>JAWMRA010000041.1:26946086-26962729 GCA_035584735.1 Pseudotriccus pelzelni | reverse complement strand
CTTTCTGCTGTGCCTTTTGCGACCGGACTTGTCTGTCTCGCATTGGCCTTTTTAGCCATCAGTGTGCTTGTAGCAAGTGTGGGTAGAGCCCTTCCCAAATCTTCGTTCGCGAAGCCTAGCCATGATGATGATGATGATGATGTTGTTAGATTTGTAACTGGCCTCCCTTCTCCCCAGTATCTTAACTATCAAGGTTATATTTTGACTAATGATTAGAGCATTCTCTCTTGTGCTTGTGAGTATTTAATAGTTCCATGGAAAGTGAAATGCCTTTAAAAACAGAGAGAACGGCACCATTTTATTTTGGAATACTCCATTTCTTAGCTGCTAATTAGCAGAGGCTGAAAAAGGAGTTAAACAAGCACACATCACATATCCTGGACAATTCTAATCACAGGAAGATAGTACCATCAGCTTGATTTTCTGCAAAGTTTAATCAGTCAGATGGATTTCTCTGAGAAAGGTTTTCAGGTATAAGAGAGAGATTAACTTGTTGAAACATTCACAGATACCAACATACACATATGACAGTACTTCTCTCCATGCTCAGATATACAGTTAGAAGTTTTCAGAAACTTCAGAGAGAAAAAATTATACAAAATTTATATTTAGTACAATCTCTGGCATATTACAGAAACTACATATGTTTTTGACAGATGTGTTCAACATGGTGAAATGGTTCAAGACAACCTCAGATGTACATACAGACTGGGGAATGAGATGCTGGAAATCAGTGTCACAGAAAGGGACGTGGGGATCCTGGTCAATGGCAAGTTGAATCTGAGTCAGCAGTGCCCTGGCAGCCAGGAGGGCCAACCGTGTCCTGGGAGGCATCAGGCAAAGCATCACCAGCCGGTCAAGGGAGGGGATTGTCCCACTCTGCTCTGCACTAGTGCAGCCTTGAATGTTGTGTGCAGTTTTGGGCACCACATGTAAGAAAGAGATTGAGCTGTTAGAGAGCATCCAAAGGAGGGCAATGAAGATGGTGAAGGGTCTTGAGGGGAAGCTGTATGAGAAGCAGCTGAGGGCACTTGGTCTATTAATCCTGGAGAAGAGGAGACTGAGGGGAGACCTCATTGCAGTCACAACTTCCTTCTCAGGGGAAGAGGAGGGGCAGGTATTGATCTCTCCTCTGTGGTGACCAGTGACAGAATCTGAGGGAATGACCTGATGTCATTTCAGGGGAGGTTTAGGCTGGAGATTAGAAAAAGGTTCTTTACCCACAGGGTGGTTGGGAACTGGAACAGGCTCCCCAGGGCAGTGGTCACAGCATCAAGACTTCACAGAGTTCAAGAAGAATTTGGGCAATACTCTTGGGCACATGGTGTGATTCTTGGGGATGGTCCTGTGCAGGGCCAGGAGTTGGACTCGATGATCCTTGTGGGTCCCTTCCAACTCATCATATTCTGTGAATTCTGTGAAGTCAGTGGAAAATGGATAATAATTTCACCAGGACCAGTGTTTTATCTGATATATAAATGAGGGAAGGAAGTCCTTCACACACAGCAGATTAAAGTGTCTGGAAACACTAAACACTTTTTGTGTGCATGATTAGAGTTCATATTTTTCCATTAGAAGAGATTGGCTGAGAAAATTAAAAACTTCTTAAAACCCTACTTCGTAGTTCAAGGTCTTGAAAAACTGCTCCACAAAGATCAAAAGTCTACAGACATAAGGCAATTTGTTCAAGGGACTTCTAAAGTGCTGAATACTAAGCAGCTCCATTTTCAAAAACGGGAGCTTAGAATCAAGCTTGGCATTATGATTTAACCTGTCTCGTCCTTCAGCCGAGTGTCTCACAGGTTAAGAGAGTTTGTCTTCAGTGGGGTGTTTTCCATTATGGAAATGAGCTAGGAAACAATGCCAGGATTCTGGAAAAGCCTAATAATAGCTATTAGAACCAAACCTCTTGCTTTAGTGAAGCTTTATTCCAATCTACCAAATAGCCATGCACTTGTTTATTGTACATATCTATAATGGGAATCGACTTAATGATTTTCACACGCACAAAAACTAAGCACATACTGAAGTCTTTTATGATGACAGAGGAAAAGAACAAAGTCATTGAAAAAATAAGGTCTTTTTCTCAACATATGAATATAAACTTTGGTCACATGTAGAAAGGCTTAGAATAAAGAAAAGGTTTTGCTTGGGAAATTTAGAAGAAGGAGAGGAAAACTTTGGTGAAAAATTGTATCAATTAAGTCCTTTTGAAGTTATCCTTTAGTCTTGAACTACAAAAATGCCCAAAGGGCTTTTCTAGTCTGCTTGCTTAGGATACACCTTGTTTTCTAAGTCTGCTGGACCTTCTGAGGATGAAATTAATTTTAAATTGCAAACACACAATTGTCCTAATGGCTTGCATTTGGATTTCTTGAGCAGTGAGAAAATCTCTGGATAAACCGACTGGCTCTACTGGGTTCCCAGAGAAGAGACATCTCTTCATGGTCCTGGGAGCTTTCTGAAGCAGACAGCAGTGAAGAATCAACTTTATTTTTTTCCATATAACTAAACATATTTCCAAGATTCTTTTCTATTGGTCACCATATCAGGATAATAATGTATTTTAAAGGTCCAGATAACTATAATTACTTTAAATAAAAGGTTTCACACTTCATGGTTTATTTATGGTAGTCCAAAATGCCACAGAATAAAATGGTTTCTGACCCCACAAGTGTACAATTCACAGGCAAAACACCCAGAATATAAGGAGAAGCAATCCTTGTGCAGCCCATCACCTCAGTTACCGCATACTGCAATGCCATGTGTGAGTATTCTCAATTTTAACTGGCACTGAGGGAGTTACTAAATCCTAGAGTAATAGTCTAAGCACCAAATGGTGTTAGAAGATGTGACTGATGATCTCAGGAACAGCTAATCACTAGCCCTTTGGGAAACCTGGAAAAGGAGAAAAGATCTCCTGGGAATGTTCTCGTTGCATGGTATGAATTGAGAATTTAGAAGGGTTCAAGAAATCTGCCCCAGATGAATCAAACACTTAAAACTACTTGGGAAAAAAATGCTGAAAATGTTTGTTATGGAATGAATTAATTAAACCCAATGCATTTGTACATCACAAGATGTGTGATTGCACAGATTTAACAAAAGAAAGGAATTTTAAACTTAAAAGATGCTTCCAAAAGCTACCAAGTGACATACTGTTGGAAATGATTTTCACATGCTTTTGAGATTAGGCTGAGGTGCAATGAACTTGCAAAATTCCTGTTTCATGGGCAGTGTGAGCATCAACATAAACAGAAGGAATACCTTTCTTTTATCCCCTCATTCCCAATAGAAAATTACACTGATACACAAACAGCAAGCAAATCTGTTTAGTTTTACTTTTCTGTCTCTAGCAGATGAGCTTTTGCTTGTGTTTTTGTATTCTGAACATTTCCAATTCATGGTATACTGGTGTAGCCCTCCTCAGTACAGCACCTGAATGCTTCACTATGTCCTCTTGTGCTTGAGCTACCCCAACCGCCTGCTCTTTCCACATAATCCCTGAGATTCATTATTTTTCCACTCTTTTCTGGCAAGAGCATATCATTGTCAAACTGGAGGAAAGTTACACAATTTCTAAGAATACTGGAAACAACTCTTCACTGTCACTGTTTACACTTTGCTGGAAGAGCAAGTATCACATATTGCAATTATCGTGAAGTTTGGGTATCTTCCATGTCTATGCTGTATGTCACTCAAATACATGAAAAACTGTAGTTAATGATGTATGATCCTTGGCGTTCACACTTTCCTCTCACTGGAAGTGAGCCCTTTTCCAATTTGTGTTCCTAAGATTGTCAGTCTTTCATTCTGTAACTACCCTCGCTCCTTCCGAAGTGCTCAGGCAGGGTTCACATTTAACAGATAATCATTCATCTCCTCTGATGCCAGAACTTGCTTACCTGCTTGCTGTAATGCTGACTGCTAAAAAGTCCAGCAGTTTCCCCAGCTTGGGAATTGAATATTTTGAAAACTTGCAGAAGTAAATTAGTGTAGTTACCAGCCATATGCCCTGGAATGAGATGGCTGAAGTGACAGAGCACAGACTGTGTGATAATTCCTCAGTCACCAAGAGTAAGGCAAAGAGGTTTTCCTGATTTACTCAAAATGACCAATACCAACTGAAATTTTCCTTTTTGTTTCATTGCCAACCAGCTGAGGGACGTGATTGTCCCATTCTAATCTGTGCTGGTGCAGCCTTACCTTGAATATTGTGTGCAGTTTTGGGCACTGTAATACAAGAAGGATATAAGCTATTAGAGAGTATTGAAAGGACTACAGAGATGGAGAATGGTCTAGAGGGGAAACCCTACAAGAAACAGCTGAGATCACTTGGTTTGTTCAGCCTAGAGAAGAGGAGACTGAGGGGAGACCTCACTGCAGCTTCCTCACAAGGGGAAACAGAGGGGTGGTCACTGATCTCTTCTCTCTGGTTATCAGCGATAGGACCAGAGGGAATGATATGAAGGAATAGGCTGGATATTAGGAAAGGGCACCTCACCCAGACGGTTGGGCACTGGAACAGGCTCCCCAGGGAAGTGGTCACAACACCAAGCCTGTTTGAGTTCAAGAAGAGTTTGGACAATGTGGGACTGGTAGGATTCTTAGAGTTGTCCTGTGTGCACATGGTGGGATTCTTGGGGTTGTCCTGTGCAGGGCCAGGAGGTGAACTTGATGTTCCTTTTGGGTCCCTTCCAACTCAGAATAGTCTATGATTCTGTGACTTCTGTAATAATAAAGACAGAGGGGAAGCAAACCTAAAAAGGTAAAGCATTACAGTTTTGTTGCTCCGTGGTGCTGGAAGTCCCAACTGGTGACAAGCAAAATGGTCTGTTGGCTGGCACCAGCCCTCACAGGTGTATCCAGCAAGCTCTGTGCCCACAGCTGGAGACAAAGTGGGTCAACAAACCTTAGGAAAGGCAGTGGAAACCTCTGGATCTATGGGACTGATTTCCTGACTTTTTAATCTTATACAGTCTGTAAAATGGGGTCAGGAGAATTCTTGTACTCCTTATTCCAGGGAGTACTCCTTACTGGTTGTGGATACATTCAGGTTTTTTTCTGTATATGTGCATGAATGCGTTCATTATTTTCCACTATCATGGATCACAGAAGCAGTTTGAGTTCCCTCACATATTTAAATATTAAATGCTAAATAACCATTTTATTTTCACATTCAATACTAATTTGCTTATTTGATATATGAGTATCTGTAATCAATACACAAATGAATTTAGGACTTACTGTTCAATCTGTGACTTCTAGCTGAATAGATTAATCTGTCATCTAGATTTCTCTTCAAAAACATGGTATATATATTACCTTTGACATCAAACTTTGTTTTTTCTGCTAACATCCACTTATACTATGAAGTTGCTTTTTGTTCTTGTGATTAGAGGGGAACCTTCTACTATCAAAATCAATCTCTAGGCACCATCTATGTATGATTTTCTGTTATTTTAGCTATGTAGTCACGATTTACTCATTTCTTCGATCATCTGTTGTTCTGAGAAACATTTGTGCTCTGCTCAAAGGTTTAGAAATGCTGTAACACTGACTTTTTTAAGCAGGAGAGACAAGGCTATTTTTTTTTCTATAACACTTTTATCATTCTGTGTTCTATGGCACAAATTCAAGAATTAACATGAAGAGAGTTATTTTAGGCAAGTACACTCTTGTCCAGAAATAAACAGAGAAATAGATGAGCACAAGGGCTGTTCTATAAGCCACACAATTGTGTGTAACAACAGCACTAGGTTTGAAAATGAGGCATGTGATGATTAAATAATACTTTACAACACAGCATTACAGGTACAGGGGTGTCAGAAGTCAGACAACTTCTGTAAGGCAGTGCTAAAAAAATAAGAGTTCTTCAGAATGGGGAACAATGACATAGAGAAAAAGTGATCTATTCTGGGACAGTAAAAGGGAACATCTTGAAATGGTACTTGGGTCGGAACTCCTACAGAAATGCCATCATACCTTTTGTCCCTAAGGAAGTAAACCTAGACCTGGATTCATGACAGCTATTGTTCTAGGCCTTTAAAGTAAGATGAGAATAAGGCAAGATGACTTATCTGAGCAAAACCATGAAATGCTAGATCTCTTTGCAGTGGTGTGGAAGGGTAGGTGCAGCTGAGTGCATGGCTGACTACTTGCCTCCATCTTGTTTTATGGGGACTGTAGAGACTGGTGTTTAGAGATGATACACAGCTCTAACACATACACCTGAGTAAAAGCTCAAAGATGTAAGACACTAGCACTGAGCCTTACACGATCTGATTTGTTAACCTTCACAGCAGTGACTGCAGACCAGAGGCTAACACTAAAATATAGACTAGCTGTAGCAGTTATTGTTTAATTCAAGCTAAAGGAAGGCTGTGGTGTTATATCTCTATAAAGCTGTTTGAGCATGTCTGCATCAGATTAGAAAATCAACTGTATTCAATCATTTTCTAATCTGCTGTTTACTGTTGTGGAAAGGGGTTTATGAGATGCAGTGTGTTTGTTTTTACAAATACAGTCTGACAGGGTGACTTACCTTGTGAAGAAGCTCTTTATTCTCATTTCTTTTTAGGTAACTAGGGAAGAAAAGCTGTCTAGAAACTGTCACTGTAAAAAAGTACATACGTCTCAGCACCTAATTAGAAGTTCTCTTTGCTACTTTGAACAGGCTTTGGCTCTGCTTTGTGCGAGTTCAGAATTCTTCATTGTCTTCCCCTAACATGCCTCCGGTATCCATAATGCTTTGGGCCTTTGGGAAGGATTCAGCTCAAGTCCAGAGGACCCATGTTCCTCAAGGAACAGGACTTTCACACTACGAGTCAGATCACCTCACATGCTCTGCAGTGATTTCAAGCTGCCAGCATGAGGCATGCTTTTGTAGAGTCACAGATAGCACATCTCTCAAAAATCATGGCAGCACAGGCATGTAATCAGGACCAATTAGGTTTTTTCACCACCCACAGAAGGGTGCCCTCTCACACAATAGAAAACTAAATTTTGAATAGCAATCTGCCTATCCCCAGGTCACCCCATGGCTACAACCAAAGTCATACAACTGTCTTGTAGGGTTAGCAGAGCAGCATCTGTGCTGATCCTTTGGCTTGCTCAAGAGGCACAATCCCTTCCACACACATGTGAGAACCTGACCTAACACCCCTCGGCCCAACACTGGATCTGGCTTGGGAACTTTATTGTACTCATTTACAACATTGTACAATGTAGATTTCTCTGGGACAGAAGGTTGGCATGGGAATCTTTTGAAGAACTGGCCCAGGCAGAAAGGAGAAGGCTTGGCACCAGCTCTCTGCCAAAAATAGCTGTCTGCCTATTTCACAAACATCCCAATATGTCAGCTGGGCACTTGATACCAGGTCTGTCAGGGATGCTCTTCATAGCAAAGCTTACTAGAACAAGGTATCTACTGTGAGATGAATTTTATTTGTTACGGGACTCCACATCTCTGAAGTGCTTTTGCAATGGAGATCTTCTGCAGAGGGACCTCTTGACACTCTTTCACAATGCCTTCAGGGTTGGCATGTCTCATTCTAAGCCCAACTGGAAACTAAACATTTCAAAATATTTTGGACACCTGAAAATTTGTCCTTTCTAGCGCTTTTAGTGACTTTGAACTGTTGCGACCATGGAGTATTGTTTTCTGAGGCCTGGCTGCAAGAGCTTCTTCTTTACAGTGAGCTATTGTGAGGGAGGAAAGCAAAGGCATTGTGTCCTGGATGGTAATAATGATCTAAGTCTTCTTCCTCATTATCTCCAGAAGGAAAAACTATCTTTGACTTTTTAAAGGCCTGATGGGACAGAATGACTTATAATATGAAGTGGCTACAACTCTAATGTGGAGGAAGAGAGTATCTGCTGCCCGCATGCAGCAGCCGCAGTGTCCAGTGCCAGCAGGGGCTGTTTGTAGAACGACCAAATGTCCACGCAGCAGGAACCGCGTGGCAGTGATGCTGCTTTCCGGGAGTGCCACAGGAACAGCACCTCATACCAGTGACCAACTCATACCAGTCACTGGCAAAAGACAGCAGCAACCCCGCAGCTGTGATCTAACACATGCTGGATATATTCGGTTCAGGAATCTCTTTTTTAGCAATACTTGTTTTGAGTTGAATGCACCCGCTGTAAACGCATTGGTTTGAAAAGAGATGATGTTTACCTGAGAGGCTGCAGTGTGCTGAGCCCTGCATAATGCATGAGAAAAAGCTTTCAGTTTCTCAGAGATGGTCTGAAGTGAAAGCACTCTACAGATATAAAATATAAAGGAACAACATCACACTGGAAGTATTTTGGCTTCTTTTTTTCCTTTACTATCCTTAATATACGCAACTATTTATATATATATGAACCCACACAATAAACAGCTGTCCAGAGCACACTTGCTTCCTGACAATCTCATCTAAGTTACTCATCTGTAGCCCTTCCCAAGAGTTTATGACACATCTAGTGCAAATTATTAAAACTTTGTCTGCTACAGAAATATTATTGTCTTTCCTGCTGTATTCATAACCAGATTGTTTAGACGTGCTTGGTGATGTGTATTACATTATTCAATTAGAAAATAATGGTGTAAGAATAAAAAGCTGTTCCCTTTCCAGTTTACAAGGTCTTGAAAATTGGAGTGTCTACAAACAGTGAGAGCCAGCAGTTGGACCAGGAGTCACACTGGAATTAATGGCTGCGTACCAGAAGCAGACATGACTGTGGGTTTGGGAGTGAGGAGGCTGGGAATGAGGAGGGTGAGCAGTGAACAGGGGAATCAGAGGGGGGAGCAGCCCCTTGAGTTCAGAGCTCAGTGATGTGTAGCTGGACCAAGGAAAGCCTACTCCTCTTGTTCCTGCACTCTGAGGAAGAGGCATTTGGCATGCTTGTTTTTCTTTGTAAAGTAATACGATCACACTAAGAATATACCTTACTTCTAGCACCAAACTGTTCCTCAAATGCAACAGTTCTGTAAGGTCTGAAAATTTGACTCACTTTTTAAGCAGCAGTGAGAAAAAAACCCCAAAACAACTGCATTTCCCTCCTTGCCTTATGTAGTTGAGTGCAAAAGATGATGGGTTTGTATCACAGCTGGCCTGGGAGTGCAGTCCTTAAGCAGAAAGAGAAAGCCTTAACACATCCTCTCCTGCAACAGGTTATCTTTGGATTTAATATTTGTCATTTTGTGAACAGTCTTTTAATAAAAAAAAATCAGCACTATTTGTTGACCCAGCAGGATGAAAATATTTTGATCTCAGATGAAAAATTAATGGTACCAATGAGGAAGATGCACACACCGAATTTTTCCTTCACCTGTCATATGTCTTGTATTACTTCAACCTGTATCAGCTCCCTTTACCAGCTAGGGAAGAAAAGCAAAATAAATGAAACACAGGTGACGGATCAAAGACAAGACATAATCCTTATCTATTAGACCTAATGAGAGGGAGCTGTTAGACACTTCCACAAGCCTATGGATTCTGATATATATGAAGGATTAACAAGTTCTTGCCTGCCACGTGGGTTAGGAAGGATTCAGTTGGCCACCAAGACTGGCAGCTGTTCTCACAGTGTGTTATAGAACCTCATTCAGAAGCTCAGGTTCTCAAACTCACTCTAAACCAGTTTCTTTTGCTTTGTTAAGTCTCTGTGTAGCCATTCTGTGTAACACCTTTCACTTTCTGGTTAAATTTACTTTCTGGCTAAGTGTGAGCACCTTTGGTTTTATGCAAGTGCTGTCTTTTATCCTACTATCTTTTCCATCTTGAAGTATTTTTACACTGTAGCACAGTCTGCTTCCAGCTCTTATTTTGTTAGATGAAACAAACTGCACTCTCCTAATCTTCCCTTTGGCAGCCCTTCTTTGCATCTGCTTTAGTCTGAATATCTTTTTCTCTAATAGCACTGATCGAGACTATAATTATATTCAACTGCTGTTGCCCACAACTTGTGCAGTAGAATCAGTATGTTCATATCACTGTTGAAATGGACACTGACAGGAAGTATCTTACAGTGATCATACTTCAACATTTAAAAGTTTTACTTTTCTTTGGTAATGAAACTTTCTCCAATTACTATCTTCTTTTGCATAGATAATTAGAAACTAAGAGGTGACCTAAAGGTCATCTAAGAAAAACTTAAGAGGCTTTTCTCTTTCTGACTTTGCATAAAGGAAGATTATTTTATGCCTAAATCTTTTAATTTCCCAGTCTGGACTCCTTCCTGCCTTTCAAAAACAGAGCAAAGACATTTATGCCAATTTTACAATTGACATGATCACTTTCTCAACTCACTCAACTAAAGCATATCAAAGAAATCATAGAAAGACTTGGGTTGGAAGAGACCCTAAAGATCATCTTAGTTCCAAACCTCCGCCATGGGGATGGACACCAAAAAACTTCCTGATTTTCTTTCCAGGATACAAACCTGGCACATTTTCAAATGGCAACACTCACCTGATCAGACAAACCTTGTATTCTCTGAATGCACAAACAACCTAAAATGCTTATCTTACTACCTTCTTGTTTCTGCTTATTCTAGATGCAAAATTCACATTCATCTAAGCTTTTCAGGTTTGTTCACATTTTCCTGGCCAAGGAATTTGCTCGTGCACCAATACACTGTTATTTTGGTAGCTGTGACTGCTGACTCAATTTCAGTTTTTTAACTGGATAACCGCACAGCATTCCCAAGGGTACTTTTTCAAAGCAGAGTTCATGTAATGTGTTCTGCATTAGAATATTCCTTTTCCCACTGTTAATTTTACATCTTTATTCTTCAGAGGCATTTTTTTCATTCTAGCTATTCTCTTCTCAAATCCATGCTACACTGAAATCCTATTGTTCAAAATATTCATGAGCCCTTCTAGATTCATCTGTAAAGGGAATTATGTTCTTTGGCCCATCCAAATGATCAGTTAAAACCTGCTAGTATTTGACCCAGCACTAATCCCCCTGCTCACTATCAATAAACTCCCTTAATTTAAAATTCTTTTTCCTTATTTCCCTATTTAGTCAGTCCTGATTCCTCTACAGTTCTCCCTATTCCATTTTCTTCTGTTAAAATATTATGCAGAATTCCACATCCAGTAATGCCTCGATAAACTTCCCCAAAACAGTTTTATATATTTTATAGTTTTATATATTTATATATTGTAGGAATACACCCACAGTAGTTCGGATTCCTTGCAAACTGCTAACATTTTTTTGCAGTAACTAAAGACTAATTACAGCTCGAGTGATACAACTGTTGCATCTTCACATTTTAAAGTGGTTTAGAGGAAACTCCTAATTAGTGCCTGATAGACAGTGTAGCACTTGTGGCACTGAGGATCAAAGAGTTTAGTTTGCAAGGCTTCGATACATGTATCTTGTGAATTCATATACACAGCGGCCTAAACCAGTCTGAAATAATTACTCTATAGCCCAACTCCATTCCATACATACTTGTAAAAGCCACACCTAAGGAAAATATTGTTACAGCACAAAAGAAGAGGGAAAAAGGGTGAATGAAGATAAGATAGCAGCTTCCAACAAAATCAGTGTCATCACAAATCCCAATCTTGCCCCAATGGAAATAAATGCCTCTCTCCATGAAGAGGTTTCATTTGTATAAAAAAATTAAGCGGAAATGTTATGACTTTGTTCATTAAAGGTACATGTTTCCTGAAATAATACTTGCCCCAAAAAGCTGTGACTGGAAACATGAATTCAGATATCTTACAGATGGTGCTGTGACTTTGCTCTTTGCCAGGGAAAGAAGTGTCTTATGTGTGTTGTTACATGAGACTACCTGGTATTGTCTGTTTTGACTTAGGATGCTGGCAACACAGTTCAACTCTATACAAGGCGCCTTCATTAGAATAATACTGACATTTCTTTTTTATATGCTGCAATTATCTCAGATCTATGGAAAAAGTTTGATCTCTTGTTACACTTTTACTCAGTTCTTAGTAATTGGAATGAAAAAGGTAAGTTGCATGAATTAAAGTTTCATTAAGGTCATAAAACTTTACTTTTTAGTATCTTTATTGCCCTACTCAAAGGCATTACTTTTAGTCCTCATATTTTAAAAAGGGAAGGATAAACAACATACATTCTTTCACTTATCTTTAAATTGTTCTTTTTAACTTTTCTTTCCTCAGTTTCTCCTCTCTTCCCTTCCTCACACACTGAATGACAAAGCCTTCTGTAGTCCTTATGCAACTAGAATTTGTTTGCATTTGGAACAATTAAAAAAAGGTGAAGGCTACATTATGCACTAATAACAGTTACCAGCTGCATTGGCAAACACAAGGCAGAGAACTGAGGGAGAACCAGAAAAGTATGGATATCCAAGTAAAACGACACAGGTAAAAATTAAAAATATGTCAAATTAAAAAAAGAGAACACCTCAATCAAACGTTCTCTTGCACAGGCGCAGAATACCATGCAACAACTCCAAGGATAACAAAGGATCTCAACTGTCTTCCTCAAAGTCTTTTCCTAAAGGCAGTCTAATAACATTTTCAGTCTTTTAAGACAACAAATGAAGTTCTGGAGTTTGGGATTATTTTCAAATAATGAATCAATCAATTGGAAGTTACCCCTATAAAAAAAAAAGAAGCAAGTTCTAAAAATATCAGTTAATTTTGATAATTTAATAGGCCATTTACAGTCATCCGAACATCTTACTCGATACAGTTATGTACAAAATACATTAAAATAAAAAAAAAAAGTTATCTTTCCGATGTAAAAGTGCAATTAACATAGGCAAAATTTTTGTAAGAACATTACATTGCTGTTAAATTCACTGGCTACATAAGAGCCTAACAGGTATATTACCTACAATAAAGTGAATGAGGATTTTTTATTTGTTAATTTTGAATAAGCCTGGTAGTTGATAAATAAAGGTTTTCTGCCACCATAATTATGGTACATACATCCAAAAATGCATTGCACAATTGTTTTCATAATTTTTAGTTTTACCAACTTGAAGAAACTTATGTAGAGCAACAGTAAAATTCATTAAGTTCAAAAAATAATTGACACCATAAAACCTTGTAACAAGTAAGTTTGCACAAAACATCCATCTTAAATTGCTTTCTGTGAAATTATGATAGCTTTCCAAAGATGTCATTTACCCTGAAAAAACATTCTTCCTTTACAGTACCAAATGGATTTTCTGGAACAAGATTTAAATTTATATTTCATGCATTACATATTCACAATTTGGAAAAAAAAGGAAAGCCTTCATACATGTCAGCCTTTAATCTCATCCAATCCTGAAGCCTCTGCAAAGTTGTTTTTTCTTGTGTTAATATTTTTGCAGCTTTTCTCAACTTTTCTTCATTTCGTTCTAAGTAGCGAATTCCATCTGTCTGCAGCTGACTGAGTTTCTCCTTACGGCTTTCATCCAGAGCTATGTCCTCATTCATAAGAGGGTTAAACCTGAAATACGTATCTGGAGGTAACAGCGCATCCAGCATGGTGTGAACTTCTGTATTGAAAACAAATGAAGGAAACAGTTATATTCACATGAGGGACAAATAGTCCTACAAGTGCTCTGAAAAACAACTGCTCTGGAGTGACACAGTAAGAGTAAATATGTGCTGCTTTGCTGAGTAAACATTTTTTCACCACAGCCTTACCAAAACCTCTTTCTCATTAGAAGCTTTGTAAATGTCCCTGCAACTCTGTTTACTCTGGAAAAGCTTAATTTCTCATTCCAAGACAACTTTACTGGTATGGCAATTAAGTAGGCTTTGCAGCTACCTAGATTTTTAATTACATTCCATTCCTTTACAAGTGAGAGCGCATCGTGAAGAGCAGGAATGTAACTTATATATTCCCATTCAGGATACCCATGATTTGTTACACTTGGTACTAAGAGAAGAAGGTGTTATGAAAACCACAGATACACGTTCTTTGGTAATCTCAAAGATTACTAAGTAAAAATATGTGGGATTAAAACTTCCTTTTGTTTGCAACTAATTAATTCTTTATATATTACTACAGATTTGGTGCTTGAATTTAACATTAATTTAATTTAAAATGTTCAAATTAAATGACTAGACTTCAGTTAACTACTATAATAATAAAAAACTAGCTATATAATGCATTTGTATGTTCTTCTCTTTTATAACCTGTTTTCTCTCTCCCTTTAGATCTCTCTTCTCTGTGTTGCCTCCCTTAAAAAAAATTGCATTTCTATGACTTCCTTCAGCTTTCATTCTATTTCTATCTTCTTTGCATTCTTACCATCTTCCTCCATTATTTTAAACATCTACTGTCATATAAAAAATATCCTGGGTAAGATCACAGCAAAAGATTCTTGTAAACCTGAAATCTTTTTGGCTTGGTCTCTCCTCCTGCAAATTACTCAGCTATGTCTGTTCTTGTCTCACCACATCCAGTCTTTCTTGTCCTATTTCATACTCTCCCTTTTTCCCCTCATAATATAAGTTCCCAAATCTACTCTCCCCTCTTTCCATTTCCTCACCTTTGGTCTCCACAATGTACTTTCTCCTCCTCTTCCCATCTAATTTCTTGCCTCATTTTTCAGCTGCAATGAAATTTTTTCTTCCCTTGACAGGAAGAGGACATCACGTATCTCCTTCTCACAATTCCCACTGCCTTTCCACGACTGTGCAAAACCCAAAAGGCAACCCAAATCTAGCTTTCTCTTACTAATGACAGTCAGTTGACAAAGACTATGCAGTAAGGGATCTGGACTGTAAGAGCATTTCTTGTCCCCTTTCTGCAGTATCAGTTTCCTTCGTAAAGGGGGGGACTGGGGGGGGAAAGCAGCTGTTTATCAATATTTCCTGTTTGTAAAAACAAAATAGATGTAAACTACTAGTGATAGAGTTCCAGTGTACTCCCATCTAGGAACCAACTTTATTTTGGAAAACAGATGCTTGGTTCTTCCTGGCAGCAATGGAAGTCATGAGCATTGACAGATACAGTCTAGTCCTTGGAAAAGTCCAGGTATAAAAGCACATATAAAAAGAGATCATAAATAAAATTTTACTTCTGAAGCTGCTGAAAATCAACGTTCTATATAACTATTATACATTTGTTACATGAAAAATAAATAAAATGTAAGAAAACAGGATTTTCAAATGAATTCCTGAATATGCCTTTATCCTGAAGCACAAGCAAAAATTTATCTCTTTGTAAAAATCTTATTAGATTATCTTTGCGATTCTGATAAATCAACCTCATATTAACAGTTGAGAACACATAAACTAAAAGAGCTTAGCAACAACATACCAAAGATGAAGGAAAATAGGCTAAGAAAAAGATTCATACTATCATCTCCAGGAAACCTCTAATACTGGTACCAAAACACCATATATGAGGAACTACAATGAGATATGCTTCAGTTAGTTTCATGGGGCTGGTAGAGATGAGAAGGGAAAAGTAAAAAGGTAGCAGATTGCTCTCTGCATTGGAACTATAATTCTAAGAAACATAAAACTGAAGACAGTCACAATACAAATATATCTTAAGACACCAACCTTCCGTATCAGTTGCACTGTTGATAACGTTTGTGAGTTTGGCTTTCAAACTGGTGTGTGTGACATTGGTCTTCACCTCACTTTCGTATCGACCAGTGCCCAGCGATATCAAACACTGCAGTGGAACATTTGGCCAGAGACACTTGCACTCATGAACTGCCAGCGCAGAAGGATTATTCAGAAGCAGACCTCCATCCTGTAAATTAAAAAGAAATACAAATATTGGTACTATACATAACATATGGTCATAAAAGAAACTGCAACTATAAATTAAACTAGCACAGCCCTAATATACAGAACCAATTAAACAAGCATTAATTTCCAGCTTCAGTGCAATTTTCTTTTTGTGCTATGCAGCAGCTGTGTAGCTCGGCCTGCCGGGCTCATGGACACTGTCAGAGCAGCTGCTGGGACTGTGCTTGGTTCTGCTGTTGTGAGCATTATATAGAAGAGGTAGGCTGAAACAGCAGCGTTCACTGGAGTATCTGAAGAAGTTATGACTTCATTTTTTGAAGACCTTTTTGGTAAGACAGATATCATACAGACAATTTCAAACAATCCAAAAGTCTGTGCCTCAAAATGCTTATTACTGATATCACAAAGATATATTCCATAATAAAATCTGAATCACTACCTGCAAATTCTAAAATAAATTAAAAAAAAAAAAATCACCAGAGCTAAGCTTGGCCTAAGCTACTTTGTGAGCAGAGTCATTACACAGGACACTATAGCCTGGATTTAAGACATGGAAAAATCACTTAGGTTGAGAGGTACCTGTTGAGCTTATCTGGTCTAAACCCCCTGCCCAAGCAGGTTCAGCTACAGCATGCTGCCCAAAGCCATGTTCACTTGGGTTTTGAGTATCTCCACAAATGGAGATACTCAATGGAGACAAAATCCCTATTCCAGTGTTTGACCACTCTCACAGTAAAAAGCTTTTCCTCTGTTCATATGGAATTTCATGTATGTTCATTTGGTAAGGAAATGGCCAGTCTTCGTGAACGAAGATCCGGGGAAGGTCTTTACACCTTCAAGCCTGCGCATTGGATTTTTTTTAGGTGAGGCACAGTGTGCGCGGAACTGAGCCCACCCTTTAATCCTAAGGTTCATCTGCCGGGGCCAAGCAAGCTTGGACGGTGGC
>JAWMRA010000041.1:26890818-26946020 GCA_035584735.1 Pseudotriccus pelzelni | reverse complement strand
GTCCCTGGCTGGGAATCGAACCCAGGCCTCAGCGGTGAAGGTGCCGCAATCTAACCACTAGGCCACCAGGGGCTCCCTATGTTCATTTATGCCATTGCCTTTTGTCCTACCAGTGGGCAGTACCGGGAAGACCATAGCTCCCTCATCTATATTCCTTCCCATCCTTTATTTTTACACATGGATAAGTTCCCCCCCCCCAGCCTTCTCTTCTCTAAGCTGCATAATCTCAGTTACCTCAGTCTCTCATATGAGAGATGCTCCAGCCCTTTCATGATCTTTGAGACCCTGCAATGGACTCATTCCCGTATGCCCATGTCTCTCTTGTACTGGGTTACTGTGGCTTCAGCAGTGCAGAGAGGCAGGACCATCCCCTGTGACCACTGGCAGCACTGTGCAGTGCTTCTTGTCCATCAGCACCCCAGGGTCCTTCTCTGCTAAACTGCTTTACAACTCAGTGTGGGTTTGTGCATGGGGTTATTCCTCCGCAGAGGCATGACTCTGCCATTCCCCTTTTTGAACTTCATGAGAATTCTCCAGCCTGTTGAATTCCCTTTGAGTGATGGTCCAACCATTCCTGTATCAGCCATTCTTCTCATGTTTGCATCATCCATGGAATTCCTGAAGGTCCACTCTGTCTGATCATCCAGTTCACTAATGAAGATGTTAAAAAGAGTTTACCCCCATCTTGACCCCCAGGAACACCTCTAGTGACTTGCTTTCGACCCAACTTTATGACACTGATCCCAACCCCCAGGTCCTGGTCATTCAGCTGGTTCGCAAATACCTCGCTGTCTATTTATCTAATCCCTACTTTATGGGAGGTAAACGTCAAAGTTGTCATAGACAACATCCGATGCTTTCCACTTGTCCACCAACTGCAGAAGGCTACCAGGTTGGTAAATCACAGGTAAACCACTTTGTAAATCCATGCTGACTACTCACGATCACCTTTTTGTCCTTCATGACTTTAGAAGTCCTTTTCAGGAGGATTTCTTCTATTACCTCCCAAGGGACCGGGCTGACGTCAACTAGCCTGTAGTCCCCCAAAGCTTTCTTGTTGCTGTTCTTGAAGACATGAATATCTGCACACCCAATCACCATGACCCTTTAAAAATAATCAAGAGTCATCTTGCAATGACATCAGCCAGCTCCATCAACACTCATGGGTGCAACCCATCAGACTTATGAATTTATGTATGATCAGTTCATTTAACTGCTCCCAAATATGGTTCTCCTCCATCAAGTGCAAGCCCTCCTTGCACCACTTTCCCTCTTGCTTCAGGGGTCTGGGATTCCTCAAAGCCATTTCTACTGGAAAAGACTGAGAGAAAGGCAGCATTAAAGCATCTTGGACTTTTCCACATCACTTGTCACAAGCTGTGTTGCCCCATTCAGTAGCAGGCCTACATTTTCCCTGGTTTTTCTTTTGCTGTCTATGTACTTGTAGAATCCTTTGCTGCTGCCCTTCACATCCCCCTCCAGACCAGTCTTTGTTCTTCTAGCCCCATCTCTGCAAGACTCAGATCAGGAGATCTATAACCCTTCTGGGCCACTTGCTCCTGGCTCCACCTTTTTTACACTTCCTTTTTATGCTGGAGTTCAGTTAGGGGTTCAGTTCAGTTTATGCTGACTAGTTCTTTATTCTTTTTAAGCACCAGGTTCAGCAAAGCACCTTACTGGTTCCTCCATCAACTGTAACAGTTGCTGTCATCAATGAACTTGAGAAATGTCCTTGGTGGCTTAAGCTCTTCGGCATTGTCCTTTCTTCAGGTCTCAGGATGATTCAAGGCCCCCTGAGGACCGATCAGGCCAGAGAACATGAGGTCTCTCTAAGTCATCTGAAGATCGTAATTCAGCTCAAAACTACCAGGAACAAATGCTACTCTGGAATTGAGGAGAGATGTCTTTTGCTAGCAACATGTTAAAAACTGGGATAAATCACTTTAGGACTAATAAGAATGAGTGTGACTGACAATAAGTCTGAGAAGCATTCAGACAATGATATTTTGATCCAGTGAATCACAGAAAGTAGGTTCAACACTTGAAAGTAAAATGACCTTGACTCCAGCTAATAAATAGATTATTTTGGAATTTGAATTCAATAGAACTTTCTATATTGGTAATGCCTTAAAGGGAGCAGTTATAAAGACAAGACTTAAGCTGAAAACATTATCAAGAGTAGAGATAAGTATCTTTATATCCATTCAAAATCTGTACAAACATGTTAAATGTAAAAGAAACAGAATATTGACTACAATAAGCATTATGCAAATGGCCCCTGATTCTAAAGCTCCCTGAACTCCTTCTATCCCACATCTGACCATCACATTACTAGAATAATAAAGAAAAGCAGTTCTACTCAGGAATAGCTTAGAATAAAAAAGGGTTTTGGAGCTGATAAACATTTTACAGAAAACTCCTTTTAACTACAGCTGTGCTAGATAAATAAGTAAAACCAGGATTACTGAGCTTAGTTTTTTGAGTTTGCTTTCTTTTAATTAAGCTTTCATTTCAGCCTACAAAAAGCTCTTTGAACTCTTTCTGGATACCATCCGTTTTGCTCAAAACACTAAAAACACTGCTAAAATGAATGGTCTCTTCAGTGCCCGTTATCCTTTGCTTATGTTTAAATTAGCTTCTACACAGAAAACTAAACACAAGGATGTTTTTGTCGTCTTTATAACTCCCCATGAATCTTAATCTAAAATCTTCACAGTTATCTTTGTGGTGCTTACCTTCTTTCTTTAAAACCTAGACTAAAAACATGCTTACAGAATAATGTCCACTGATCTTGTGAATACAGATAAATCACACATGACTCCTTCATCAATGTTATCAGAAGTGAGGGGCTTTATAATACCAGAATACTACAATATTTTTTAACACTAACAAAGAAAAGATCAAAAGAACATAAAGTACACCTACCTATACATACCACATTCAGTTTGTGATGAGAACTAACAGCTTTGTTTAAATATGGAAATCATCGCACATTGTCCAATTTAGGTTTCTTGTAACAGCAGTAAATTCCTAATAATTTTCAATTTAGACACATAACTTCTAGCATTTATACAGATATTAGATACATCTCATTTTTTGAAAATTAGAAGGAGGACCCAGTAAGAAGGGCAGCTGATTTTTTTTCTTCCCCTTCAAGCAGATAATGGTTGATAATGACCACATCCTGATCAGTATTGTCCTTCAAATCAGATTACACTGTTAAAAAAGTGGTGTTCATCATATTGCTCTTCTGCTTACAGTGATGAACTACTGAAGTAAATAAAGCTATTTGTTAAACTGTACTATTAAGGACTCAGTGAAAGAAATACTGCAGTAACTTATTTAATTCTGCAGCTCCAGAAACCATAGAGCTAATTATGTCAAAAGCTGAAATTCCTGTGAAAAAGTATTTTCACAAGTTTTAAAATTAGTTACAATGATTTCACATGTATGTGAATTCCAAAAATAACCACAAACATAAAATTCTCCATTCTGAAGATTAAACAATAGAAATTAACCTTTCTGATTCTGAATAATTCCTCTATCTTCATAAAACTGGAAAAAAGTCCTTCCCAAGAACTATATCAAACTAGTAATACAGAAATATGAAAGCCAGATCTAATTTTTTTAAAAGTAACTTTAAGAAATCTTGACATATCCTTATCTATGCCTGTCCTTGAGATGCTGGAACAGAATTCCAAGTGATCAGTTTTGTGGTTTTATACATAAAACACTGAAATCACAAGAAACTTCACTGATCCTTGCTCCAAATTTCTATGTATTTAGCCTGACAATTTGTTTTGGAGAACTGCTGAACGTTGTATCTTAAATGTTTTTCTGATTCTGTTGTTCTATAGCTATACGATAGTATATAAATTAATCTATTTATAACTTATTAATTAATATATTTTATTATAAGCACTCAGCTTTTAGAATATGTTTATTAAATACATTAACCAAAATGCAATATAACCAAAAGACTGATTGATTGATGATAGTATGGAATGTCTTGGTAATTAACACAACAGCTTCCTCTTCCATGTTAGTTTCTATGAACTTACTTCCCACTTTAAATTTCTGCGCAATTAAACAACTGGAAGTAAGTAAGGCAAATTTTTCTGAACTACGGGTACAGAGATACAATCTGAATTCTTGTTTAATCTCAAAACAAAATAATACAGACAAAATAAGGATCTTTATACCACATATGATGGTGTAAAAATCTTGTTGCTATAAAGTGATATTTTAAATTATACTATAAGCTACAGGTGCAATTCAAATTCTACAAAGTGTCAATAACTTTATGTGCAGCCCTAAACCTTTTCAGTTCCTAATAAGTTTATCAGTTGCTTTTTGACAGATGGGAATGTCTTCACTGTGTCCCTCCTTTCATCTATTTTGTTAGCTCTACCAGTATGGTACGGTGCTGCTCACGTGCACAAAGCAAAAGAGAGAGAATATGAACAGAATATTGAATAAATTACTACACTGTCAACATACACTTGATCTGAAGCAAAACCAGTAGATCAAGTGAAGTGATTATCCCCTTTTATTCAGTACTCACAAGGTCAAACTGCTGATAGATACTATGTACAGCTTTGGACACCCAATTACAAGGCACTGAAAAGCTGGAACATATACAGTAAAGAACCACTAAGTGGTTTGGGGGCTGAAGAGATGCAGGGAACTAGATTTGCTTGCCTTGGAAAAAAGTGAAAGCTAAGGAGGAATCTAATCACAGTCTTCCACTATCTCTCTAAAGTGGGAGAAGAAACAGCCAGGCTCCTTCAAAAAGTACAGAATAAGAGCCAGAGAAGTTGTGCAATCTCCATCCTTGGATATTTTCAAAACTAAACTGAGCAAGGCTTCTAGGAACCCAACCCAACTTTGAGGTTTAGCCTGTTTCAAACAGGATGCTGGACCAATGACCCCCCTGAGGCCATGTACTCCTCCAATTTTCCTAAGGTTCTACTCTATTTAAGAGAAATAATGTATCAATCATATATGCACATTAAAATGTAAATTACATGAAAATAATAAAATGGCATTACATTTTAAAAGCCATTCTTATTAGAAATGGAACGTTGTCAGTCTAGTCTCAGTCTTGTGGAAAACACAAACATTTGTAATGCCAGGATGTCTTCACCAAAAGAGTTGTGAGGCCTTGGAAGAGGCTGCCCAGGGAAGTGGTTGAGTCACCATCCCTGAAGGTACTTAAAAGACATGCAGATGTGGCCCTTTGGGACAATGCTTAGTGGTGGACTTGGCAGAGGGGGGTTAATGGTTGGACCTGATGATCTTAGAGGTCTTTTCCAGCCTAAATGAGTCTATGATTCACATCTTGGAATCTGTAACAGAAGGGGTAACTTACAGGGACTCTTCACATGACTATTAATCCACAAAAAGGTGCAATTGGTGTAATTGGCCCAAGTTTGGGTACAGGACTCAGTGCTGGGCAAAGAACCAGGGTAGTTCCCATATTCTGCCTGTTCTCTCATCCTCAGATTCCCTGGCCTTCCCTACCTTTCACAGACTCTTCTCTTTCAGCCAGTTCTCAATCCAATCACAAGCTGTCTTTTTCACTTCCCAAACACACATGAGTCACCACTTCCCTTTTGGGTTCTCTGCCATCACGTCGGTGCACTGGCAAGAACCAGATGTTTCTTCATATGCTGAACTTTGCAAAACCACCCCACACTTGAGTCAACTTAATTTGTTGGCAGTACACCAAACACAACGTGCCATAGGAGGAATGCTAATGCAAGGTAGTACTGAAAAAGGGTGAGTAACTCCTCCAATGACATCATGTAGGCAGACAGCAGAGAAGGAATTTTTAAAATTTCTAATAAAAATAACTGAAGTAATTAAATAAATTAATTTAAAAATGGAACTTAGTAATAATAAAACTCCAATTTTGTTAGTGATAGCAAAGCAGTAAACTCAGGGACTAGGACATAATTTTCAGTCTTTTCCCAAAGGCTTTCCAAGTAGTAAACATTCAACTGTTATGTTTTATTTAATATCCTATCAGCTAACTCCCAGATGAAGTCAATTCATTTTTTTCATACAGATTTTTCACAAAAATTCCCTATGAGACTGTGACATATATTTAGGGTTTGCTGATTGGTAACAAGTCAAAAGCTGTAGCTAATATTTTCTATTAATGTTTTGACAGTTGCAAAATAGTCAGGCAAGGCTCCCCTGTGATTTGACTAACAGATCCTAAATTACTTAAAGCAGGGAAAAGGCAACTTTTGTAAGCATATGTTCCAATAAAAGCACTCTGGTGGAGATACCCTGCTTGCCTAGTTCCAGGGGTAAAGAAAGGCCTGGTTAAATATTGTGAAAAAGATGGGTGCAAATTCTACCATCAGAAGGAAAATAGATTGGAAGGTCTCAAGAAAGTGCTCCAGAGCACTTGGGAGCCTAGTAGCACAGAGCTTTCTGAAAATCTTGTCCCACTTGAATGATTATGGTGAATGTGTATAAAGTCACCAGGGACATATTTAAGTCAATACCTTGAAAGCAGTTATTTAAAATTAAGATATTAAAATTAAAAATCAGTTTGAACCATAATTTACTGTGGGCAGGGCAGTTGTTTCCCACAAGTTCAGAACACTCTCTACATTCAAAGGCTCTTACTGCATTTCCTAATTCTGTCAGACTCAAGTTGTGCCCTGTAATCGTTCTGCGTAACATCTTGTGTGTTGCACAGTTTCACTTAAAGGATGCTAAACTTTGTGAAGAAAATAATCTAGCACTGTTAAGGATATATAATGTAAGAAAGCCAAGTCTGATATTTGGAAGCTGCGTTTGCTTGCTCCATAGTAACCACTTCACCTCACTGTCTATGCAGACATGCTTTGCATTTTAGTTCACTCTTACAGAATTGCTCTGCTGTTTACTTTCATTGTCTTTGCGAAAAAGTAGAGACAGAATTAGTAGAAAGCTATCACAGGCTAAGATTTTGAATGGACTTCTGAAAAGTATTTTTTAAATTCTGTGGTTAAAGTCAACATAATAAATACACAGATTAAGGATAAGGCTTGTTGCTGCAAATGAGGAGTTTGAAGAATTTCTGCATTACAACAAGGGGCTGCTGCTTAGAAAAATTAGGATAACTACTCTAAAAACATTTACTCTAGTTTATAAGTAAAATGGGTACATCTTGCCAAATCATTCTGTAAAATCAGCTCAATACATTTATATAAGTAGCAGCAAATATCCTCAGAGCAGAAGACTGGAGTGAGAAATGGAAAAATTCTTTCACTACCCGAAAGATCTATCAATACAGATAACTTCAAGATTCACATCCCAGCCTAGTCCCTCACTGCACTGGGCACCCATTATCAAAATGTCACTACATTCAGCCCAAGGCTTTTAGGCTTGCTCATTTAAATATAACTGGGCTAACAAACTACAGTTTTTAATATATGCTTTGGGAAAAATAAATCTATACATTCAGACTTAACAGTAAATAAACTAACCCCTATAACATTCAGCACAAATACACTCTCCTCAATATAAAGCTTATATGATCATGCTGTTCTTTTAAATATATACAAAAGTGTTTGAAATATACATTAATTATGGCTCTTCTCTTGGGAGAAATCAGTCAGTCTGGTCACAGTGCTATTGAGGATGAAACTGCTGCATAAGAGCTCCCAGTAAGACAGGAAATCTTTATTTTTCTGAATGAGCATTTGACAAAATATATGATGTTCTATAAACATGGAACAGGACACAAACAGAACTGTTTCCTCTTTATTTTGCTGACAAGCAATGGATAGTGGTGCCAATATTTCTAAAAAATCTGTCCAAAACGTATAATGTCCTAAAACAATTTGGTTTAGTTTCATCTAACAGCGTGTCTGATCCACTTTGCTCTATGAGAGATGAATGAAAAAATGTTTTTAATAAATTAGGTAATTTTCCATAACGTGTCCAATGACATGCAGTTCTCTTTTTATACAAACATTTCATCCAATTTATTTGGAAAGATCCATCCTTAATTTATAATCATGCTAATAGGGAGGTTATTGGGTCAACTGCATACATTTTATAATACATCCTGCACTCTGCTGATTCCCAGCGGAGGCCCTAACTGGAGACAGTTATTAATGCAATCCTCCTATACACCAAATTTCTAACAATTACAGAAAGAACCAATTCCCTTATTTAAGGAGAGACAGACCTACTGCTTTAAATTCCTGACATAAATATCTTATGCTCATTACTTTGAAATGCTATCTCCAAATTATGATTTCTCTACAGACACTAGAAAAATAAACACCTAAGCAGTTACTTGTCACAGTTCTAAAACATGATCTGAAAAAGAGATTCCCCTTGAACTGGCAAAGGAAAAAATTCTTTAGAAAACATTTGTACAGAATATGAAAATAAAATGCATTTGTATGTATAGTATTGAATTACACCAATATTTAATTTTCATTACTGCAGTCTTTGACAAATAATAAAAAAACCCCTAAAGATGCATTAGCTACATTTGTACTTCTGCTATATGAATTAAAAGAGACTTTAGACCAAGATCACGACAAAGAAAAAAAATCTAATAAAGTTTGACAGTTTATTGAAAAGCTTCCTTTTCAGTACAACTACTTTCCCATGCAGTATTTACCATTTTTTCCTCCTAGAAAACTCGTAACACCACAATACATTTGTCATACACACAAATGTCATGTTAAATGCTTCTGAGAACTGTCAATACTATTGGTACTATATGCTAAACATTTAATAATATATTTTACATTGTTTAACCCTACATTAGACATGTTTGCTCTTGACATTTCTTCAGAATCAATGGTTAGCTGAGCTAGGCTCCTAGGTGATTATCTTCAATTATTAACTCATCCCAGTGAGTCATTAATTCACAGAAAATGACCAGCTGCTCTGAAAACATCACTGAATTCATGGGTTGATGTAAGACACAGAAAATGTACTCTTACAGAGTACTGATGAAGTTTGCTACATATTTGTAGGCATCATAAAAGGAAGAATTACTTGGCATTAAAATACATTGTCAGACACTTCATTAAAAGTCTATGCATAACTGATCTAATTAAATGAATTCTGCAATGAACAACAGCACACAGCACCAAAACAGTATATATTTTAACTGTGTTTCCCAAGTGATGAATTGCCTCTAGTACAACAGGCGAGGATCACGGTGTGTAACATAAGAAAAAAACCTGGCCCATGGTTGAACCTACACTGACCCCAGACACAGGCCCGAACTCAGGTTCTCCTTACGATGTGTGTGAAGCACAGGCAAGGTTCAACAGTACAGTTAAAAAAACCCAACCCAACCCAACCAACCCATGGGTCTGAATAAAATCCTTCTGGATTCAAATGATGCTAGGGTACTGTAGTCTAGAATATTTGTCTTTTCTGACAACATTTAGGTTATGAAGCACATAAATACTCCATTTGCTATGGCAGAGTGTATCAGAATAAGGAGAAAGCACAAGTTGTCGCACTAAAGAAGCACATCATTATAAAACCTCCACATTCAAACATGAAGTCACAGATCCATGTCAGATTTTCAGAGTTTCAAAATTCTTTTAATTTTATTTCCCAAGCTAACAAGCTAACACAGTGGGGGCAGGGGGAAAAGAACTAAAGGAAAAGTTCTGTGCTTTCAGGAGTCCCCTAACTTAGAAGTACATGAATAGATGACAAAATAAAGTCAGAATCAGAACTACCATGAGAAATCTCTGAGTTATCACAGAATGATTTAAACTACCAACTGTTGCTGTTAGAAAGGCAACTACAATTCTAAGCTGTACCTTTCTCTGAAAAAGGAAACACATGACACAGTTAAGACAACACGTGGAATACAGTGTTCCAACCTGATCAAATTGAATCCTCTTAATTTTGCTTCTAATTTAGAAATGCTAATTTTGAATCCGGTATATCATTCAACTTGGCACAATGTGTCTGGGGTCATGCCAAAAACACACTGGATAGTCCATTTTCATGAAAGATTACTCACCCTGCAGCAGGTGCAGAGGAGGACCATTAGGATGACCAAGAATCTGTTTTGCAAAATTGAGACAGACTGGCATATTTAGGTTAACAAAATAAAAAAGGATGTGTTTCATATATGAGCATCAGAAGGGTAAATACTTCAAGAAGAAAAGTAAATTAAACTAGAGAACAGTACTAGCACAAGGAGAATTTGTATCTATTAGCTAGAAATAACACTTAAGAATAAAAATGAAAAATTTTCTGGCCATGAGAAAAATGAAGAGATACCTTACTGAAATAACCTTCTACAAGAGGAGTAACAGCAGAGACCGCTTTACATTTTATTAACTACAACCTCTATTGCAGTTGGCGACCATGGCAGAGCACTCAATTTGACCTGAGGGAAACTGATTTGTTCTGTTTTCCCTTATTTTTTTCCTAAGGAAGCGATAGCTGAAATAACTGAATTTTGTAACCAAAAATCTAGAATTATCTGCTACTAAAAACAACAGTGTAAATATACCCCAAGTAAAAGAAATACTGAAACACAAAGAATCTTCGAAGAGATTGCCAAAGTATTTCAGATTTGGAAAATTAATACCACAGATTAATCCTTATACTGGAAGAGAAGCTCAGTACAGGAAATAGGGCCTAGACACTGTGCCCTATTCAACGAATGGGAACACACTCAGTATTGAACTAATTGGCTTTATGCACATTTGTATGTACGGTGAAAATAATTTCCACGGTGAAAATTATTCCTATCACATGTTTCCATGGCAAGATGAGGGCAGTTTCCTAAATTACAACAAAGAAAGCAAATTAGAGGCTTGACGGTAGCTGACAAAACATTAAATGATTTTTCACATTAGATGCCAGACCACTATGCATCATAAACCAGCTTTTCTTAAGGAAAAAGTATATCAATAATCCCACTATGTTCTTAGGCTCTTATTTGTAATGAATATCACCAGGTTATTTCATTTGGAAATATGGCCCTATTTAATTCTATGTATTAGACAAATACACAACCAGGGAAACTGAAAACTATAAGCTATTAAGAACTGACAAATTGTTCTTTTTGATCTAAGAAATGGTGGCCAGTACCATCAGAACTTGAGTGCAACAACCTGAATTGTTTGTACAGAAATTACTGAATTGACTCAGTTTGTAATTTTTCACTCTACCCAGCCTCCTTAGACTTGGCAAAATTTGTTTTACAGTGAATATTATCTGGTCAACAGTGCCACTGAAGACATATGGACTCCGAAGTCTAAGCAAAAAAAAATAGTTAAATGTAATACAGCTCATTTGAGTGAGGTTTTGTTTTTTCTTTTAAATAAGCACTCTGAATCAACTGAGACAAAAATTATAATGCTTCTAAGTTAAACGCTTAAACGAAATACACTCTCACATGACTAAACAAATCTTCCAGTAGCATCTCACTCAGCAAGCCCCTCTGGAGAATCTTACAAGCAGTCTGCTCTGCAAAATACTACTGGTGCAATAACCAGCAATTCCACAAAGGCTGGTAAACAACATCATGCATGTCCACCTTCAGAGCTGCTACCCAAACGTATAAAATCCACAAGAGAGAAATAAATGAAGATATCCACGTAGCTAACACGTAAACTCCCTCTTGTTTAAATAGTACGTGACACTGCCTTGACGGCTGTAGGAAAATGTGTATGGCAAGAAGTAGACAGAGAAACAAAGAAATATTTGTTTCTATCATTGTGAGAACAAGATACACCTACTAAACCAGAGTCTGCATAAGCTCTGGTGCATACTGATCACCGTGGCATATCCTAAGAATGAAAAGAACTTCAATGTGACCTATATTCTGTGTCTTCTTAGAGCCTGGGAAGCACCCTTGAATCTAATTTTAAAAGCTACCGTGTAAAACCAATTAGGGTAGGATCCACTAAGCGAATCACTTTTGAAGGCCTCTCCTGTAACAAGCTACAAAAGATGAAGTGGCTTTACAGATTTACTGCCTAATCAAAGGAAGAGGAAGTTTGAAAATTATGAAGAAATCACAAAATAGCTTTTCTCAATGAAGGTGTGACTTGAAACTTTAGTTACATCATACTATTGTACTATATCTATTTTTTACTTCTAGGTTGTATTCTCACTTCACATCCTGCTACACCTACATTATTAAAACTCCACTAACTGACCACATGTCAATTTAATGGCTTCACTATGTGATCTTGCTCAAAGAAAACACAATTACTTGAACACTGTTATAAATTAACAGAATTTACCACCATCACACATATACAATCCCTGCTGCCCTTTGAATTAATCCAGTGGGACAAATACAGTTTTTGCTGTAAAACCTAGTAAATGAAGTGTGCATAATGATTTTGTTAAATCTTACATTGTTCTTTTAATTAATTGATAATTTCCTCAGTATACTTTCCTGTCTACTAAAGTGACATTGAGTACCTCAGATTTTTTTTCACACTACAGGAAAAAAAAAAAAAGGAAGAAAAAAAAGAATATATAGTGTAAGAAATAACACCCCACTGTGGGAAATAGGAAAAAAAAAAATCACTGGTTTGTAGCAGCACTGGGGAGAGGTTAAGAATTTTATAAATACATTTCAAAATAAAAGAGCTGACATGTGGCAACACAGCTTCTATACTGTAACATCATGACTTGGTCTCTCTTGACTTGCACGGTTCCTGGAGAAGCATGTTACAGGGATTAAATCCCTTTGAATGTTAATGTGTTCCTCTTTTGAACCACAAAGAATATTAATCCTTCTCTCCTCATCTACCAACAGCTGCGCTGTTTTTTCCTACTTGACAGAGCAGAACCAGATAGTATGGCACGATTGACCTGAATGTAAATATTGCTGTTCGATTTGGAACTGCTGACTTTTGGTGGAAATTTAACAAACCAAGATCAGCTCACCTGCAGCACAAATAATTGTTCAGGCACCTAGAAACACCTTTCTAAACAATGACATCAGAAGAACTGCAAACTAATTTACTACCTCATTAAAAAAATTAACACACTTTACAATCCCCTTGAACATTTACAGAGACTATTACAGGAAGTCAGACTGGAATGTTTCCAGAGAAAGGGCATGTGTGTGTGTACACAAATACACATACACATATAACTATATAGATTGTGGAAAAGTGAGTCATAGAGCCAACAGCTACAGTTTAGTTCAGGCATGACTCCAGCACAGACATCTAGAGTCATACATAAGAACTCCACGAATTCATGTCACCCTAAGCATAACTCTCTTTCAGCTACTTCATAACCTTGTGAAAGGACACCAATGCCAACAAAAGCTAGATAACATAAGACAAGAATATGCAGGATGACCCTAAAACAAATCCACTGAATTTCCACTTTCAAAATAAATATTTTCACACATCTGAAGAGTTTAAAGTCAGATGAAATGTCAGAGTGCTTCTCAATTCAGATTTAAATGTACAACTGACTGATAATACAAAATCTGGTCTCTATATATAATTCTTAAAGAATCCCAAACTTCAAAGCCAGGAAACAAATTTCATTATATGTACTATTCTGAATTTTCATGTACATTTTGGTTACCTCTGTTTTTGGAATTGTTTAGAAATATCAACACTGCAGAGGCCAATTATAAATAAATTAATAAGAAACTAGCACAGTTTCTGTCCAGAAAACAGATTACGGTGATTAACGCAAGTCTCCAATCCATGAAAAAAAAAATCCTCAAAAGACCATCTTTATGACACTGTACTACAATTTTGAAAAGCCTCTGGCATAAATTTTTACTTACACTTAGTGCACACTATGCTGATACAATTTTAAAAATCATGGTACCACTGAGAATGTCTAAAAGTGTTCTGCTTCATTTATTCATGTAGTTCGAAAGCAGTCTGTTCCGTTAGTATATAGTGTAAAGTGATAATACAGAAAGGAGCAAGAATTTCCATATGTACTACAAAGGTTAGGATCATACCTCATCTGGCTGAGGAACTTAAAATTACATTTGCAGGGCACTTTTAGAATAAAGATGCTTAACAATAATCTACTGTTCCTGTATTTATGATATGAACTATAATCAAGAACAGAGATTTGCTAACATTAACATACTTTAATAAGAAAATTACTGTAAGCAGGAATATTTCTGCATTTAGGATTCTATTTATTTTAAAATGTATTTATGCATATGTATTCCTTTCAATTCATGTTGGATACTTTAGCAGAGATAGAGACAAAGCTCTTGATTACCTTGCATTTTCCACTGAGGTACTATAACAGTCAGGAAAATAAGGGTCACAGTCTGCTACATGCACAGAGGCTCTTACCCCAGGGTTAAACCAAGATAATTCAAGGTTGCTTGAGTGTGCAGTGGTGGATTTATGACCTGAGATAGAAACCTGCTGGAAGTCAGTTCTCTAGCATTTGCCGTGTAGTAACTTGCTAGCTGGACATCCAAGTACATCCCACACAAACTAGACAATTACAGAAACATATGTGGTAAAAAAAGCGTAATTTGAGGAAAAAAAAGCACGCAAGGCTGGAAAGATGGATTCTGTAAGAATTCAAGGTTTAAATATTCTTGCCTGCACAGAAGAGGTATTTTCAGATGATATGGAAGTTTGGCTTACAAAAGTCAATCACATCCTAAGCCCTTCCTTCCTAGTAATTAAAATAGACAAAACAAGAGAAAAACGGTGAATTTTTACAAACATCCACAAATGTGTTTAAGATCAGATGTAAAGGCTTTGTCCAAAGACTCTGCAGCAAGGAAAGAATAAATTATACTTCATTTTAGCCCTGTGTGTCTGAAAATACTGGATCTGATCTCTATTAACACTAATTACACATTCTCTAGCCTGGTAAATTGCACTTGAAAGTGAACATATGAAATGAATACCAGCCTTATTGCATATCACACAAGTCTGGCAATTCAGAAACAATATTAAGACAAAGAATTGTGTAAGCTCTGTGTAGAAGTTAAGAATCATGTTGTTTATTCAGTTATTCTTCACACAAAAGCACAGACCAATTTTGATGTACTCTCAATTCAAGGAAAGAGGGGCTGGAAAGGTGAGAAGAGGAAGAAAACTGCTTCACACAGCTTAACAGTGACCCATTCAAGTAGTTAAGGACCAGCTTGGAACAGCTCCAAAGGCTAAAGCAACTCCCTTCCCAGTTTTGCTTGGCCAGATGGAAGATGAACATGTTTCAGGATTTCAAGCTGTGCTTTGGCTTGGAATTTAATGTGTTGCTCCATTTTTAGCTTTAAAAAAGCCCCAAAACTTATTTGCTTATTTGATTAAAATGTTTTGAGGATAACAAGATGTACCATCCGGGGGAGGCTGTGAGCTGGGAGGCAGGTAAGGGAGGGAGTGAGGGAAAAATGCCCTAAATAAAAAGGGGAAACAGTAAAATGAAAGAAATCTCAGAATCTGGTTGAGTAGCACCATTCTGGCCCTCCATGGGAGACCTTCCCCTTCACCCTTCAACTTCTGTAGAGTTTTTATACAGCTGAATTTTTCTATCACCTTATAAACATTGAATCAAAATATGGAAGTATGCTGGTTTTTTTCAGATGAAATTCTAGCTGTTTCTTTGTACCAATGTTTATTATCTCTTAATGTAATGAATTTTTCTCTATTTCATCTTATACTCATGTATCTGTCAGCCTTTAAACTTCAGTATTACTCAGACACATTTCAATGCTAAAGATATTACAGAGCCTTCCAGTGGACACCATCAGAAATTCTATCTGTGATCCAGGTACATCTTATTACTCAAAATATGTTATTATTGGTTTCCAGCACTTATGGCCAATGCCATCATATGAATTAAAATTACAGGAATGTAACAGATGCTTTCATTAAACTTAAGTGATAGAACCCTATGCTCACTTTGTTGAAAGCCTCTAGTTCGGTCCCTCTTTGTAGTTTTTTTCTGTCACAGATCTGCCTCAGATATTTATAAAAATAAATACTAATAGTTTTAAATTAGTATGTACTGCAAGAAGGATTCTTTTAAAACTCAGAGAACTGCAGAACAATAAAGGGGCACTGGAGGACAAAACCATTATGGTTAAAAAACTACTAAAGAAATTAATTTGCCTTGCCCTTTACTTCTCAGGGTCACCAACAGAAGCTGTAATACAATAAAACAGAACACACTGTTAATAGGAGACACTGCTTTATCCTCAAGGGAATTTCTTTTGCAGTTGTCCCGAGTTTAATCTTACTGCCATGACATCTCTTATTCTTTTTGCTAGTCCTGAACCAAGGTAGAACTGAATAAGCTATCAATGGAAAGAATTAAAAAGTAGTCCTTTCAGTAAACTGAAAGTACACACTAGTAAAAAGAATACTGAAGTGTATAACCTGTTCTTTTCACACTTTACAATATTGTTAGACTTTTTAAGTCACACCACCTGTTTAGTGAAATAATGCTCAATGAAATACCAGTTGTAAGCAGGAAGACAGAGGCAATTTACAACTTATATAAGGTTTCTTTCCAGGCACAGAAGAAACAGTAGAAGAGCTTAAGTTTGTATTGAGAAGACTAAGATTTTTAAGCCTATACTCTTTCTAGTTCTACAAAGGCTATAGAAGCTGATAATATTCTTTCTTAACCCTATCTGTCCTAGATTTCCTTTTGCTACCAACTTATTTGTTTAGTTCTGATTCAGAGATTCAGACCACTTTTCTTCCTCAGGTGTAAAATGGAAAATATTTACTAAAGGAGATTTCAACTTACCTGATGAAGATCGCTGCCCAAAACATATTCCTGGAAGTAACCTGGTGCAGCAGATGATGCTCTAATGGCCTGCCAAAGCTTATACTGACAGCCTCCAATATAATGGGACTTAACACCGGGAAAGTGGTTGTAGTTTCTAAACACGAATGCTTTCAGTGGTGTTCCTCTGTTTACAATGGTGCTTACTGCAGCTACCTAGTGATGAGGAGGAACAAAATTAGTTACATATGATGATAATATTAATACAAGAATGACAGCTTCCCACAATGTGAAATTTAATTTATACATTAAATGCATCTCTGGAATCTTACTAGGTTCATTATTTATTTATATTTTTATAAGGTCTATCTAAATTTTAAAAAGTGAAAGTAAAAACCAAACAAAAACCCCCAACTCCCTAAAGAAAATGCTATATATGAAATTGTTTCCACTAGCTACGCTGTTTCTACAAACATCTATGTTCTTTAAATAAAAGGCTGCTGTCAACTATATGATTATAGAATATTTTGCTCTTAGGAATAGTATTTTCTTCACAGAAGTCTGTACTCAGCAATGCAACAATGCCATTAAATGCGAATATCAGACCTGTCAATTTCTTTCTCCAAGAAAATGATTACTTAATAATACAACCTGAGTTAAACAACTGCAGGAAGAATCTCTCCCTCCGCAAAGAAGAATCAAAAACCCACCCAAAAACCAAAGTAACCAAACGTAAGTCTTTTAAGGTTTTAATAAGGACACTCAAATGTCAGTAACAGAAATCACAATAAGCATATCTAAGTGAAAAGCCAAAATGTTATTTCCATTTTAAAAAAAGTATGACTGAAAAAAAATGCATCTTACAATCACAAGATGAAGGTACCTACAGTTATGTGTAAGTGTCAGAATGTGCAGGACCTTTTCATGGTGTTGCAGCCAGCCTGGCTGGCACTATCAGAAAAACACTCTTTAGCAGCCAAGTGGCTGCTCAATTCTGTTTTGTTTACTATCTTATGGAGTAGGGTGCTTCCATGAAATTTACCCAACAGCACAGCTGATACTGTGATATCGCTCTATGTGTTTCATTCTTCAGCTACTTAACTTAAATAATTTTATTCACAGTAGATTCATCCTTACAGAAGAGAAAACAGAAGAGTAACTTCTACATGACAATGCAAAAGCAAAACACGTGCCTGGTTCATACTCAATTATTTGGTGGAGGAAAATTTTCCTGTTTTTGTCAAAAGGAAGGTTTAGTTCTAAGCCCTACTAGAAGAAGAAAGAAAAATAACTTCAGGAAATTTAATAGAAAACTTATTAAACGGATGTTTGATTTTATTTTTGGCAATACCCATGTATTCTTCCACTTCATGATGCAGTCTAAGTTGCCAAGTGTGCAGCACCTTCACGAAAAATTCATCTTGCCTTGATTTAACAGCAGCAGAGCACACAACTGAGTGTTTTATTTCGATTTTGCTGTGCCTTGTAAAGAGTGCCACCGCTGAGAGCACTACAAAGCAATTACTGGGAACAGCTAGTTTCAACTCTATTTATATTCACATTTTATTACTGAAGAACATGGAAGGAAGCCAAAGATCCCAGTTCAAAGATAACTTTCAAGTCAACATAGGATAGCTCCTCTCTCAGAAAGCAACATACCACACCAGCCTTTTCATGTCCTTGTTTTAGACATGGACTAGGAACGCAGTCAGTCAGGCACATGTTTCTATGTTTAGAAAAATGTGAATATCTTCCATTTAACAGTAGAGCAATGAATATAGTGCTATGACACCAAAACACCTGTTAATTACAGATTGTTCTGAAATATGTCCTATTATATTTCTCTTCTTTCTTCACACCCTATCCTTCACCAAAAATAAAATACCCAGGCTTTCTCATCTTTCACTCTCGTGCTGCTGGTGTATCTAATACCCCTCCAACGACTTGGTGCCTTTTCTACCATACAGGAAGAGAAGAGATCTTTGGGCCTAAGAATGTGCCTGGAGAAAATAAAGTGAGAAGAAACCTTGTCCTCTCACAACACAGTAACACAGATCACAGATGACATGACAGGATTTCCAGACACTACAATATGAAAAAAACAAGCTTTACACAACCTCAAAATGTTGACCTAGTATTTCTATGCTTACAAGGCTTTTAACATTTCTGAAATATATTCCAACTTGAAGTATTAAAAATATGAGAAATTGATGCAAAAGTTTAAGAATCTAATTAATTTTTGTCTTTTAAAAGCCCAGGTTACTGCATATGGAAGCCTGAAAAGCTATCAACACTCATGCTGTTTATCCAATATTCTTCTATGGATAGAATTTACTCAGAACTCTTATCTTAACAATATTTGTGAAATGCACAATTAGTATTTACCTTAAAAAACTGTACTTACCTTTGGACATTTGGACTTCCTTGCAGTTTCGATCATAAGATTTGAGCCCATTTTTTCTCTACAAAAAAGAGTGTGCAAAACTGAAAACGCTCCATCAGTTTAGCATAAAAAAGATGTACATTGTTATCATTCTTATTTCTGTGCCCTTTGCATTTAAGAGTGCTTGAATTTCACTTTACTAATCAGATTTCTATAGCTGACTTCAATGGACCAACATTTCAAACCTTCTAGGCTGTTGGAAATAAATCTGAAGAGTGTTTGAGGTCTTGATTCATGTTACTCACTTTATCACATATTTAACCATAATCATTAGGATTACTCAACTACTTAGTTAGATGAAGCACTTTGCTACATTTAGGAATCAAAAACTCAACATCCTTACTAAGCAGTTTCATAGTAATGAAAATTACTCTTCTGCACTGTTACAAAAACAAAAGTTAAGGAGAGAAAGATGTCATTCCACACGATTCAGAAGAAAGTTAAAACATCTACATGTAATCTTACATAACAGTAATCCAATATGCATTTAATATCCCTTTTTGAGCAAAAATTTTTCATATGCATACATTTTTATAAATCACATGAATGGGCAAAATTGTAATGTATCATCACATCAGCATTAGGGTCAGCATTCCAATTGCTAACTAGAAGGTAGTCCTCCTGCACAGTAGAGGAGACTGGAGTAAATTACCACACTAGCCAATAATCTCACCTCAGCACCTATTTCAACTTAGTTTACAGCAAAGGTATAAAACTCTTACACAGCTGGTGGTCATCCATAATGATTCCAAAAACAGGCTGTCCTTTAAGCCAGTTTTCTTCCTCCCCTAGAATGTAGCCCACCCAAACAGTGGTGGTACATTTGCCTTATTCTGCAAAGACTGTTGTCAGTATTGCCGTACTTTTAAAGCAGGGATACTCCATGTGTTGCTTTTATGAGATCATCCACCTACAGCTCACACCCCTTTCGACAGTAGGTGGTGGCGCTTCCACTGGTAAAAACAACCCCTTTATCAACCTAGTCTGGTCAGAAGATAAAACAAGCTTTACATGCTACAATGGCAGAAGTCCTCCATGCAGACAGTAGACTGTACTTGTAGCTAGGACAATTTACTGCTCCACTAGTGGGTATCTGTGATCGAAGGATAGCTGTGTACTTGTCCTTGAGAGGGAAGCAGGAAGAGAAACAGCTTCCAGTCCTATGATCGAAAACTCTTGCTGACACAATTCTTCTATCAGTAGCACTGTTTCATTTTATTTTTTTTCCAATAAATGCTTTCATTCCAGTCTCAGTCACCAGCCAGGAGAGGAAATGTACCATCTGCACTCACTAACTGATTACAGAAGGAAAGGAAGGCACACAGAACCATGAAGTAGGAATAAAAGAGATGAGACTGACAGAGGTGAGATATCAAAGACACCTACTGATTTGCATCACTTTCATCTACTTCTGAAATATCTATATTAGGTATTTTTTCCCAAACTCTGAATGCGAAGATTAAAAAAATGCATAAGCAACATCCACTGCTTAATTATAGGAACAATCAAACTGAATAACTATCTCCTCACATCTTGTTTTTTATGGAGGCCAGGAACTGATGCTTCAGAGTAGGTACAAGAAATCCCTTAAACTACTATGCAACTTTAGGTTAAGGTCTAAAGAGAAAAGTTTAATATCACCTCCAAATTCATTTTAGTTCTCTTGCTAGCATTAATACTGCAATTGCATATTATATAAATGTTTTTGTCAAGCCTCACTGTTCAGTTATTTTCTTTAACTAAGTCACAGCAGAATTAATTCCACAGTCTCTTCACATACTGCATTAAGAAAAGAAAGTCGTCTAATTTTAATTTTATTGAATACTCCCTTGATCACAAAGAAAAGAGGAGAGTGGTAATTCTCAAGATACCTTATTTATCTCAAATTATCACTTTGTTTGCTTTTTTCATGATAAAGACTCCTAGTGCCTTTGTGTATGTTGTCTTTAGGTCACTGGTTACTTTTTAACAATCTTGCAACAGAAACATTCTCTAAAATGGGGTAACCGGGACTGCAAATAGTATTTTAGTGAAACTGTATTATGAATTAATATAACGGCATCATAATATTTTCTGTATTTTCAATTCCAACTAACACAATCACCTTGTTTGACCACAAGAATACAGATATTTCATTAAACTGTCCATGACAGCACCCAAATCACTTCTGATATTAAAGCTACTTTAAATCCTGTAAGCATTTTACATTTTTTCCACTCACAGGTTATTACTTTACACATAATTTCATTTCCCTCCTATTTTTGCATTATCTACTTTGATTGTGTCTGTCTGTGCCCATGTCCTCTAGCCATGACCTACTTAAGTCTCTTTCGCAAATGTTGCTGTTTCAGTGCTTCAAGTCACTAATATTGCAACACTTATTTCAGTAACGCTGTGAACAAAATACTGCCAACCATATGCTTCAAGAAACATTCTAATGGGCTACAGCAACGGTGCAATCAAAAACTCTTGAGAAAGGGCATTCAAGGCAAAGGGCAAAAATTAATTGTACCTTTTACCCTCTTCTAACAACAACAGTAGTACCAGGAAACTATCACATCCTTACCAAACCTACAGGAGAGAATTTTATAGCACATGTTGGTACAGAATGTGCTGCCCATCCAGTTGCTAGAAAACAGTGTTCAGTTTGCAAAACAGATACCGGTTTGAAGTATTATTATTACTACTTCCATTCCCAAACACATGCATTATCAATTTTCCTAACAAAAGAGAACATGTAACTGTTACTCCATGCTTTTCAATCACAGTATGGGACTTTAGCTAGCTTGTGAAAACCCCTAGCTGCTCACCATATTTCTCCAATACTGTCTTCATACAGTATGCAAAAAAAAAAAATCATAGATGTAAACAACAGTCAAAAGAAAACAGAAAAGCTGGAACTATAAGCTGGGTTTTTCTTACAAATGCAATTCAATATAGCACTACATAAGACTGATACATGATAAGTATCATTTTCTGCACAATGTAACTGATTAAAACGCGCCCTCAAACTGCAACTCAAGAAATATAAGAAAACTTAAATTCCTGAAATGGAATTTATAACATACTTCATGAATGCATGCAACATTAGCCTAATGTAACATCCGCTTAATGATTTCCAGCGGGAGTACTTTCTGTCAAAAAATATCACCGCTGGTATCACGGTAGGGCTGAACATATATCGCATGCCTGTGTATTGTCAATGGATATTCTCTATTTCAAGGAAGGGAGACAAACTGGCATTTAAACAACAAAAACCCACCCAGCACAAGTGAGGCTTTTAAATTTAAAACAACACAGAGAGAGCAGTTTCCTCACACTATGACTGAAAGTTAGACCTGACCTTCATATTGTTGTAAAGAGGTGCTATACAGTCTTTCAATTCCCTTTCTTAGTTCCAAGCTCCCCCATCAGAAGGAAGCCTCCAGGAATCCCTTCAATAAAATGTTGTGCAAGCATAGAATCTCCCTTCAACACTGCAGAATTAGGTCAACAAGAAGTCAGTTGTTGATCAGCACATTTAATTTTTAATTTAGTCTACAGATAGTATATTAATTGCCTGCTTCTGTCTACCACTCTGTAATTCTTTACCTAATGTGCTACAGCTGGAAAAAAAATAGCATTTTAATGAAATGCATGTAAAATACTGTCACATGAGGTTATTGTGGTTTTCACAAGACTTCTTTTAGTTAAGCAGGCGGCAAAAAGAGGAAAGGCAGAGAAAAATCTCATTTCTAAAAAAAAGACGTCCAGATATCTGAGAAGAAAAGCTCATGATATTAATTTGATAAACATATTTATTTCTAAAAATATGCAAGAGCACAGAGAAGTGGTGCTTTGAAGCCTCTCTCTCCACTTCAAAGATGCGAGATGCTTAAAACTCAGCACCGGTCTTCCCACAAAAAGTCTAGAAAAAAATTTCTTTCAATTCCATAAAACACGGTAATCATGTTCCCAATGGAACTTATTATTTACCAGAAGGAACCCTTTACCTTTTTAACGTTTTTTCTCAGAAAAAGTTTCAATTCTTTCAGTGGTAGTACAAGCTTATATTGCTTAGGAGACTATGATATTAGTTTGCTAAAAATTATAAAAAATTGAACTATCAATACCAATATAGATGAATAAAACATGTAATGTAATAATTCCTTACAGTGACTTTTCCTGTGTAGCCATTAATGCATGTGTATAAATTTCTAAGAACAAATACCATTTAATGGGCAACTCTGACACTGAGGATATTTTTTAATTGTTATCCTTACAGCTCATTTCCCTTTACAAAGAAAGGGACAATGGGCAAACCCCTGACATTAAAAATCCCTACTAGAGCACATAATTTCATTTCTCACCAATCTCCTATATGAAAAAAGGCACAGCAGGTGGCTAGTAAATTTTGTAGCAAATCTGTAATGAGTCAGATCAAGCAGAGCTGGCAAGCATATAGGAATATAATCAGAAATCAGTGCATTAAAGCTTACTTTATTCCCCAGAAACAGAAATCATTAAAGTCTTCCTGTGTTTTGGTAAATATGAAAGCAGCTATTTCAAAAGAATTAGAGTATATGCTAGTCCTTTCTAGTTATGAATTTGCATTACCAGTGAAGCAATAACAAAACCAAATGTACTCAGACACTACATTAATTATTTTTCACCTGATCATTATTTACTTACTTGAGCATTTTTTCCCATATATCACTGTCATAAAAGGCGTGGCTCCAACCCATTTTGACTGTTCCAACAATGACGTTCTGCTTAAAAACATCTGATCCTAATTTGTGGTACAGTTCTTCACAATCATCCAGAGGGATATGGAACAACCCCAACATAAAAGCTAATATAGCTCCTGAAAAACAAATATTTTGCAATATAAAATGTAGCCTGGAGAGAGATTACAAAAATGGATTACCAGTTAATGTAGGTCATAGGTTAGCAGAGTATTTGTCTTGAAACAGGAAAACCAATTTCTGTTCAGACGTCACAGACCATGTTTTAAAAGGACATATATAAGATAGAAACAGTCTACTTTCAAAACCAGAAATATGAAAAGCTGAAAAGTGACATTACTTCATTTTGCAGATTTCAATCCTGCAAACAAATATAGGGCAGAAAACAAATTAAATCCACTGCTTTACTTGGAAAGAGAAATAAGTAAGAGAAATCTATGCTGTGATATTAGAAATATATTTGGAGCATTACTTGCTATTTTGAAAACTCTTAAGTCAGTAGAGAAAAATTCTCAGAAAATTCTTTAAAAATAAGGGAGTTTTGCGAAGTTTGGAGTACATTTGGTTGCAATCATTTACAGTTCATCTCATACATGCTGCCATCTAGTGTATGCCTAATAAAAATTATGACCTACCCTTATAGGAGAAAAAAAAGCACCATTCAAAAAGCATGGCTGTTGAATACCAATAAAGACTGTGGAGAAATACAATTAACGCATTATAAAATTCTTAGATATATTAAACTGAAAGGACACATACAAGCTTTACATCTAATTGTGCAGTACTGTGAGAGCATGTAGTTAAGCATTACGAATAGTCAGGACACGTGATTTTTTCAATTTGCAAATAAATGCAGTAAATTTGAATAAAATTACTTCTAAAAGGTGCAATTGCTTGAAATACAGTAGGAGTATTACACGTGTGCAGAACAAACTACATGAAGGAAATTACTGATGGCTTTAAAGGAAACATGACTTCCAAGCCTCTCTCGCTCTCACAAACCCCACCATCATGCTAAGCATCGATGGTCTCCGTTTCTTAAAAAGTAGACAAACCCTTAAGGGAACCTGGGCCTATCTGACACAAAGTTTCATCATGAGAAACTTAACTGTCAAATCACCAAACACCTGTATTCAACACAGACTTAACACCTAGCAGCAGAGAAATACCATTTTCCCAAGTCATGCAAATCCTCTGCTATCCTGTTTTCCTCTAAACTCTCCAGCATCACTTCTACCTTATCACGCATTTGCTATTTTGGTGAGCAGCATCATCGCAGTGACCTTTCTCTGTGACTGCTGCACTTAAATGCTCTGACCCCCAGTGAAGACAAGGACAGGAAGGCTAACTACAAAGACAGACTGTGATGCTGAATTGACAGCAAACTGATTATTTCTAAACCTCAAAGGCAAAACAGCTAAATGATATTAAGAAATACAGAAAGTGCAGCAGAAAAAAAGTGCAGTGCACAAGAGGCATTCTTCCTATCATTTAACACATCACTCTTGTAAAGCACAATTCATCCAGATTCACTGGCATATGTACTGTCAACACAAACAGAAATGTTAGTACATGCTGACAGATGTGCACAACCTCTCCCAGCCATGTCTTGTCATCTATTACTGTGAGCTGGACTACTGCAGACAAAAGCTTGATAGAATAAACAACACTTAAAAGAATATGTTAAGTATTTACCCACAGTTAAAAACCCAAAAATTTGGAGAAGAATTAAAAATAAAGTTAGTTCTAGTGAGAGCAGTGAGATCAAATTAAGAACACCAGGCCTCTCTATTCAAGATAAATGTCTTTGTTATGATTGAAGAAATTGGCAAAGTATTTTGCAGGGAAACTATCTTTCAAGGAAACAACCACTTAGTGCTAAATTAACTAAAAAAGGATTTCTTTGGAAGATTATTTAAACTGTAAAACAGGGAACTATATCATGCCTACAAACAAATTCTGTCTGGTAGACCTACACATTCTCCTTTACTACTGAGCCTATTAAGTAAATCTCTAGAAACACAAACATCTTCTCTCATCATGGTCATCTGTGTTTAATATAATTTATGAATTCACCTGTATAGAATGTAAGTATAGTGCAAAAAACTTGAAAAATGTGATTTTCTAAATGAAATGGAGCTATTGACCTACAACATATATCTTATGTTAGAAATCAGCATTGGGCAGCTAATGGTGTAGCACCATTTGTGAAGGAGCTATCATTTAAAGAGAAACTTACGCTTTAGTTTCCTACTTTCTAGGGAGGAGTAACTTAACACTGAGTCACAAGAGTAATTAAGTCTGGGAGGGACCTGTAGAAGTCATGTAGTCCAGCCTCTGTTCCAACAATTTCAATTAGAATAGGTTACTAGGGAGTTGTTCAGCCAAGTTTTGAATATCTCCAAGGATGGAGATTCCCCAGCCAGTATAGGCAATTCCTTCCAGTGTCTGACCATCTCTGCAAGAAAACCATGCTTCTATGACCTAATTATAACTTCCCATACTCCAGCTTGTCTGTTGGCTTTTCTCCTGTCACCATGCACCTTCAAGATGACTCTAGCTCCATCTTCTCTATATTTTCTCATTAACTGAAACAGCAAAAAGGTCTTGCTTTAGCCTTCTCTGCTCCAGGCTGAATAAATCCAGTTTTTGCACTCTCTTATATGTCATAAGATCCAGTCCCCTGATCATCTGCTTGACCATCTGCCAGACTCACACAGTATGTACAAGAACACACCCAAAAAATTCAGGGTTTACAGAGAAGCCCCAAAGTAGACATTCACAGCCAAACAGAGACCCTTCATCTGTTAGGTATGTTCTTGTCCATGCAAGCCAATGTGGTCAGCTGCTGACAGTCAGCTCTCTTTGCTCAAGGGTACACTGATGATTCATGTCCAGCTTGTACCAATCAAGACCATGTTTTTCTTTAAAGCTGGTTCCTAGCCAGTCAACCCACCTCTGATGAAGGGCTTTGTGTTTGGCTTTACTGAACCTGTCAAGCCTGTACAGGCCAATCTGAGCAGGGGCACTACTGTACTAACCACTTCCTCTAAATTAAATCATCCAAGGTCTTGCTACAGGCACACTCTGTCCTGCTGTGCAGGTCATTAACCAAGATGGGAAACATCATTGACCCAATATGAGTCCCTGAGGAACATTACCTTAGTTGTCTGTAAAGTCCCATAAATATCTAAGATAACTGTATCTGTGTGCAAAGTGAAGATTTCACATTAACTGAAAAAAAGGACAAATTAGTCTGAAGTCACAACTATCATAAACCACCCAAAGTTCTTATAGAGAAGAAAAAAGACAGACTTTAGAGATCATACCCGTGCTTTCCCAGCTCACCCTCTAAGTCAGAAACTGTAAAACCTACATTTAATTCTCAGATGTTCTTTTACTATTTTCATAGAAAATTCCAAACTGTGGCTTAATAATTACCTGTGCTTACACCACAGATGTAGTCAAAAAGTTGATGAACTGGCTTTCCAGTTAGTTCTTCTAGTTTCCGTAGAGTCTGAAGTGCAACTAAGCCCCTGAAACACAAAAATCTCCTTCACATACAATGGCAGTTTTATCTTACAAAGCTCTAAGACAACCTTCACTTAATTATGACTAATTATAATTCAGTAACTACAACAATAAGAATACTGAATAATTCAGGGAATAAAAGAGTAGCAGAACACAATTAAAACAGAACAATGAATACTCAGACAAACCAAAAATAGTACTCAACAGCTACAGCCATATTGGTTTGCAGTAAAGGCTAGGAGACCATTATTCTGTGGATGTAGACTCAGGAGAGACTTTAGCTGCATCCACACCACACAGCACTTTAAGTTTGGTCTTAAAGAGGGCTATATAATGCCCTTTGGGGCACGGTATTTTTCTGTGTGGGGTTTGTATGGTTCCAACTCAGTGTGTCTGAAATAATGGGAGAGATGCATTACAGACCACAGACTTGCGTTTCTATAGCATGAAACAGCCTCTGGCATGCAGCTGAGCTAACTCAGCTGGGATAGAGCAAAATAACTGGGTATGGCAAAGTGAGCACCAAACAGAGCACCAGTCAAGCACAAATGCATACAAAAACAGTATTCGTGTAACAGAAACGTAAATCATGAACTGCCTCTTTGGGCATACATTTATCAAAGAGAAACTGACATTTTATTTCTAGTTACAGTAAAAAAAATGCTACAGAAGTTTTACCTTGTTCCTCCTCCATCGATGGTGAGGACTCTAATTCCCCAGCCTTTCACAGGGTCAGTGTATCCAATTAGAGCTAAAGTTTCTCTAACAGCAGCCTGAAGACTTTCATCATTAGCCTGTCTCAGTCGCAGCAGGCATGGGATTACTTTTTCCTATTGATCAATACAAAGGTATTTAATTCCAACCATATGTTTATAGCAAAAAAAAATTCCATGCTTAAATTTACTAGTTTGGCATTTAAGTATAGAAGCAGTATTAGTTAAACTTGGAGGAAAACTTCTTCAAAACTGTATTTACCCATCTTTCTCTCCCTAAAAATGGAAATAAAGAATGCCATTATTATGTTGTCTGTCTCGCGTTGGCCCTTTTAGCCATCAGTGCGCTTGTAACAAGCGTGGGTAGAGCCCTTCCCAAATCTTCGTTCGCGAAGCCTAGCCATGATGATGATTATGTTGTACACACCTCACTGCTAAAAGTAACTACCTATCAAAATTCAGCAATCAAGGTGAAACACAAATCTTTCAAATAGCTAGAAAAGCTACATTCACCACGAGTTAAGTTTTACTGCCTTAATGTCACATTAGCCAAACGTAGATTTGAGTACGTAGCACACCAAGTACAGGTAAAAGCCCAGATTTTGCTTAATAAGTATCACATTGCTTCAAAACAAGAAATGCCTTCTAAGTACACTAATAATAAATATTAAAATTCTTCCTCACATGGAGTGCTTTTTAAATGTATATTACCACAAAGATATAGAGCATTACAATCAAAATGGGAAGAGTGGATATACTCTTTCACAATAAAGTAATTCACATATGTTTATGCAGACGCCTGACCTGTACCCTGCCCAAATGATTCACTTGGCCTGCACTCCATTCCCAAAGGTTGCTTTTCCAGAAATTCTACAATCTCTGTCACACATTTATCACATCTTGTGGAAAAAGGCACAAGGTTGACAAATGCTGTGATTGAGCTAGTACTTCTAGAATAGTCTACCACCCACCTCCTGTCCTCTCACAGCAGGGAAGAGAATGAGCAGGACTAGATTACATTAACTTATTTGATGGTTATACTTCACTCTTGCCTTCTCTCTTCGAAGGAAGGATGTAAACAAGCATACAAAGTACTGTGCATATGCAGATCAACTGTACAGTACATTCCCGTCTGGTCAACTGCCACAGAGGACACAGTGTACAACCTTTGCCTACCACTAGAAAAAGTTATACCCCCTCCCCACATGACCATGACGTATGCTTCTAAATTAAACATCACAATCCTAGGAGCCTTTAGCTAAACTGCTGACAGTTTGCACATGAATCCGCTTTAATTAAAGTTACAAAAAGAGACATTCAAGTTGTAATCTTTACAAATAAGACTAGTTCACAAAAGCAAATGAGATTTTATGTTATTCTGTATCAATCATCTGTCAGATATTTATTTTTTATCTAAGCATAAGGACTATTTGCACCTTAATTGCAACTCCTCTGCTCTCTGGAAATTCTAGAAGATGATAGGTCAGTTCTTCCACCCTGCTGATACAGACTCTCCGATTAGTGGATCTTCGTAGGGCTTGAACTAAAGCTCGAGTCCTGTTATCAATACTCACTCTTGCAATAATCTAAAAAAGATAAACAGATAATATAGAGCTACTCTAAGAAATGCGTCAAATTTGTCAACACAAATTCCAATGTGTTATTTTAAGATTTCTCAGAAGGAATGAACAGCATGTTGTACTGAAGATCTGCTACATGTTCCAAGTAAGCATTACTTAAACTGGAAACAGACAACCTTTTGATTCTTAACTAGAAAACTAAATAAGGTCAGCTCACAGCAAGAATACACCAAACAAACATGTGTCAGCACATACTCAGGTGTATTTTCAGGTCAACTCTGAAATCATGGTATTTGAAACATAAGCAAACTGTGAACTGTGAAATCACTATAACTACAAAATTACTATAACTCCAAAAAAACCCCCATCTAGATCTCTACATATACATGAACTAAATATATGTATAACCATACACACACACCTGTATATACATATATACATACATACATGCTTTATATATAAACTTACATATACATATGTGTACTTCTATAAAAAGTATATACATATTTTTATACATGTATATAGATGTATATACACTTATTTTTAAATACACAGGTGAATTTGTAAGTTTATATATAGTATGCATATATATGAACATTTATACAGTTTTACATATACACTTATTTATCAAAATACATAGACTTAATCATAGAACAGTTTGGGTTGGAAGAGGCCTTAAGCACCCTCTAGTTCCAACCTCCCTGCCATGGAGAGGGACACCACATATGTACTTCTACGTAGGTATACACATGAATAAAAGTATGTGTACATATGTATGTAAGTACAGACACAGGTATATACTTGCTTACCTACATATGTGTGTATATGTACGGTTCCATATAGGTATACACACTAGTGCAGTGTATGAATACACTTGTATAAAATATACATAGAAATAATACATAAATAATTAACACTAAACAAAGACTTGCCTTTTCTCTCTGAAGAGACAGGTGCTTTTCCCTCTCTTCTGCAGTCTTGGCCTCTTTTGATTTGTCCTCATCAGTCTTCTCAGACACTTCTTGTTCTGCCTGTTTACTCTTTTCTGGTGAAACAACTTTCGATTCGGATCTTAACTTGGGAACCAGCCCCCCAATATAGCTGTCTACAAAAGCTTGTACGCTGTTACTGGGATACGAAAGAAAGTTTGCAATACTTTTTTTAGTGGAAACTGGAAGGGCAGTATTTGTCTTTTCAGCACTCAGAGTCTCTGCTTCAGGAGACAAAGTAGCTTGAGAATCCACTGTCTTTTCTTCACTCATTACAGTATTTTCTGATGAATCAAGCTTATTCCTCTCTTCACTTTTAGAGTCCTGTAATGACGCATTCCTTCTTTTCCCTTGTTCCATAACAGAATTACTAAAGTAAGAGTTGATGTGATCAGCTACGAAGTTGTAAGTCTCTCCAAAATTTGTAGAAAAGTAGCTTATATGAAAAAGGTGGTTTTTAGTTGATGCTGAAACTTCTGGAGTATCTTGACAAGTACCACTTGAACTTAGTAACACAGATTCCAAGTTTTCACTTGCACAAGTGGATTTCTTTGCAGCTGGGTCTCTGTTGCAATCCTCCTGAGTTCTGGCACTTGTGACTTTTTTACCATTGTCTAGATTTGCATTGATGTTATTTGCATCTGCACTACTTTTATCTGCTTTTCCCAAAGAACCTGAATGTGACTTCAACCGAGCTATTCGTGACACCAGTTCACTGTGAGTGCCAGACACAGCCTTTGAAACAGATTCTATAGTATTCTTAATTCGTGACATGCGAATGCTCACCTTTGTAAGTCCTTTGGAAGAAGAAGTTAGAAGTTTAGAAACTCTGTAGTATAAAAACTCATGGCTGTAAATGTATTTGCTATACCAAAATGTTCTGCTTCTGGCCCATTTACACCGAGGCTCGCTTGTATGCAAAACTCTCAGGTGTGTGGCATGATTTATTCTCCAGCAGACTTTAGGTCTATATAAGCACAGGTATTTGTTTCTTTGCTTCCACCAAAGATTTTTTGGGTTAATCACAAAGAAAAAATATGCGTCCAAAGGTAATTGAACTGTCATTACTTATAAATAATTACACCTTTTCTATGTTGCTTTCTACTTCATTCCAGAAAATGTATTTCAATAAATAAGTCTCGTATTGTAGTGTTATCTGAAAAACAAACAAACAAAAAAAAAACAACAAAAAAACAACAATGGAAGCCCGTATACAGTAACAAGTAAACTAAAAACCACAGAGTGGCTTAAAGCAGATGCAGCTTTTTTACTCTTTCAGGAAAGGCAGATGAACATTCAAATCAAATAAGCTCACGGGAATATCTACTGCTCAGGACATTTGGTAGCACCACCCCAACATTTCAATATGCTACTCCCTAAAGGCCAGTTTAAGCTCATCTTAAGCAACATGTTACACTTCTCAAAAGCATTTAGTGACATACAGAAAACTGATTGCTGTTTTTTCCTATAGAGAGAAATTTGTCTTTCATTACCCAATTACCTTGTACAGAAATCACATTTCAAATGTCATTATATTATAATAACCCCTTTGCAGAACTCATCACAAGGGAGGAGGAACAATTCTTTGAGCAAAGTTCAGCGGGACATGTCTATCCTAAGAGCCAAGGGCAGCCCATAATCCTTGCTCTGCAAAGATAGATGCGACGGGTGGAGCAGCGTTTTACACAGCACAACACAGCTGCGCTGATACCGCAGGCACAAATCCATTACCTGCCCAAATGGCAAGCCCAGGCTTCTCTAGCCCCTGTGACAAGTGCCGAGGAGGGCTGCCAGGCACGGATGCAGGTCAACTTCTGCGGAGGCCGACGACACAGTGACAGCAGAGGTGACACCGCCGCAGACAGCGGCTTGGTTACTTACGGTCTCCTCTGCCTGAGCTGTGCCTGTCCCGCTGGGTACGCTCCGGGCTGCGGGCCCCGCCGGCGGGCCGGGTTATAAAGGCACAGGGGCTCCTCCTGTCCCGGGGGGAGCGGGCGCTGTTCCTGCCTTGCGCCATTTCGCAGAATCGCTGCCGAGAGCGGCCGCGTAAACAAGCACAGCGTCCCGTCCCGTCCCGTCCCGCCGCCGCTGACCCCGGCCCACCCCGCGTCACGCGCGCGAGCCCAGTGTGCCCGGCACGCGCTCACCGTGTTCCCGCCGCCCCCGTTCCCCCCATGACCCGGTGGCGACGCGACACGGCCTGTCCCGGAGGCGGTACCTGCCGGGCAGCGGCTCCCGCCTCCCCCCTCTGTCCCGACAGCCGGGGCCGAGCTCGGTCAGGGCCCGAGCCCGGTCTGGAGCCGCGCCCTCACGAGCGGTGCCGCCGGACGCGGCGGGGCCGGGAACGACAACACCCGCCGCGCGAGCCCGCGCCACTGCGCCTGCGCTGCCCCGCGCGCCGGAAACAGCTGGGGTGCGCGCCGCCGTCTCACAGGCCGCCGCGAGGGGCGGGGCGGTCACGCGACATCACGGGCGGGGCGGGGTGGGGCTGCTGCGCGTGCGCGCCGGCGGGGACGGGAGGGGCGGGCGGAGACGTGCGGGACGGCACGCGGGGGGGGGCGGGACGGGGCCGCGGCGCCCGGCGGTGACCGTGACGAAATCACGGAATGGGAAGGGCTTGGAATGGACCTTGAGGATCGTCCGGTCCCAGCCTCCCTCTCACTAGAACAGCTTGTTCAAAGCCCCATCCAACCTGGCCTTGAACGTTGCCAGGGTTGAGGAATCCAGAACCTCCCTGGGCAGCCTGTTCCAGTGCCTCACCACCCTCACAGTAAAGAATTTATTCCTAATATCTAACCTCGATTTTCCTTCTTTCAGTTTGTGCGCTATTGCTTGTCCTATCACTGCAGTTCCTGATGAAGTGTCCCTCTGCAGCTTCCCTGTAGGCCCCCTTCAGACACGGGAAGCTGCTATGAGGTCTCCACACAACCTTCTATTCTGCAGGATGAACAGCCCCAACTTTCTCAGCCTGTCTTCAGAGGGGAGGTGTTCCAGTCCGCATGAATTTTGTGGCTAGACTTACTCCAGCAGTTCCATGTCCTTCTTATATTGGGGACCCCACAGCTGGATTTAGCACTCCAGGTGGGGGCTCACAAGAGCAGAATCCCCTCCCTCAACCTGCTGGCCCCACTGCTTTTGGCACAGCCCAGGGTTTGTTTGGCTTTCTGGTCGGGCACAGTGGAGCTCGTTGTGTCACACGCAGCTGGTGGTGTTGGCTCTTGATGCTGCCCCTGCCAGAGGTGCTGCTAGTGCCCCTACCCAACCTCCGCGGCCACTCGGTGCAGGTGCTGTGGCAGTATCTCCTGATGTCTCCTACTTCACTCTTGGAAAATGATGACAAACAGTGGTTTTCATGGTTTTATAGGGTTAGTGGGCGCCTTGCTCTTTTCCAACTAGGCTCCAGAGCAGCAGCAAGCCCATGACCTTCCCATCTGCATGGCCTTCTGAAGTTTTTAGAGAAGTTGCAAAATCTTCGGGTGACAATGGCATGGGACCATGGATGTGCTGTGTGCATGGATTGAGTGATAGGGGCCTTGCCCCGAGTTTTAGGAGGGTCACATTGCATTTGTTGTTTCCCAGTTGTCTTTCTCACAAATAAAAAAGTAAAATTAGTTTTTTTGGCTTGCATTTTATTCCCCACAGGAAAATTTATATTTATTACATGCTGTAATTAATATAACATATTTTTAATAAATTGAACAGGTTACACTCTACACATCTCCCACAGCAGGACATCTCTGGCTGCATACCAGGTGCCCACTGAAGCTACACTGTCACTTCCTTCCTCAGCTGGACAGGGGACAGAAAATAGAACAAAAGGCTCGTGAGTTTGGATAAGGACGAGGAGAGATCACTCACCAGTTACCATCATGGGCAAAACAGGCTTGACTTGGAGAAATTAGTTTAATATAATACCAATCAAATCAAAGTAGGGTAATGAGAAATAAACCCAGGTCTTAAAACACCCACTCTCCACCCCCACTTCTTCCCAGGCTCAACTTCACTCCCAGTGGTACAGGGAGATGGGGGCTGCAGTCAGTTTGTCACACGTTGTCTCTGCTGCTCCTTGCTCCTCACACTCTTCTCCTGCTCCAGCATGGGATTCCTCTCGCAGGAGACAGACCTCTGTGAGCTTCTGCAATGTGAGTCCTTCCCAAGGCTGCAGTTCTCCACAAACTGCTCCAGCATGGGTCCCTTCCATGGGGTGCATAGTGTTCCTGCCTTCGGAAACAGACTGCTCCAGTGTGGATGCCCCATGGGGTCACAAGTCCTGCCAGAAAACCTGATCCAATGTGGGCTTCTCTCTCTGTGTGTCCACAGGTCCTGCTGGGAGCCTGCTCCAGCATGGGCTTCCTACAGGGTCACAACCTCCTTCAGGCATCCACCAGCTCTGAAATGAGGTCCTCCAGGAGCTGCAGGGGAATCTCTGCTCTGGTGCCTGAAGCACCTCCTCCGCCTTCTTCACTGCCCCAGATGTCTTCAGAATTGTTCCTCTCACGTAATCTCACTCCTGTCTCCCAGCTGCTGCTGCGCAGAAATTTTTTCCCTTTCTTGACTGTTTTATCACAGGGGCACTACCCCTATTGCTGATGGGCTCAGCTTTGGCCAGTGATGGGTTCATCTTGGAGCTGGCTGGAATTGACGTCTTCTGATACAGAGGCAGCTTCTGGTGTTTTGGTTTTTTTTCACAGAAGCCATGCCAGTAGTTCCTCCCCCTTCCCTACCAAAACCTTGTCACATTGACCCAATGCAATGAAATTTTTACACTCAAGGCGTGCCACTTCCTCAGTGAAGTACTCAGTGGCCACAAATAGCTCATGAGCCACATATTATCTAGAATCCTTTTGCATAGGGCAGTGGCAGTTCACACCCAGGTGCTCATCTGTTCCCTCCTAAATGCTTTCAGAGCTGCTGCTTTCTGGCCTGCTCTGCAGGTATGGTCTGTCTGCCTTCTTTGTAGATTACTGCACACCTGGTTGTGTTATCTAGTGGTGGCTTACTCCTGGGAGCCATTTTTAAGGCATGTGTGCTATTCTTTAATTTACCATGAGATTTCATTATATATGGTTAAGCTCATTTTTAAACCAAATAGCTCAAACAGTAGTGGCGTCTGCCAGATGCAGCTAAGCAGGGAGGTTTTGCTGCCCCTTTCTGTATTACTTCAGGTAAAGGCCATTTACTGTTATGAGAGCAACACAGAACTGATACATTTTAGACTGTGGTAGCAGTGTTAGCTTAAGCAGCTTCACCAGATGTGTTTTCCTTTCTGTAAGCCCCAGGACTCTTGTGTATTTGCCAGTGTGGTGGACAAAATTGTATCTCAGCAGATGACTTAAGAGACAGTGGTCCAACTGAAACTAGACTCTGAGCTGGCTTAAAACAGGTTAACTTGCATTCTTATGACAACAAAGGGTTAGGCAAAAGGAGACCTACAATTTCAGTAAGAAGGAAGTTTGGACACAATAAGCTTCATGCTGCCAGGACACATCCTGCTTCTCTTTGACTGGCAAATAAGTTATTGGAGGTAGGAGGCAACTGATCCCTTTTAGCTTCACATGGCCACTTCCTAAACACACTTTGTCCCGTAATCTTGTTCTAAAATTCTCTCCTGTACCTGCTCGGACATTCATCTCGCCAGCGGGATATGTACAGTGGTATGTTGATTCACATCTTTGCTAAGGAAAAAATTCAAGTATTTCACATTTCAGTTCTAATCACAGACCTATACGTTCTTGCCACATGGCTCTCCTCAAGGACAAGCAGACTTGTCTGATCTGACGTGTTCAGAAGTGAATGATTCATCAGCTTCTCATTCAGCTCTCTGAAAGAGCTGAAAAACACTGGACGAGAAAAGATAAATTTATGTGTTGCCAGGCAAAAACTCTGCATCCACACCTTCCCAAACATTTTGCCAATTTAGCCTTCTCTGTACTGCAGTCATGACATTAAGAAAAAATTATCTCAAATTTATGTAAAAGATAGACACTTCAACTAAGCTAATTTTATAAGCTCTCTTGGTAGTCAAAGGTGAGTTCATCCTGTTTGATTAAACACCTGCTTTTTAGATAAGAGAGGTGAATCCACCTACAGTATTCAGAGTGGCTAACTTCAATTTTAGTTGTTTTCACATATTATGGATGATCCCATTTATGACATTAAAATACATTTAAATTTCAGTACCATACACATTAGCTGTTTCAAAATATTTCCATTTTAGTACTTTCCATGGGAAGTAAAGAAATCTGTTGTTATTATTGATGGGTTTTTGCTGATCTCTCTTAGATTGCATACCCAGCACGCAAGTTCTTTCAGAGAAGGTCCCTTGAAACATGATTGCTTTCAGTTTAGGACAACACTGAAAGTAGTACGATTTTAGTGAGTTCTATCTCTGTGACTTAATTTAAAAAATCAAAGGCTTTCAAAACCTTTTCTCATTGTACATGTTAGTACATGTTTTTGCAGGTAAGATGCAAACTTTTGTAAATCAAGTTACACAGCAATTGTGGTAAATCTGCCTGCTTTAGTGAAAGAGAGTTCTTTGGTGTACATGACTTTTGTCATGTTATAGCTGAAGTATTGTGTGTCAATACTGCAAGTGAGTTAACTGTGTTCATTTATATGTAAGCTATACTTTTAATTGCTATTAATTATTTCTGACATTCACATCTGTATGTTTGTCTTGGACTGCTACTTGGAGAGAAAGCCATAATGGGTTATGGGGCAGTTGAAAAATTGGATATTTACCACAAATAATGGTTCCAAAATTTGTCTTTCTAGGGTCCTCTCTGTTGATCTATGAAATATGAAAGTTTTCTATTTGCTTACACTCTCCTTCACTATAGAAGGTGACACAAACACACTGAAATTAATTAATTCTGGAGCTCCTTACAAAATTAAGTTTTACTCTTTGTTGCTATTCCAGTTGCAGAGTTCAGTGACTCCATCTTAGATGAATTAAACCCAAATAGAACAGCTTCCAGGGGTGAGATGTTATTTTGAGAAAACAGTTACTAAAATAAAATATATCTCAAAATGTCATAAATGGGATCATCCATATCATGTGAAAATGACTATAAATAGAGTAAGCCACATACTTTCACTGTGTGTTTGATACAAAGCTATAATATGAATAGCATTTGAATATACGTAGGTGGTTTTTTTTACTTGCTGTATTGATTATGGGTGGTATCCTGGAAACACAGCAGTGTCACCTAAGAGATTCAAACAAATTCAAAAACCCCTAAAGTATTTCAAAGCACCACGACAAATTAACATATATTACTAGGGCAGTATTCTGCAAGTAATGCTGCCTGAGATAATTGCTTAAATGTAACTTCTTCAATCAAGCCTTAGGGAAAATGCCATTTTCTATTTTCATCAGCATAGTATGACATAGGTAGAAGCTGTGTAGTGCCACCAAATATACTCAGCTTTGTGAGCACAGGTATTCTGTCTTTTAACACTAGATGGCAGACAAAAACGGGAAAGCGTTTCCTTAGTTTCAGGGATAGAATGCAGAAAAATTAAATTGCAACTTGAACGTTCACTGAAAGTTCTCAATAAGAATTAAGACCACTGAAGACATGACACAGATATGATGCTTCTAACAGCATGGATGCTTTCTGCATCCTTTAATTTGGCTGTGGTTTTTGGCAGAAACACTGAAAGTAGTAGAACAAGTAGAACATTTCTACATTATTTTCATATTACTTTTTTAATCTCTGTTACTTCCCTTCAATATTTACTCTTATGAAAGGCCTAAAAATTCTAGAAGCCTTAGAAAGGCTTAGGCAACTCAAATAAAAGAGAAGCCTACAGAGAAAACTCTCCTAGCCAGGTGGTCACATAGTTGTGAAATTGCTTTCCAAAGAGAAGACTTGTATTGCAGCTGCTTTGGGTCTTTGCCTTACATCAGTTGCCTAAAGTAATTATGGATTCTTTGCTCCTTATTGTCACTGGATCTTGGACAATAATATGGAAGTGACAGGTTTGCTAAGGAGGCAACTCTTTTCATAGAATATTATAAATTGTTGTACTAAATATTATGTAATCAGTTCACCTAATAACCAGTGAATATTTTGGGTTGCTACCTCCTTCCTCTCCCAGAAATATCTTCCAAAAGAAGTGTAGCAGGAGGGTCAGAATCCCCAAGATTCTGCATCCCACACTGAATCCCACTCTTAAATGTCAGTCCTTCTAGCTAGCAGTGATGTGCATATACCATACGAAAACTGTAACAAATCCCACCAAATTCCACCTCATCTCTCCCTCTCGATGCTGCTGCTGTGGCTGCACAGACACCAAATCAGTCTGGCTATATCCAAGTGCCACATTTGGTCAGCCTTATGGACTAAAATCAGAAAAGACCCAAGTTATTCTCATGGTGATTTTCCTGTTGGAATTGTTCCAAATGAGAACAGTAAGTGTACTGAAACAGAAGGGTAAGTGCAAAAGTAAGTATGACTTCCCTGCCTTGCGGTTAGAACGTCAGCTACAAAGATATCCATAGCTTCTGGTCAAAGTTCCTCAGATCATTCTCATTACACAATAGCTTTTGGTATAAAATGTATATATAGGAGCAAACCCCAGACTGTGGCATTTCCTTCTCATAGGAGTGCTTTACCCACAAGGACACATGCCCCTTTTTTTCCAGGACTTCTTGGTCTCATGAATCTTCCACTCTTTTGTGCATAGTTTCAATAAGAGGAGAAAATGTTTTCCATCCTGCCTTGCCAATAAGTTGGTGAACAGGAAATTCTCTTAGGAAATCAGAAATGTATATTTAAGCCTTCTCAGGCTAAAAATAGCACTGACCCCATTTCCTTGCATCACCTGGATAAATACTCCATTGAAAATAATCTTACACCAGATATTGTCAATGACCTTATTCCTGTTCCTCTTCCTTGCTATTCCTGCTGTTCCTCCTCTCACATCCAAGGACCTCCATTTTCTCACCCCATTTGAAAGGACTGGACAATTTTCAGTCCGTTCATTGAAGGAATGCTTGTAAGGTGTCGTTAAGAGTTACAGGCTCTGCATTTTGAATGTGTAAAGGTACCTGGCTCTTGTGCAGAATTAAGACTCTAGATTACAATTGGGATCTGAAATTTAGCTATGCCCTGCTCTGTTCATTTTCCTGCCTCATGAAATCCAGGCAGTTTCCTGCTTCTCACGCAATATAAAGGCGCTTGGATCCCTAAATCGGGGGTTTGGATTCTGCTCAGGGAATTGGTACCTGATGTCCTTTATGCATCTATCCTTAATTTCCTGTGCCTCTACAGGTCATAATAGCTGATGGTCTCTGTCCTTGATCAGTGCTTTTGTGCATTCTAGAAAAATACCTGCCAAGACTGTACCAATCACTTCATTATATACTAGTTATGAATAATGCAGTTGATTACTTAGAATTTGAAATTCAGACACATGCTAGAGGTCATATTATAAGTTCCTCTTCAGCCCCCTGTGATAATCATAATAGTCATTCTGTTACCTTTCAGCACTCAAGAAGTGATAGATGTGAATTTTGTTACCGCAGCATCTGGTTGAGAGTATGATTGTGCAAATGTCACACAAGGTTCTTGGTGTAAATGGAAGGAGCTCGAAACACAAAGTCACTTTAGGTCTGCTGGAATTAATTCACTGTCCACAGTGTTATTTATGTTATCTTTTAATTAAAACATTGACATATGGCTGACCTTTTCTCTGGACCTTGAAGTAATATATTAGGTTCCATCTTAGCGTTTTTGCCTTTATTGAAAAGCTCTGTTTATAACTTCTTATCTGTGGAAAAAGTACTTTGTAATTCTTCTTCAAAACCAGTCCATGATGGTTCCTTTTTCTGAAGTTACACATTATTTCTGCATTTTTCTTCACTCTGATCAGCCTTGGTGAGGCTCCTTATCTGTCAGTTTCCCACGACCCTGATGGCAGATGAGCTATCAGACCATTAAGTGTCCTAAAATGCTGCAAATGAAAAAGTTTTTGGCAGAAGCGTATGTAACTGATTTGTAATGATTTTTTTCTATCCTAAAGTAGTCTGATGGAAGTTGTAGAAGTAACAGTAAAACCTCAGGACTCTACAAGTGAACACTATTAAAGTCACACAAAATTTTACAGCAGCAATACGAAGAAGGCATTATTTAGGAAATGGTTTACAAATTATGGAAGATAATTCTACCCCCAAAATGCAAGTACCTGAATGAAGAAATCTGGTTCCAGGCTTTGAATCGAGTGCTATCCCCACTCACTGCCCTTAGTAACAGCTGTGAAATCAGAAACAAAGCTAGAGAACGAGGCCAGCAATAGTGAATAATAAATCTTTTACTGAAACAAGTTTAAAAAATATTGTTTCAGATATAATTTCCTTAGGGATTAAAAAGAGGTGCGTAGCAATGTACGCAGTTAGTGGTCCTGTTTTATGGTGAGTATCTGGGACATGACTGGTTATGAGTCACAGGGGGCCCATACCCGTTGTTTTTTTCTCTGGCTTTAATGCCTCTGGCTAATTCCTACTGAGGGATGCACTTCATTTAGGAAGGTCTTGTTCCAAAATATTGCCTAACAGTAAATATAGTAATTTGGTGCGTTGCAGTCTTACATTTTAAGGCTATAAAGCTGATTTTGTTTTGATGTAGGTTTTAATCTTACTAAAGTAACACCCCCTTCCTTTAAATAAACAGTTAATTTACTCGTTTGAGAAATGAACATAGTGTCGTGGAAAGTGAAAGGTATCCAGATCGTGTGTGTGCAGGGGAGCAGTGTTAGCACGCATATACACATGTACTCAACACATAAATGTGTGGGATTCCACTTTTGGGATATAAACAGGACTAGCAAGACAGAATGTTGCCCCATGTTCATTATAATGTTAATTTGAAAAGTTAAGGGTGGTTTGTCTTGACTGGAAATGAATGAGATTTTGGGTTGTCCTGACATTTTCTAATAGTCTTTTGGCTTCACTAAAAGCTCTGCTTCCTGCCCAAAAATGGTTTTGTCCAAATCAAAGCTTAACTCTTTCTGAGGTGTGAGGTTATTGACACTATTCTTCGTCTTGTGTCTTCTTGTGTGGTGACAGTGTTAGCTGCCTACATTGCACGATTGGATTTATGCTGTCTGTAATAGTGTCTGCAATGTATTTTTCTCTGTTTTTTTGTTGGCACATTGCCTTTACTTGTTGCATTTGAGGCTGTTTTAGTTTCATAGAGCTGGTCTAATAACTTTCTAACTATATAGGAGCATGCCATTAAACTTGGTCCAAAGAACCTTGTATAATATTCCTTAATATAACTATTAAATTAATGATGTATTTTTTTTTTGAAGAATTCAGAACTGTAGGAAACCATACCAGTGCAGAAACTATAACGGAAACATAATTTTAGTCCAGTAAAAATTACTTACAGTGAAGTAGTTTATCCATTGTGTTCTGGAAATAAGCAATATTATAATACTGAAAACTATGCTACCTGGCTATAAATGCATCTGTGCTACAGGCTAAGTCCTTGAACAGTATTCATTTGTAGCTTTGGCTGATCTCATGTATGAAAGAATCCATTTGTGAGCTGTTGCTCTGCTTCCAGAAGAATTTCTCATAATATTACATGCTACTGGTGTGTATTTACATTACTTAATACATCTCCTCAAATGTATTCTCTATCACTAAGGCAATTTCAATTCAATGCTATGTTAACTCTTTTTATCTACCTTAGAATATATTACTAAGTAAGTGTTTTTTTAAAAAAAATATTAAGAAGTGTTTCTACCATCTTCTTTATAACTGCATCTTTTACTGCATGCTCTAGTCCTTTCCACCCTCGAAGGCCCTTGGAAGCTGTTTTTACATTTTAGTGTTTGAAAAGAGATAAAATCACATAAGCACTAAGGAAATAATTTTTGATTTATCTAAAATTCTCTAGAGATGTAACAAACCATATGAAAATTTTCTTTTCTTAATTAGCTGGTTTTCATGATTTGACGAGTGCAATAGCAATAATCTACTAGTCCTTCAGATCTACTGAATCTCACAGAGAAAAGAGGCAGACCTGGGTTTCTTACATCAAAAGCAGACAGCAGTATTTCCCACTTGATCTTTTCTTAAATAGGAACTTTTTAGAACTTGTTTATGCATTTGAAAGTAAAAGTGTGCAAGCCTATTATCTTCGCAAGTTGTATTTCATAAGTAATATCTGTCATGAGATGAAACAGTTTCTGGGTTTTAGAAGCTGGTGGGAGGCTTTTAACCCTAAAATGCACATATTTCTGCTTCGGCATATATTCCTTTCCTGCCTTGCCTTGGTAAAAAGATTTGCAGTGCACTGCAATTCATACAGTTCTTGGAAGTCAAAGATTGTGACGGGATTTGACACACACAAGTCACATGAAATTCATAGGTCAAGGGCGGTGTTTATTCCCCCCTACTCAGCACTCACTACTCACCACATATGGAATATTGCCTCTGGTTGTGGAGCCCGTGCCCAGGAAAGGCGTTGATGAGCTTTAGTGAGCTCAGCATAGGGCCATGAAGATGTAACCTAGTGAGGGAAGCTGAGTGAGCTGGGCTTGTGCTCCTCACCAGGGCGGCACAGCAATGAAGAGGTAAAATAGGTGTTCTCGTAAGATAGGGTTAAACCCAGAAATATATACAGTGAGGAAATCTTAGATCCCTTCCAATGCTGGGAGCTCTGCTGTTGTGAAGCATCGGACAGACATCTAGTGGATCTTCCCCAACACGCTGCACAGATGCCGTCTGTGCTGGGGTTCCTCCTTTCTTCCACAATGTGGAGCCTTTTATTTTGGTGGGGCAAACAATCACATGTATTTTCTCCTGACAGTCTGGGTTGCCAGTTCAGTCATAATGTTCACCAGCACCAGCACAGGCTTTACGTACAAGGCTCAGTAGAGCAGACATGTCCTGCTCGAGATCACTGATTCCTTGAATAAAATATTTTCCACAACCCTCCCAATATAGCTTGTTCATCCTGGAGGACAGATGGCTTCAGAGGCACTAACATTGCCCTCCCGTACCTATGAGGATGCCGGCAAGAGGTCTGAACCAGGCTTTTACTGATGTTATGGCAGAAGAATGAGAGCAGGTGTTCAGAATCAGGGGAGGGTCTAGTGGCACATAAGGAAAGCTCTTTCATAGTGAAAATAAACATTTGCAACTAGTTACCCAGGGAGGTTTGGAGATTCTAAGCTCTTGGAAGTTTTCAAGACCTGACAGGACAAACCCTTGGTAAAGTGGTCTGAATTCAGTGTTGTTGGTGTCTTGAGCAGCTGTGTGATTCTGAAGTTCTGAGAAGATATCTAATTTTGAGACTTAATCTGTGAGCTGAATCTCTTCCTTCTAGCTATCTGACAAACATTAGATGAGAGCCCATACTGAGAAGTTCACCAGAAGTTAATTAAAATGTGCCATCCCACACTACTGAAAGCAAGTAATTTAGGAGTAGAATTTAACTTGGATAGATACAGTTTGGAATGAAGCAAAGCTGGGCAATGGGAGACAGACACTACTAGAGTGAAAGAAGGGCTAAGACTAAAACATTTTCATCTGTTATCTTAATTTTTTTTCCTCAGTGAGTTATATTCCCAGAGTGGATCAAATTTCAATATAACGTTATTCTGACTATCTGCCTGCATGCATGAAAAAGATTGAATGGACACAATTCTAAAATTATGAAGTCATTAGTATATGCTGAACTGATTATATAGAAGATAGAGTCTTACACCACTAGGACAATTTGTACAGTCAGGTCCACCAGCCTTTTTATAAACATGGAAAGGGCTACTTGTTTCTCAGTGTGCTTGCCCTTTAACCTGTGTCCACATTCTGGATCTGACACCAGCACTGCTGCCCAGACAGTCTGTGCTCTGTTTGTGTGTAAGCCTAGGAGGAGTTGCATGTTCCCATGGATCTTGTTGAATGATTCTAGGTGATAAAACACCTTTGCCTGAAATATATGTCTACCCACTCATCATGCATTGTGAAAAATTGTGTGAATATATGCTTCTGGTATAACATGCTGGTGAGTCTTCCAATAGTATCTCAGAATTGACTTGTGTTGCGTATTCTGGTCTTTTTGCATATAATTGCTTGATTATCTTTCAGATCATGAAATGTAAATTTATGTTTATTTTTCGTGCCTGACCCTGGGCTTAATTTTCTGTTCACATATTCCTATTTCCACCCACTTAGTCCTAGCTCTGCCTAGATGTACATATTTGGTCTGTATCCTGCTAGAAGAATAAAGATCCCACCTGGCTTTCCGTTATCTCATGGAGTCAGGATGGTCAAGGTAAATGTTTTTGGAGCATATGCCTGAAACTTGGTCTTCATCAGAAGGCAGAACCTGAGATCAGTGCACCTACTCCACAGCAGAGTGTTTGCTGTCAGCAGAATTGCCAGGGGCTCATGGCTTCTGACCAGTTCAATTGCTCTTCTGCAAGTTTCTGGGTGAAGGGAGGATGAGGGTTAAGACACACTCATTTGTTCCTTTATGATCTTGCTATGCCTGTTTCCCACTAAGTGAGATAGGTTCCAAACTGAGGGGGGAAACTAAAATGAAACAACCTCAGGAACCCAAGTTTCCTACAAATGAGCTTTAATTTAGGAAAAAAATTATCAGGTATATTAGATTAAGTAGTTGTGATTCATACTTTTTGCAACATAGAGAAAAGCCTTTGTAGACTTGGGCAGCTGCAGCACTGTTTAGCCAAGTATGGATTACAGATGCTTAGAGGTGTTGTTGGTGGAAAAGCTTCCTGAGATTATTCAGCTTGCCTGTTGTCTGTTCTCACAGTCTTGCCCTCGCATGAGGTATTAACATCCATCCCATGGTGCGATGTAAGGGGGAAAGAGGGAGAGAAAAGAGATCACACTAATTTTGTAAACTGTTCTGGTCAACCTCACCATTCTGTTTATGAATTTTGCCCTTCACCTGCCTGTTGATACATGAAAACCTTTAGTGGCAAAGAGGTAGAAGAGGTAGTAGTCTGTCTGTGAGCTTCCTGAGCTGGTCTTATAATATAGTCATGATTACAGTGATTTATCAGTCTGGGTGTAGTATTATCTACTCTATATGCAGCATGGATATTACTTTCAACCTTGCTTGTTTCCTCTTCAGAAGGACTTCAAATTACCAGTCTCCTGACTGTAACCAGAAAGATATGAGTGCCCTAGCTTCAAATAGGATTGCATACAAATATCTGTTTTCATATTAAATGAATTCATTTTATTAAATCTCTCTTTTGTGATTAAAAGGGCAAGGCTGAGGGATCAAAAAAAGAAATTAATTCAAAATTGCTATTCTTATCTATGACTAACAATATGCAAGTCATACTGGAAGGATGAAGAACAATGAATTTCCCGTGGTCATGATACAAGTTGCACCACAAAAATAAAAAGGTTTAGGTACTGAGAAATGATCTCCCAGCTTTTAGCACTGTAGTAAAATAAAAACCCTTGGAAATTGTTTCATCATAGAGACCTTTTCCTCAGTTGGATTTCCCACTGATTTTTCACTTATTTTTCTGTTAAATTCTCAGTAGACTCAGAGTCCCAATAAAAGTAATTTATTTCACATGTGTTATTTTTCATTTTGCTGAGAAAAACCCCTTTAAGTCTTGACCCCATCTTGAAATGAAAAGATTATTTTTAGGGCAGTTCAAATAGTTTTCTTTTCATTTTAGAATCAGGTGACTCCAAAAAGAGAAGGAAAGAAAGGGGTAATGGAAAAAGACATTTATTTGTCTGTGCTGCATTTAGGATGTGGTCGTGCCCCAGGAGCCTGGAGACTTGCAGTTATGATGTGCCTGAGCTCAGGAACCCAACTTTTTTCTACGTATGGGCATTCCTCCTGATTCATCTGAAGAATGCTCCTCTGGTTTGCATAGAAAAATTTTTGCAAGAGGTCTCCTGAGTAAGGTCATCTGAGGATGACTTTGGCCACAGCTATTTACAAGTTAGGGTTTTGACTGAAGTGAGTAATTGAATCATGTTGAGCCTCTGAAGTTTGCCTTTTACTTATATATTTCCCCCAATTGTGTGGCTCGGTCTGCCATTGGCTGCAGTCCCTGCAGCCTACCCGAGGGCTCTGCAATTACATAAGACTCTGTGTGCTGGGAGCCTATATAAAGCCTTTGTGCACGCCAGCAAGACAGAATTTCATCAAGATTCAGGTCCCACTGCTTTAGTTTGCACAAGCAGGAGGAGTTTTGCTTGAAGATATACTGAAACTGGAACCCCAGCCTGGTTTGTTTGCCAGCAGGTGCTTCACAGCTGTCAACCTGAGTCGAAAGTGGCAGCTACTGTAAGTAGCTTCTGTGCACTATGAAGAATTTTTCGTTTCCTGTGCAGGATAACACATATCAGACCGAGAGTCCTTCTCGCAAATTCCCGAGTTTGACAAATCAGTCAGATCCTGTTGGAAGACCAGAAAGAGATGAACAATTAGCTCAAGTAGAGATTGCTGTACTGGGGGTCATATTTCTGACAGCATCTGTGGGCAATTTTATTCTCATACTGGTGCTGTGGCGAAGAAGAAAGAAGCTCTCTAGGATGTATGTGTTCATGCTTCACCTCAGCATTGCTGATTTAGTGGTAGCCTTTTTTCAAGTGCTGCCTCAACTCATATGGGATATTACAGATGTTTTCATAGGGCCAGATTTCTTGTGCAGAATTGTCAAGTACCTACAATTGCTGGGCATGTTTGCCTCTACTTATATGATAGTGGTCATGACAGTGGACAGATATCAAGCGGTTTGCTACCCTATGGTCACATTCCAAAAGAAGAGAGCTCTCTGGAACATCCCCATTTTCACCAGCTGGTCTATAGCACTGATTCTTAGCCTACCACAGGTATTTATCTTTTCCAAGACTGAAATATCTCCAGGTGTCTTTGAATGTTGGGGTGAATTTATTCAGCCATGGGGCCCAAGGGCATATGTGACTTGGATTTTTGTAGTTATATTCTTCATTCCCTCAGCCGTCCTTATCACATGCCAGGTTAAGATTTGCAAAATAATCAGAAGAAATATTTATGTGAAAAAACAGAGTGAATGGGAAGCAACAAATCAGAAGCGAGTCCTGGCATCTCGAGCAAGCAGTGTGAACTGTATTTCAAAAGCTATGATCAAGACAGTAAAAATGACAGTGGTGACAGTTGTTGCATATATTCTCTGTTGGTCACCTTTCTTCATTGCGCAGCTGTGGTCTGTGTGGTTCCCCAGTGTCATGACTGAAGGTAAGAGACTCTCCTTTCTCATTCCTGGCTGCATAGCAGACTAGCACATTGCCATCGATTGCTTTATGTTTGCACTTTGCTTTTGTGTAAGTTACATGTGATCATTTGAGTAGGATTAAAAAGAAATTTCTGGATTGGTTATCTCATTTATTTAATTAGGTACAGGGAATTTCATGTGTTATGTGATCAAAACACCATGTGTGTGTTTTGTGTGATTAACAATTTAAAGATTAATGAGGAGTGGGGGTGATAAGTATCATGTGCTCCAGCAAAGGTTCAGACTTTTAGAGATTTTAGGTAGTATAGCAACAGTGTTTGGGTTCTTGAGGTGAAAATGAGTAATTGACTATCCAGATGAATGAGATAAATTTTTCTAATTTACTGGATAGAAGAGTGATGTTATAAGACATCTGATTTTTTTAAAGTATTGAAATCATATTGATGAAATCTCTGTAGTACACACTGTAGCATTGGAAGTGGTAAACTAGATGTTTATAAAGCTAAACAGCAAGCCTGAGAGAGTTATCAAAGAATGCCAGGTTGTAAACAATATTAATCCTGTCAAACTTATGCTATTGCTTCTTTGTGAAAGTCAGACTGTATAAATTAACCTATTCTAAACTCAGAGATAAAAAAACAAAGAAAAAAGAAAATAGCTCTGTCTGATAAAAAATCTTCTGATCTTTTTAAAAGAATTATTCCTGTCAGTGTGACTTTGAGTCTTACTCTACATACATTTTTATATAGCTATATCTGTATTTATCTGTATTTGTATAAAAGCTTAGTAATTGCTTTTAAATTTAATGCAGCTACATCAAAAAAGAGCTGCATAGAACTATTTAACTCTGCAATGCATACAATAAAGTGTGCTTCATATCCTCAGCAATTGCAAACTGCATTAAAATGTCAATTTTGTACTGTTAGAGTAACTTTAATATATGCATAGATACAGCAGAAAGAAGCAGACTGTGAAAATGGTACTTATTTGTACAAGTGTTTATTTACTCTCTTATTCCTTTAACTATTTCGTTCTAGGTTCAGCATTTACCATTATCATGCTCCTTGGCAATTTGAATAGTTGCACCAACCCATGGATTTACATGTATTTCTGTGGCCACATTCCATATTGCACAAATAAGCAGGTGGAGAACACCTCAGCTCAAGAGGAATCGGTGATCACGGGGAGCATTCACCTTGTAGACAGAGACCCTGAGGAAAATAGTATTTCTGCATAAATACTGAATGCTTTTGGTTTTTTCTTTACATGCTCTCTGTTTGTAAGACATATCCGTATTTTATGGTCATCCCTTATTTTGTGGATAAGGAAGCTGCAAAATTGTCTTTTGTTGCACAAATATATTTCTCTGCATTTCTGTAGCATATGCAGGAAGTTTCTGTGTTGTGCAAGCCACTTCCATCACCACTGTCTTATCAGAATGAATTCTTGTAAAAAAAAAGGCATCTTAGATGTTTTGTGTTCAAAAGTACTGTCTGGTCTGTGATTCTGGATTTCTAAGTAGTAACATTTTGTAAATAACTGGTCTAACAAATTGAGACATAATTGGAAAGGAACCTGACATAACTAAACTTGAATATGTTTTCAAAGTGAACAAAAAATTGTTCATCATTCTGGTCTGGTTGGGGGACAGTCTGACAAATCTTAAAAAGGCAGCACAAAGTCAGAAAAATCTTTTGCCAGCTATTACTAGTACCTGGTTTAAATTAATTCCTTACATACATTTATAAAATGCCAAGCCACTTAATGTAATGTAAAAAAAAAAAAAAGATTTGTTGTGCTTGTTACACAGCACCTACTTCACTTTCAAATTCCATTATGGCTAGCAACGTAGCAGCAGTCCATATCAGCAACATAGCAGCAGTCCAGGTTTTCGGCTTCACACCTTGGGATTTTATCTTCTATGCATTCCCTGATGTGTAAGCAGTTAACTGGACACCTCCCTACACCCCTTACACATGCATATACGTAATTCAACTAAAAATGGGTGTTAGGAGTGTATACTTTCATTAGGTATTCAGACCTGCTTGTTCTGGCATGCAATTTATTGGCTGAGTGTGCTTAGAACTCCTTCAGGCTCAACAAATTTAATTATTTCCCTTTGTGGTAAAAATAGATCTGCATATTTTTATCTCAAAATGCTGTTTGGTCACTGGTTTGTGGGTATTATATGCAGGTAGCTAATTACTCCCTTTCAGTGTCTGCAATCTAATCAGAGGAGGATGGAAGGAGTATTAGCAAGGCTCTTTCTAGTGAGAATAGGGCTGCATTCACAGAGATCTTTGGTCACACTTGCATATCATCTGTCTATATTATACTGTGTTTCAGCAGTGCTATTCACATGTCATTTTTCTGAGTGCTAGCAGTCTCAAATATCAGTGGAAAAGCTATAAAATTGTTTAATTGTCTTTAAATCATATTCAAATATTGATTTAAACTAAATATTGATCAGATTATGAGAAGTACTGCTGTACGGTAAATAGTTATGCTTCAGGTTAATCTGTGCTGATATGACTGAATATTTTATGATTTCTACTCCTTGTATTGTTAGACCAAATATTGCTGTCCTTTGTGATGGGAAAAGCTAGAGTCCCAGTCCAGTTGCCAAGAGGAACAGGTCTTGGGCAAGTAGGAAGAGGAGGAAGGTGGATGAAGGCAGTACCAGAGCCAGACAGGAATGGGAAGAGTCTATAAAGTCTCTTATAAAAATTGCAATTGATATTTTTTCTTCTGTTTTCTCCCTCTCTTTAATTATTAGTTACTAATTCTACCCCACAACAAATTCCCTATGGGAGCAATTCTCTAACTCGAGTGGCAGTGTCCTTATCTGGGGGTAAGAACATCCAAGTCATGGTCCATACTATTGATTTGTTATATTCAGCCATTCACTGACTTTCTGAGACTTTCAATCAATTAGCTCTCATTTAGGTTTTCCCTTATGACTGAATCTAATGGTTAAAGGTGAGATTTTTAGTTTTTCTACTTCTGTTGATTGCAGTTAATTACACGGTATAACATGCAATGTTGAAAGGTGGTGTAAACAGAAATGTTGCAAGGAATTACCTGTCACTGTACAACTGTATTTGCAGCAAAACTCCTCTAAAGGCATTCATTTGCAAGAAAAACAGGCATTCAAATCATGTGCCAAGAGTAATCCAAATCCAGAACTGATGGAAGTCACAGTTCTGCTCAGACACTACAGTGAAGCTGTGCCATTTGACACCACCTGGTCTGGCCTCCAATTAAAGTTAAAAAGTGTAACTTCTACTTATATTTCTGTGTTGTTCATATGTTTGTTACTGGCTCTATAAATAATTTTGTAGAGCTGGTAGCTTAAATAACGGTAGCTTAATCTGTTCTTTAAAGGTCTGAGAGCAATATTAAAGGACTATATTTCAGATATTTTGATCATGTCTTGAATGAAATGTCAGAACTTCTTAAATTCAGTAATGGTTGTTCATTATTTGCAATGTTCAAAACAATTATATTTTTGTCTTTCAAATGCTTTCTTTCTGGTTTTTTTTTTTTTTCATTTTCTTTCCCCTGAGATCAGTTCTGTTAAGGAGAAAAACAAATATTACTGTACTATGATACAAGCTACAGGCTATGGACACTATTAGTTTCAGTCTGTCAGGAGGTATTTGAACACAGGTGTTCCTGCTTTTTTTCTTAGCAAAAAGAATTAGGCTGCATTTCAGGTGGAATTCATTATCCTAAATGACCTGCCCTGCCTACCCCGTGGGCAGCAGCGACAAACACACTCAGTGGGGAGTTTGGTTCAGGCCCACAATTTTCTGTCAAAACTCATTTTCAAATGATGGAAAATTCATTTTGATAACATTTTTATTTTTTTTCTTGGTAAAGTGTCCCTTACAGAACTTTTCCTGAAGAAAAGACATTTAAAAATATAATAAAATTTTTCTCTTTGTAAATTTGGCCATTGGTATTTTTGAAAGTTGGAGTTTGAGCATCTTGTGCCCTTCTTTTCCTCTATAGTTGGATTCTTCGTTTGAACTGTATCTTTTCTAATTTACTGTCACTTAGATTTTCAACAGATATTAGATTATCTCATCAAGAGAGAGGATTGACTGTGGGACAACAGTGTAATCTGGCCAGGGTGTTTAGTCAATATGGGAGAGTCAGAAACTCAAACGTACGAGTCCCTGGAGGCACTGTGGGAGCCCATAAAAATAAAAAAATCCAGTTATCAGATGAAAGTCTTTCTCATCAAAGCCTAGGTTCTATTTTCTCACACAAATAATTTCTGAGTAGAAAAATACCTAGTGTACAAGTTCCCACTCCTGAAGTGAATGGATATGTTGTTGATGCTGGCACTGCAATATGGTTTCTGGTTATCTGGGTGGGGATTTTTTTTACTTTCCAGGGTTTTGTTGCCACTTGGGAAAGGCACAGTTCAGTAAAAGGAATTAGATACTTTCTTAAAAATTATTATTTTACATGTTGCAGTACAGATAAGAAGAATCAAAGACAATGTAATCTATTGATCCTGTATAGATTTATTACATAAAAAAAACCACAAGAAACAACTTAGTAGAATAAAAGGAAAATCTCAACATGCGTTTTGCACTCTTAACAGTATATTTTGATAATTCTGTTATTCTACAGAACTGCTGTATTTGCGTAGTCAGTCCCAGTTCACATTCTTGTAAATGGTGAATACTGAAGCCAGAGGCAGTGTGTGATAAATTGTTTAACCTTTCAATGGAGTAATGCTGACAAATTTTAATGATGGTGCCAAACTAATGTCCTGCCAATTTCCCTTTGATCATTCAGTTCTGACAACAGGAACCAGTTACTGAGTCAAATAAACTGCTCCTGTCTCTGCATTGTTGGGGGAAGACTGGCAGAGTGATGTGGAAACCCAAGCTGGAACTGTCAGAGTTTATTCTGTGAGGCAGACAAGGCATGCAGACATGGCTGTGTTGTCTAGTTACAAAAGATACAAAAGTATCTTCAAGAAGTTGCAAATTTTAGCTATTCTTGGCTTAAGGGTAGCATTAGCAGACAAAGGCAGAACAAGATGATCCAGCTACTCAGTTCTTCCAGGCAAATTCAGTTTACGTTGGATTCCTTAGAGGAGAAAAAAAAGAAAAAGAAAGCAAGCCATTTTCTGACTCCATAAGATAGAGGTTTGGTCCTGAACGCCCTGGCTATCTACAGGAAACATCCATGATTATGAAACAGATTGCTCATAAAGCAGCAACACAGAATTGTGAACAGTTCAAATGTTGCTCTCTACGGAGTAGAGAGTTTATTTATTCTCTGTGGATGATCCATATGTGATCTGATCTGTATAGATTTGAATTGAAAGGAAATCCCTCTGTTAGAAAATCAGAAATAAAATCTAATGTAATTTGTGCTACCATCTGAAAACTCCAACTGCCATTCCAAATCCTACTTCTTCAATCCTATGTGTGTCAGCAGCAGGCCCCTCTATGCTCTCACAGTTCCAAATAGAACCTCATGATCCGCAATACAGTTCCCAAGTTCTAGCTGCTTGGTTCTACCTGTTGCTGGGGTATGCCAGGTTGTCTTCACTTTGCCTCTCTGAAACATAATGGTAGAAGCTGTGTTTTTTTCCTTGGGCTTGAATGATACTCCTGCTATTGCCACTTGAAGACTTTCTGAAGGTCATCTCATTAAGAGGGCAAATTCTGGGCATTTTTACAAGCACTCTGTAAAATTTTCATTATTTTTCACTTTGCTCTTTAGGAGCAAAACTAAGTGGCCACAATCACTTGCTTTTGCTTCCTTTTTTTTTGCCAGCACAGCAGTTCAAAGCATATGCTTTCCACCAGTAGATCATAGCAAATAATTTAACCAATGTCATCCATAATGAACTTTGAAGGTAATGAAACTCTAACCAAAGGCCTTTCCATCCAGATGTTGTCCTAGAGATGCAGTGCAAACATATTCAAATGTTATTGTGTTCTGCGACAGCTGAATTGGAAAAGGGAGGCTCCAGGTCCTGGGATTTTAGCCCATTATCTGGAGGGGGGAATGCTCTCCCCCTGCCCCCCTGCCACGTGGCCCTGGGAGCCCGCAGTGAGCTGCACACGGACCACAGGAGAGGGATGAGCGAAAGAGGAAGTTTAGTGTGGGGTAGGGGTTTATATGGGTTTTAGGGGGATTATAAGATCACCAATGGGAATCTCAGGGGGTTTACAGCAAATAGCAAACAGGAGTTAACAACCAATAGGAAGGGATTAAAAAAGCCAATGAGAAGTCTTCCCGATATCTCTCCAGGACATTCCTGCATTGGAATGACAGTTGTTGAGAAGAGTCTTGGGAAGAGGACAGTGAGTTGGCAAAATCTCCAAAAAAGCCATTTTGAAACATGTTTAAATAACATTAAAACCCTCTGCTTTTATGACATTTGGGTTGTTTTCTTCATTTTCTTCACAAGTCCATTTCTGACAGGACTTTTTCCGTCCTAAATATGGTAGGTCGACTGCCACAGTATTCATTAAGTGCTTTTTTCTATGATGACCGACACTTTGAAAGACCTTCAGAATTGTGGATTTATGTTTCTTGCATCCAATTTAGTATATCAAAAAAATTTAAAATTGTATATTACTCAAATTTTAGCAAAAAATCTCCTAAATTCTGAGTTAATGTCATGGTTTTGTTTGTTCTTGGAGCTATACTGGAATTTTCCCTTTTTCCCTGCCCACTATGTTGGGGGGTGGAGGGGGAATTGGCTGAGGTATCCAGGCGACTAAGTGTCACAGAAGAGAATTAGTAAGGCTGCGTTGCCATGTTAATTGCCTTACTTTGTCTCCAGGGGCAACAGGGGAGGGTTTGGAAAGTCGGGAGGAGACGCTGGAGGTAATTGGAGCTTGGGGGGAGTGGCCAGAGCTGCTGGAGCAGCCAGAGCTGCCGGGAGCTGCCGGATCAATGGGGACGGCTTCTTTTTGTAGCTGTGTGGCAGTTTGGAGCTTTTTACTTGGATTTCCATCAGAAAGAGATGAAAAGCCATATCATCGTGCATCTCAGCCACTGGGAAAGAGTGAGTTCTCCAGTGTTTGGGAGCTGTGAATTTTCCCTTCCCCTCCCCTTCCCCCCTTTCGGTGACGAGGGAGGGTGTCCATTGTCCAGCTCGTCCCCAGCACTTGGGAGGCCCCACGTGGTGACTACCCGTGATCCAACAGCGCCCCCTGCCGACTGACTCAGACAACTGCAGGCTCCACATCTCCAGTGGTTCAACAGCGCCTCCTGCTGACTGTGGCTATAATTGC
>JAWMRA010000041.1:26877940-26890718 GCA_035584735.1 Pseudotriccus pelzelni | reverse complement strand
GAGTCTCTTAATTTCGGATTTGTAATTGCTTAGAGGGAGGAGGTTTGGGTCTTCCTCATAATTCATTCCCAGCAAAACACTTGTGTCTCATTTAAACTGAGACAGTTAACAACGCAGGAATCAGTAGGCCTTTGTGGAGGAAACATTTCAATCCCGTTCGAAAAAGAAGTTTTAAGAATGCCAGACAAAAACATTTGACCTTGAAGATCTCTGGAGGCTGTGGTTGGGGAGTTGAATACAACTAGAGAGACATCTTACATCCCAGCAACGACTTTTCAAGACAATTGATATAGTAACAAATATTAAGACACAAGGAAGACTTGATATTTGTCATCATCACTGTCATTGCCATCATAGTCAGCATCAAGGTTATTTAAAAGAAATCAGCATATAAACTACAATAAGTTTTAAAACAAAGCATAGATTTGGCAAATTGTGACATGCAGACCAGTTCTGAAGCTGAAATAAGATGAAAGGCATGAAATCACAAATGGAACCTTTATGTACAATGTTGCTATTTATTTGTCTAACAGGATATAAATATATTCTTTGGTTCCAAGTATATTGATGTGTATTGAATTCCATGAAAGGGCTTTAACATCAATTTTGGCATAAGACGTTAAAAAAGTATTTTGTGTTTATATATTTTACTTGTGTATGTATCAAAAATTTTTTTTTGCTTTAAGAGGGTACTCTGGTATTCCTTAGCTTATTCTTGAGTTTAGTTACTATCTATATCACCAGCTTTGAAGAGATACTAGGAATAAGTTATCTGCCAGCTATCACAGTGTATTGGAAATGTTTGCCTATGTCTCTAAATGTGTTAATAGATGTCTGGCCTCAAATGTTTTAATGCAGAGTGGCTCCAGCTTTTAACTTACTGATGGAAAAAACTGTACTTCATCATGGAGAATATAAGCCTTCTGGCAAGCAGAGTCATGATGTGAATTTAATATTAATTACAGTCTGCTGGGAATATGATTCATATTCCTAATCCTTTCTTGATTAGGAATACGAATCATGCAATCGCATGTTCTGGGATGATATGTATTTAGCTGTAACTATCTGTTTACGAAAAATAAGTGAGAAAAACCTCAGAAAAAAAATATTTATTTTTTCCTCAGCATCTGGAAGTGCTGAGACTTGGAGTTTAATGTATTTGCTGTGAAAGATGAGGTTAAAAACAATACTGTAGCATTTGGTCTTGTTTTGTTTCCATTTACACAGAGAATATTAGTGGATTATATGATCCTTTCATGTATACTGTGTTAAAGGAATGATTTCATGGGAAGTCGAACACTTTGAGCTCTCGAATCACAGACTCATAGAATTGCTAAGGTCGGAAAAGACCTGCAAGATCATCAAGTCCAAACGTTAACCCAGCACTGTCATGCGCATCATTAAACCGTATCCCCAAGTGCCACATCCACACACCTTTTGAACATTTCCAGGGATAGTGATTTCACCACTTCTGTGGGCAGCCTCTTCCAATGCCTGATCACCCTTTCAGTGAAGAAGCTTTTTCTTAATATCTAATCTAAACCTCGTCTGGCACAACTTAAAACCATTTTGTGCAGTCCTGCTACTTGCTGCCTGGGAAAAGAAACTGACTCTCACCTCACTCCTGCCTGAATGTCAGTATGCATGTGCATAATAAATTAGTTAATGCCATTGATCTGCCACAGATCTGCTCTGCAGCTGCTCCTGTGGATCATGGATGAGGCATGCCCAGCATATACACAGCCTTTAGGAGATTTCCCTCCCAAAAACTCCCCAAATAGGAGTAAGATAGCACTAAGAGCGCATATGCACTGGAGGTGCATACTATATGGCTAAAGCATATCGTGTTTATGTTGTGAACAGTGACGACAACAGATGATCAGAACTGGACCATGTGTATTATTAACAAGGCTCTCGGCCCATGGAAATATGCACAGAAACAGGCAAAGTGATTAAGAAGTATCTCAGGTGGTGTCCATATTGAAGGCATTAGCACAGGCACATCCTTAACTACTTTCTCTGCTTTTTTTTTTGTTGTCATAGAACAGTTCACTAAATATCCATCTGGGGATGAGCACATTAAAAGTGAGTGTGTGGAAGGTACAGATGACTGTGTGGACAAGTCCTACTGGGGTGCCACTGGCTATTTCAGGAGACCTGAGGGCAGAGGTGCTCTGCTGCTGCCCAGCACTCTCCTCACCTCCACCTCTTCCTTATTCCATGGGGATAAAAGCAGGAGATAAATGCATAGTTGCATCTCTGCAACTTAGAAACATCTAGATGTGTAGTTGTCTTTATCTTTTGACTCCTTTCCCCACAATGTCACCTTAGTCTGATACTTCTGGTAGAAACTCCTGAATGGCTCTGCAAGAGAAGGGGGTCACTGTATGATAGGGATTTTGTTCTGCTGGTGAATGAGATGGTTAAACTCATCTTAGTTGCAATTTAAGCAAGGACTGTATGCCACAAGGAGTTGAATTTTGTATTAATCACCTGGAGATATTATAAAAATTAGATTTTCAGTCACTGAAATGAAGGAACGAGAGTGATTGAATAGCTGACTTATCTATTAATTCAGTAGCTTCAGGTTTTTCTTTATTAAAGATTCTTTTCTATAAAGCAAAGAAGATGAGAGGAATATCATAAATGTAGAACTTGACTAATCCTACTGAATTTTGAGCTCTGCCAAGGCTGCAAGATAGAATTAAATCATTGTTATTAGACAAAGAGTTAACTTGGCATTTTGATCGAAAGAAATAAAATAATTTATGTGCACTATCTGTAAAATATCTGGAGGCACAGAAGGCACCCATAGGAAAGCTATAGAATACTATTTTTTAAATCAATTTTTAAAGTAAGTCAATAATTTTAAATAAAAATACCCATGTCAGATATAGATGTGTTTAAACATTAAAATTTAATCTTGTGACTTGATGTAAAGTGCATGTTATAATACTCTGATTTTTTTTCTATACTGTGCTCCAGAGCTGAAATATTTTCTCTGCCTTCAGGTTAAGAAATCAATTACAAGTTTATGCATGCATTCGTATCCTGGAGGCAAATGCAAAGTTGATTCAGACAAAAGTCTCAGAATTAAACTGCGTTCAAATTGTTCATGAAATTTCTGTATCTGAAGAGAAAGGAATTGTGCAGTAGTGTTGTTTTTTCTAGAAGTTTCAATATTTCTCTAGTACTGAACATTCTGAAAATGTATTGTGAGTATACTAAGTAGCTAAAACGTGTCATACTAGTGTATCCTTTACCTTCATAGTTAATATTTTAGCAGTGTATAATTCCACATTGTTATCAAATATGATTTACCTTATAATAATAAAAATAGAAAAATGGAACGGAAATAATTCTGAAATTTCTATTTGAAAATTGTTTTAAACTCTACTTTTTAAAATTCTGCTCTTCATGAAATGCCACAGAACTCCAAAACTTATTATTAATTTTATTAATTCTCGTTATTTTAAAGTGTCTCACTCCTTTGGTGTAAAAGGTAATGCAAGCGTTTTAGAAGAGTTTTCATTAGTGGCAAAAGCATTTTCACTTCACTGTTGCAGTGGGATGACGCCACCTGATTGCCAGGTGCCCACTAAAGTCACTCTATCAGTCCCCTGCTCAGCTGGACAATGAAGAGAAAACAGAATGAAAGGCTGGAGGATCAAGATAAGGACAGGGAGAGATCACTCATCAATTACTGTCATGGTCAAAATTGACTTAATTTGGGGAATTAACTCAGTGTATTGCCAGCCAAAATCAGAGAAGGGTAATGAGGAAAAACCTAAATCCTAAAAACACCTTTCCCCCACACCCTTCCCTCCTTCTTCCCCTCAACTTCACTTCCTAATTCTCTCCTTCCTCCCCACCAGGAGCACAGGGGGATGTGTAATGGGGACTGCAGTCAGTTCATCACACATCTCTGCTCCTAATTCCTCCTCAAGGGGAGGAATCCTCACACTCTTCCCTTGCTTCAGTGTGGTGTCCCTCCTGCAGGTGACAGTCCTCCACAAGCTTCTCCAATGTGAGTCACAGAATCACAGAATATGCTGAGTTGGAAGGGACCCACAAGGATCATCGAGTCCAACCCTTAGCACTGCACAGGACCATCCCCAAGACTCACACCATGTGCCTGAGAGTATCATCCAAACCCTTGAACTCTGTCAGGCTTGGTGCTGTGACCACTTGCCTGGGGAGCCTGTTCCAGTTCCCAGCCACCCTGTGGGTGAAGAACCTTTTTCTAATATCCAACCTAAACCTCCCCTGATGCAACTTCAGGCCATTTCCACAGATCTTGTCACTGACCACAGAGAAGAGATCACTGTCTACCTTTCCTCTTCCCCTCATGAGGAAGTTGTAGACTGAAATGAGGTCTGCCCTCAGTCTTCTCTTCTCCAGGATTAACAGACCAAGTGCCCTCAGCTGCTCCTCATACAGCTTCCGCTCCTTTGGATGCTCTCTAGCAGCTCAATCTCTTTTCTTACATCGTGGTGCTCAAAACTACACACAATATTCAAGGTGAGGCCTCACTAGTGCAGAGCAGAGCAGGACAATCCCCTCCCTCGACCACCTGGTGACGCTCTGCCTGATGCCCCCCAGGACACGGTTGGCCCTCCTGGCTGCCAGGGCGCTGCTGACTCATATTCAACTTGACACTGACCAGGACCTCTAGGTCCCTTTCCATGGCACTGCTTTCCAGCATCTCATTCCCTACTCTGTACAGGCATTTGGGGTTGCCTCATCCCAGGTGCAGAATCTGGCACTTTCCCTTGTTGCACTTTATATGGTTGGTGGTTGCCCAGTCCTCTAATTTGTTGAGGAATCCTTCCCACAGGCTGCTTCATCATGGATACCTTCCACTGGGTACAGTCCTTCAGGAACAGACTTTTCCTGTGTGGGTCACACATGAGGTCACAAATCCTGCCAGCAAACCTGCCTGTGTGTGGGCTCCTCTCTCCATGGGACTACAGTTCTGCCAGGAGCCTGCGCTAGCATAGGCTTCCCACAGGGTCACAGCCTCCTTTGGGCACCCTCCTGCTCTGTCATGGGGTCCTCCAGAGGCTGCAGGTTGATCTCTGCTCCACCATGGATCTCCATGGGCTGCAAGACCCACCTCACCATGGTCTGCACCAAGGCCTGTAGGGGAATTGCCGCTCCAGTGCCTGGAGCACTTCCTTGTTCTCCTCCACTGATCCTGGAGTCTGCAGGGTGTTTATCTCATGTATTCTCACTCCTCTCCTCTGGGTGCTGTTGCTGGTTTTTTTCCTCCTACTTAAACTGTGTTGTCCTGGAGGTGCTACCATCCTCGCTGATGGTCCTGGCCATTGGCAGGTCCATCTTGGAGCCAGCTGGTACTGGTTGCATTGGACGTGGGGAAGCTTCTAAAAGCTTCACACATAAGCCACCTCTGTAGCCTTTCTACTACCTAAACTTAGCCACACAGACCCAGTGTGACTGTGCTCCATCAGGTATGCTGCACACTCAGAATGTGAAAGATCACCCACAGAGGAAAGTGCTTAATGTATTTTATGTATATCAGAGAACAAGATACATCAGAAAAATGGCTTGATTAAAATAAATAAATGAATTATCTGAACCAAGGTTTGAAACAAAGTGCATATGCACCTTTAGACATAGAAACAAATAAATTTTCCATTTACCATGAAGGCAAGGAGAAGTTGCCATTCAGAAGAAATATTTTAAAAGCTCCTTTATATTTTAGGCTATTTAAAACCGGACCACTTACTACAGGAATAAAAAACCAGTAAACTGCATTTTTGCCCAATCATACAACATCTTTATGAACAAGAAGTTTGTCTCATTTATCTGGGTTAAAGCATGGTTTATCATAAGGCTGAATCATGTGAAAATCTGTGGTTTCCTTTGTGGTCTCAGGAAAATGGGACTCTTTGTCCCTGAATAGGCTTTAAAACAGTATTGTCAAATACCTTAATGTGTCACGTGCAGAATGATGTTTAGCAGCCATTCCCATGCTATGCAACGTTAGCCCAGTGTGCTGCCAGTTGTTGGCTTGCTGTGTAATTGAGTGGCACATTTGCAGCCTGTCTTCATACCAAGCAAATACATTTAAGGGAGCACAGATTGTAGACAGCAGGCAGTTACTAATCAAGCTTTCTGTAGCACATATGCTACAGAACAACAAATTGTAACAGAGACATGAAAATATAGGTTTGAGGGTCAGTGAACAATGCCAATTTGTATGACACAATTACAGAAACATCTGTGCCAATTTTTTCCTGTGCCCCTGAGAACTTCTACAAATTACATAACTATCAAAGTTTGCAGTTTGTTCCTTGGCAGAAGAACAGTTCAGATTTTAGGCTGTTTATATGACTTTTTTTTTTATGTCTGTGGTTTGAAGTTGATCGCTGCTTGAACAAACTTGGCACCTCTTTCTTCCTAAGCCTTGGGATTTTTTCTAAAGTTTGACAGTGTTCTGTTCAAAATTAAAGTTTCAATGACTGAATCACAGTGTCAGAGCCAATGAGTATCTAGTGGCTTACAACAACCTGCCAACTTTACCACCTCATCTTAGGATTCAAAGTAACAGCAAGGATCTGGAAGAACCATTTGGAACTGCCCTCAGAGACTGCCCTGATCACTGGCATGCTCTACAGAATTTCTGAAAGAAGGGGTGATACACATCTCATTCTTCTGCAAGGGGTATGTGTCCACATAAGTAAATTTCTGGTCCATACTAATGTGTTTGTCAGACAGGGAGAAACCATTATATAAACCAGTTATTTTCTTTATTATCCCCTTATGGTCTACACTATGAAAGAAGGCCTTTAAAACAGCCTTAAATCTGATTATATTGAGTGCTGTATAAACAAATAAACTATTCCTTCCAGAAAATATTCTCCACTTTTTTTAAGACTAAATACCACATTGTCAGGTCACCAAAGAGAGAAATTATGGATCCTTTTCACTCAGTGAGGAACCTAAAAGTGTGAACATTTTCCTAATATATTTATTTGATTTTCACTCTATACATCAGCTGTCGAACACAGAGACTTCCAGCTGTCCTGTCCTTCAGCAGTCTCAGCCCAGACACAAAAATATGAGTCCCAAAGAGCAACACTACACTGAGAATCAATGCTAGCATCTCTTCCTGCCTGCATCAGCTACCCATAGCACTATATCTTCAAGTCACAATGCAGTGTGATATATAGTGTGTATCTTAGATACCCATAGTGGTGTGGTTAAAGAAAGAGGCCAAGACATGTATCATTTTAGCAAAAAAGCAATCTTTGCAGTCTAAGTCTTTAAAGGAACAGCTTGTTTATCAAAGAACAGAGATTAATTACAGGCATTATTTTAAATATAAATCAGTTATACTATATTCTCATTTTTAGAACCACTTCTATTTGTTTTCCTGAATATGAAAACTGTAGACTCAAATGGGTAAGAAAATAAAAAAAATGAGTTGGGGAAAGAAGGTAGAGCCTTAAAAGTATTCTTTAAATAATAGTGTGAATGCAATAATAAAGGAGAATCAACAGGGATGGACCCAAGGATACCAATGAGTGCACGTCCTCAGAAGTTCAACCTAGCTCCATAGCTTCAGATACAAAATTTCTGGTAAATCTCATTGTCTTCTTATATGCCTATTTGGAAAAGCATGTTGGTGACTTATTCTAAGAAACATGTCATATGTCTATAAAGTGTTCTTAAATGGGAACTACAGCAAATTTTAAGAATGTGAAGCTTGTAACATTGTCTCATTTCTAACTTTAGTATCCTAACAAGCCAGCCTATGTCAAAGAAGTGAGTGTTAAATAAAAGTGTGAATATATCATCCCTATTTTCATCAAGTATGACATACTTGTCTTATGGAATGGCAATTAATCGAACAGAGGCTTCTCAAACTAATAAGTATCCAATTATGCGTTCAGGGCTTTTCTCTGATCTTTGGAGAAAGTGAATGGTGAAAAGTAGTTTTCCCCTGAATTTGGTTGTGAATATGCTAGATTGTTTTTGGTAGCAATGCAGTAGACTGCTGGTGGTATTTGCCCTATATACCTATTGGTATCAGCCACCAACAAGAGCTAAAAGTAGGAAGAAATAGCCCTGGAAATCAGAAGCCAGCTCAGGCACAAGGCATGGTAGAGGCAGAGCCCCTGGGGCTTGGCTGCAGATGAAGTAAGGGCAGCTGGTCCAAACAAGATCAGCAGCAGGACAGAATATTTATTGTGGATTTGTGGTCAAACATGATTACTTGAGGAAAATTTGTGGGTTTGAGTAGGCATTTCTGAGGTCAGAGCAGCTGCCCTCTATCCTCCATACTCAGTTATTCCTCAGATTTGAGATAAGGATTACTTTTAACTTTCCTTTAACATTGACAGAGAAATATGTATAAATTATTTCATTTTTTAATAGCTATCATAATAAAGGAATTTAGGGGAGTCCCTGTACGTCATTTGACACTCTATGAGAAGATGAGTATGGACTTTGTTTGCTGGATTTTTCTGAGACAATCAAATCAGTTGGAGTATTTGGTGCAAGTTGAGTGAAAGATTTCAGCTAAAAAAGTGTAAGAAAAAATTGCCCAATGTCAAAATGACCAGTTTTTCATTGAAAGACTATCACTTCATGAAAACATAAATAGGAATTCACCTGAAAAACGAAACAAAATGATTAGTTTTCAGTTTTATGTTTCAATAAATTGAAAGAATCTTTTCGTTTTGAATTGATTGCAATATTATTGTAAACGTCTTAGCTTAAAAAATATGCATTAGTTACTCAGCTCTGTCTCTGAGTTGGCCTGGTGTACTACCAAATATGAAAGAACTGGGTACACACAGATTTCAGAAGAATAATCTGAGATCACCGTGTGGGTAGTAACCCCTCAGCCCTTTTTGAAAAAAACAGAGATGAGTGGGCACTCTGCAAATATAGAGAGCATTATAACCCCTCTACAACTATATATCTGTGTCAGTTTTTGTGCCTCCTTTATGCTGTTACAGCCAACTGAGATTCTGAAGGATATTTTTGCCAGATATACTGTCCTTCTGAACAGGTCTGATTAGTTCAGGTTGCTCAGGGACTTGTCCATCAGAGTATGCTGCATAGATTATAAACTTTTTCTATTCTATTTTAAGTCAAAGCCCTGCGTTTGTAACTAGGAAAGACCTACTGATGGAGAATTTAAGAAAGCTCATATAATCTATTTTTCATTTTCTAAAAGCATAGTATTTGCTTATTATATTTCCCAAGCACACTTGAGTTATACAAATATGCAAACCATCAAGAACTTTCCTGCTGTATTTGATTTAATCATGACTCAGTCTTTACTTTTGCATCCAAATTAGGCTTATGTGAAGCATTTTTTCTGAATGCTGCAAAGTTCTGACAATGTAGTGGAAAACATTTTATGGATTCTTCAGATATGTAAAGCTTTTTGTTTTGTTTTGTTCTCAGATTGCAATTTATGTTATTTCTATTTATTTCTGGGTTTTGGCAGTAAGGTTTTTAACAGGATGGGAGGACTGGTCTGGATGCATTTTCAGAGTTAGTTCATACTACTACTAGGACACTGCTAGAACAGAGGTTTATTGAATAAAGTGAAAACAATCACTTAAGTATCTGGACTTACTCTTTGTGCCTGATTTTCTGAACCTGCCCCAGAAAATTTCATTCTACCTGTTATGTATTTGGTAAGCCGATATCTAATTTAGGCCACAGCTCTCCTCTTGAATGTGGGAGTGAGTTCCACCCTTCAGCTCAGGTATGAATCCCAAAACATCGGAACGAGGCAGTGAGATAAGGACACCATATTCCTCACCCTTCCTACTTACACACTGGTGTCCTTGTGTCCACAAATATGAGAAATGATTGTGCTGCTCTCCAGCACTTTCTCAGCCTGGATGGCTGGTGAGAGTGCACCAGCCCTGTGGAAAAAGTGGCATAGGAGTCCTAGCTGGAAGGTTTTGTCTGTAGTTAGGGGGCAGACAGAGGGAAGGAGCAGGAGCCTATCTTGGATGTCTGGAGATCATCCCTAGAGAAATCACCATTCTGTTAACTATTCAGATATCGTATGCTGGTGAGCTGACTAATATATTTATCTAAAGCTGCTCTGTATTACTTCTCTGCTATACACACACAGGGATATAATTATTTGACAAGGTGTCTCAAAAAGGTCCAGAATCACAGCAAGATGGGTATGAGATTAGCAAGCATGACACCTTGTGGGGTCCGCATAAGCCCTGAGTGGAAAAAGATAATACTGTGGATGATAAAAGTGAGCTTTTTTGTCTGGCTAAGATGAAATGTTCAGTAAGAAAATACATGACAGGGGAGAGAGAGAGAACATTTTTTCTGTAACAGGGTCAGACAGTAGTAGATTAATTTGTCCCTAATTGACAAATAGGCTACATTTTTACAAATGCAGGAGTGATAGTGACATGGTTATACTTGTGACATCCAAGGGGCAGATAATTTTGTATCATTGCCTTTGCTTTTTTTGAGATAGAATTGTGAGTAAAGGAAGTATGATAAATATTTTAAAACTTTATTTCATTTAAACATTGAAAATATTTGGTTTAGTGGTTTGTATAGAAACATAGAATCATTTATGTTGCAAAATACTGTGAAGATCATCCAGTCCAACCTTTAATCTTTGACCCTGAGATTATCTCAGTTGGTTAGAGCATGGTGCTAATACCGCCAAGGTTGTTGGTTCAACCCCCATATGGGTCATTCACTTAAGAGTTGGTCTCCATGATCCTTGTGGTTCTCTTCCAACTCAGAATATTCTATGAAATTGTGTGAAACCTAGCACTGCCAAGTCCATCAAACAATGTCCCTCCCACTCAGTCAGCCAATGTTTGTTTAGGAGAATAAGGGCGCCCTGCTGCTTATTTTCCTTTGTTCCTTCTGTCTATGATTTACTAGCTTAAAGCCAACCCAGTCACAATCAGATTCTTTTGTCTGTCTTTGTTTTTTGACAGTCTTTTACCATATTCTTGTCTTCATTGTAATTCTCACTCTGAGTCTTCAGTCCTAAGCCCAAAAAATCTCCAGAGAGGTCTTCTGTCTTTCAGATATATTTTCTTAGTTTGTCGTCTCTCAATTAGTCTACAGAGTACATCAAAGAGATGCTTACTTGATTTCACTGTCAATGTTACATGAAATCTTCATTGGGATTTTTCAGGACACAGATGTGAGTTGTATTCCAAGCAGTAATGCCTTGTATGGATTGTAGGATTGATTGAGAGGAAAGGGTGAAAGTGGGAGATTGGAAAGCCAAAAAGGCAAACTTTCTAGTGATTTCAGATCTGTTATGTGTATGTTTACTTTACGTCTCTGTCTTAGTTACAGGGGCTGGGACCAGTTTATCACTATGTGGGTATAACCAAAACTGTGTATTCTACCTCCTCTATGTAATTTCTGATGGACAGTTAATAAATGGATTGTTTGCAGCAGCTGGCCAGGGCACACCTGACACCTCAGGCTACAAGCAGGGTGTTAAAGAAATCTCTCTTGAGTTGGTTCATTTCTCCGCCTGGTTTACTTTTAAACCTGCACAATTTCCTATCTGTGCAAGATGCATGAGGGACAGTAGCGGGCTCTGTACAGCTTTGGCATCCAGTATTTCTGGAATGGCCAGAGGAGAGGCTGAAGTGGCCAAGCCTGTGGCTAATGGGTGACTGTGAAGTCTGGAGCCTGCCTATACCTGCAGTTTGGACCATGGCAATAGCCCACAAAGAGCGAATTTCCCAGAGACCAGTGGCACTGAAATCACCATGGAAAATTTGCCTGTGGTGTCCTACAAATCTAAAATGAAATCGCAGCTGAAAATGAAATTTAGAACATTCAATCAGTAGAGAAAGCTGAGCAGTTTACAGGGCCCACATCTCTATAAGTGTATGAGGATAAACTGTTCAGCCTGTATATTACCCGAAACATTTATAAACTGTCCTGTTAATGGGTTATGTGGTATTCTACATAGCAATACAAATAAATCCAACTCAGGCAAAGATATGCTGAGCAGGCTGTTTGTTGAAAGCCAGAGAATGCACAAACAGATACAGGCATAAGCATACCTATGCTAAAGTGCTTATAAAAAATGGACACGTTAAACTCCAAGGACACTTTTGGGGATCCATTCAGGGTAGAATGTAGAGTTTTTTCATGTTTTTGAACTCAGCTTCTATTTAAATGGATGGGAACTAAACATCCACAACCCTTAAGAAGTTAAAAATAAATAAATCATTAGTCACTTGGTGCCTCAGTTTCACGGGAATATTAATTTTCCTTTCTTTCACCTCTCATCTGCCGCAGCTATTTTGAGATGAGGGTTATCTTGTGCAGAATGACTTCCATGTGGATTTGCTGTAGAGACAACCTAGATCTCTAGGGGCTAGGGATATATTCACCAGCCTATACTTCTTCAAATCCTCTTTTTTTGCCATTTTTACAAAGATATGTGTAGCAATTGCCTTTATCTGGTCATCGGTCTGGTCATTATTTATCTCAGTTAGTAATTTTGTCATTTCTTGTTTAACCAAGCTGGTCTTTTGCTCTGTCTACCTATTTAAGTGCAGACTGGGATGAATTTCACTTATACATCATGGAGATTGTTCATGGGGATCAGCCAGCTTCCCTGGGCACTTTTGCCTGTAGGAACAGCCTCCCAGGAGGACCAATTTATCAATTCCCTGAACAAGTATAATTCTACTTGTTGCAGTGTATCTGCAGTATATAAGAAAAACAGAAGTTTTAAGGTTTGTTTAAGTGAATGCTTCAAGATGGC
>JAWMRA010000041.1:26844020-26877840 GCA_035584735.1 Pseudotriccus pelzelni | reverse complement strand
GGTAGTTTTTTTGCAAACTCACTGTGTCTTCTTCCCAAAATCCCCTGTAACAACTGTTATCTGTATGCAAGAATGTCTTGGGAAGATACCGGGAAGTCTTCTCATTGGCTTTGTTAACCCTTTTCTATTGGTTGTTAACCCTTGCCTGCTATTGGTGGTTCTGCAAACCCTCTGAAAGTTGTAATTGGTCATTTTTGTATCCCCCCAAATCCTATATAGCCCCCTACCCCTAATAATAAACTCGCTCTTGGCTCTCTCTCCCTGTGGTCTCTGTGTGGGTCTTGTCAGGCTCCATGGGGACCACGTGGCGGGGGGGAAGGAGGGAGCATTCCCCCTCCAGGTAATGGGCTAAAAGCCCAGAGCCTAGAGGTTCCCCCTCCAAATCAACCGTCGGATCTACTATCCTAAAGTCCAGAGTCTTTAGTCACAGGTTTCAGAATAATGTAGGTTGGAAGGGACCTCTGAAACCTCTGGAAGTCATCAGGGTGGGTCCAGCCTAGCTCAGGTTGATCAGGACCAAGGACAGATGTTCCATGCAGTTCCTGGGCCATGTCTTCTCATGTTTGACTACCTTCAGCACTAAAAATATTTTTGTCTATCTATTCTGAATTTGCCTTGTTTTAACTTGTGACCCTTGACTTTCATCTTATCACTGAGTACCTTCAAGAAGCGTCTGGTCTCATTTTCCCTATACCCTTGCACTAAGTACTCTGCTACTTACCATTCTCAACCTGCTTCAGAATCCACATCATGGTCACTGCAGCCCAAGGCTGCCCTTGATTGTCATACCCCCAAACAGTTCTTCCTTGGTTTTGAGTAGATTATCCAGAAGACTACCTCCCATGTTTGAAAAAACCCTCCTCAAAACATTCTGTAAATATCTCTTTTGCATGGGTGATAAATGGCAAAAAAATTCATTTCTTATGTTTAACTACAAACTGAATTACTAAAGCTTGACTAAGTTTCTAACTTGGCCAAAACAATGAACACCCCAAAAATACACTATTTATTAGCTTGTGATTCTGACATGAACAGCATAGATATGATATATAACTTGTCAGAATTTAACTGGAAAGTGAAATTCTAGTTATAACCTGAAAATATTTCCTGTCTGATAGGTATTGACATGGAGAATACTTAAGTCTATTTGTATAAAAGATTGAGCATCATTATTAGAAAGATTTTATTAGAAATTATTGACAATACAAGTAAAGTACCATGAGTCAATCTTTTTCACGCCATTAGAGTTGATCTCAAAAAGGGCAGAAAATCCTACTTGTATAATCACAATTCTTCAGTCAATCGTTTAAAACAATAACTATAATTTTATTTCTGACTACCATTATTATTAGGCTGGCATGCAGAATTTTACATAATGACGAAATCCATCTACTGATTGTTTTAAAAGTCTCACAGATATTCCAGCTTGTTGTAAATGATTTGCTGTTTATCTGATTAATTAGGGTTAGGAAATCAGATAAAATGCAAGGCTTTGGTTTTTCGTATAATATGGCAATATGCATCATTGGAGACTTATCTCACTTTCTCAACAGTCCTTAGTGAGACCATGCATGAAGCCTTTCACTGGAAGTTCTGCAGGAAAGCAGTGTAGTGAAATATGGCTCTCTGGCAATCTTTCATTACTTATGTCTATTTTTAACTGTTTCCCACCAGAGCACAGTGGGAAATGCAGGACAAAACCATATTTGGATATATTTAGCCAAGAGATTTACAACTGCTAGGAAAATCCAGATAGTACACAATGTGACCACGTGTTCCTCAGCAACACAGGCCACTTTGGGCACTTCTGATCTGCATTCAGCCCTTTACAGTCATTGCCACAGCTGAGTTTGGGGTTTCAGTCCTTATATTGATACATTTGAAAGTGTAAGTCCAGATAATCTCAAATATCACCAAAAGCTTAAGGGTAAAACCATCTTTCTTTGTTTGCTATGGCATAAGAAGTAGCGTGTTGAATATTCTAGAGGTACAATTTTTTGCACAGGAATAAGTACTCTGAAAGTTCAAGCGATGTGCAACTCAAACCAGTCTCTGAAAATTAGTGTCTATTTCTAGTCTTGTTTTCCTTGTGCCTCAGCTCCACATCTGTAAAGTAGGATTCATAACACCCATTGTCTCAACAGGGTGCTGTGAAAATGCAATTATATGTATTTGCAGCTCAGATACTGGAAAGAAAAATACTGTAAAGGAAGTCCACAAGGAATTCTCATGTTCAATGTAAAGTTTGATTGGCATGTAGCAGCTGATCACCAAATAGCAAAGATCTGAACTCTTTCTGTCTATGTACCAAGTAACACAGATCTCAGAAAAAAATACCAGAATTAGGCATTAAATTTAATCCCTATTGTAGGCACAGGGAAGACACAGGTTTCTACATTGTCTATCAGTATATGTGTCATGGTGTGCATTATGACTATGCAGATTATCATATGGTAGTCCATTTAACCATTTCATTTTGAAGCCCTAACAATCTTGTAGTCTAGTGTTCATGTCTGTGTACATTAGAATAAAATTTTGGTCATTGTACGTAAGTGACTATATGCAGATGAGGTGTTCCTTTGCATTTTTGCAGCTTGCATCAAGATTATCCTCATCATTACTGGGCCAAATGTAGCTTAGACTTCAAAAGATAATATTTACAGCCTGATGATTTTCTGGCTCTAGTAATAATTTTGATTTGGTTGGGTTTTTTTCCAAATATTTTCTGTTACCAGACATGGATCTTTCATTTATATTTAATTCAATTGTTATTGCTCTAGCAAAGATTTTCATGGGGTATTTCCATTCTCAAAAGTTTCAAAAATTGCAAAATCATGAATATTGAGATATTTCTTATTGTAACCTCATTTGGAGATGTTTTTTCTGGTCAAATATGGTCAATTCCAAGCCACAGAGATTGGTGTGGATATTCTTCCATTTATCAGTAAAGAATTCACAGATACCAACAGGGCATACATACCTGAATGTATATTTTCTTATTTGAAAATGTCCTTGAAAAGTGGGGGAAATGAAATGAAATGAAGGAAACTGGAACTTAGGATCTGTAACAAAGGGGTTAAATGCATCTCATTTGGGTGTATTTCATCCTGAAAAGATGTATAAATCTTTTCACATTTAGGCCTGTCAAGAATGAAGTAGTATTTTCCTGGGTTTATGACTTTTCATCTGCCAAAATCTAAGATGCTATTTTGCCACTGTCACTGTGCCATTAATGCAATAATTTATCTATCTGGGTGTCAAGGCATTGGGTGATATTTGCTGGTGATCTTGGAAATGTAGAGTGCTATTATATTGTTTTTTTCCAAATATTTCAGGTGTACCCTTTACCGGATAACAAATCAATTCTGTCTGCTTAAAATTATTGCAATTAAGCCCCATATCTGCCCTTTTTTTTTCTTTTTTTTTTTTTTTTTTTTCTATAGAGACAGAAGCTTAATTGTACTAATATATCTTTGTTGCACATTTGTCCTAGGTCTGCATCTGGAGTTTCTTTTACGATATTTAAGGCATTCTTTATGGTCTCCCAGAAAAACAAAGTGTGCTGCCCAAATAAGTAATTTTAGCTATACATGACGATTATTTTTGCTTGAAATCTCTCTGAAGGAAAGATCATATCACAGTAACTTATTATTGGAGTAGTTCTTATCACATTAATCCATTAATTTGGCTTCTCTTTGACCCTAGCTTAGAATATAATATAATTTAAGAAGAGCCCTGTGTTATTCCTTTCAGATACAAGTTTCAATAGTGTTCATCAGTGCTGAGGGAGAATAAAAAATTTTCTCTGACCTCCTTGGCAGTATTCCCCCTTTCGGGACCCAGTTGTGTACAGCTGGGAAAGCCTGAGGTCTGTGTCTGGAGAGGGAAAAAACATGGCTACGGAGCAAATAAGAGAACTGTGGTCCCTTGGCAGAACACAGTTGCCTGAAGCAGACTGTGAGCATCGTGCATAAGGAAGGGAAAATGTCAGGCTATACAAAAGCATGTTTTTCTGTCAATGTTCTTACCTTGTTTCCAAGGTGAAAGGCCCATGCATGTGCCTTGTTATTCTTATGACATGTTTAATTGGAAATGCAAGTTTTGTATAGGACATGTGATAGCCTTTTACATAGAAATTAATTTCTTATGAATAAAAGGCTTCCTGAGACACAATTGTAGCAACATGTTAGCACGGACACACGCTGTCACTGGCAGTGAGAGGAAGTGACCCCTTCTCCAGCTTTGGTGTTAGCTACTTTCCTTTGCGGCTTTTACAGACTTTACACCAGGACATTTCTTTTTCCACTGTATTTCAAACAGTGGCACTTTCAGTTTATAAAACGTCTACATTTAAAATTTACTGCATGGAACAATATAGAGAGGGGAATAGTCCCTTCACTGCATATCTTGTGGGAATCTCATCTGAGCACTCAGCTGTTACTGTGTCTGTCTTTTAGGAAAGAGGGAACAATTTTTTACATTTTTTTGACTGCAAAATTAATTTTTCTTTTGAAAGATTTGTCTGTGGACTCATTTTGACTGTATTTTAGTTGAACTTTTTGATATATTTTGCAGGACTTAACTAAAGATTCCCAGTACTGATTTCCCAAGTCACCAAAACCTGTCAGATATCAGTGCAATGGTTTATTTAAAAAATGTCTTCTTACTCTCAGTGAAGGAATACTGGAACTGTGGAAGAACATATATTACAAGGCCTTCAGTAAATTCATACATTTTGCTTTCATATGCAAACTTGCCATTCTTATAACCCTAACTTGTTTTATTGCCAGTCTGAAATTTCCTGAACATTCCCTTCATCCTTTAGCAGCTGCTGATGAGCGTCTTTATAAATATTAATGATTGCTTCTCATAGACACAATTGAAGCTGCTTCACTCCACAGATGTAAGCCAGTGAGTTCATTTACTATTACTTTTTGCTTGTTTTCTTTTTCTTTTTTTACCATCAGAGAAGGAAAGACTTGATTCAGATCTGTTTGCTGACTTGAGATTTGTATATTTATATTCCATGGTTGTGTTCTTGCTATTAGGTGAGATTTTCTCACAGAAGAAACTGAAAAGCAGCCCTCTCTCTGCTAATCCTGGTCTGCTTTGAAGATGCCCAGTATCACAGTGCTATTGAACAGTGCCCTTGCCTTCCTGCCTCAGCCTTACTGACAGAATCTCTCCCCTGAAATGCCGGGGCACTGTTTGTCCAGGGTCACAGCAGTAGTATTTTACCCACGTGTTATTCTTCTGTCTTTGGTCCCACGACTTTGTGCTTACAGACCTCTTTATTGTGGTTAGGTTGGGTTCTCATGGGTGGTGACTACCACCAGCCTGAGAACTGGACTCTGTTCTCCCTCTTGCTCCTTTCCTTCACCTCTTGCTTTGCAGATTTTAGTTTCTAGCAGAGAAAAAGCAAGCACAGAGCGAGCACAGCAAGGTCAAAGGCATCATTTAAAAGTGGGTTAAGTATTATCCAAAGCTACATGTCCACAGGAACTTAGCAGACAATGGTTATGCAGTACTTTCATTTAATTAACATATTTTAATCAGTGCTAACAACATCATAAACTGGAACAAGTAACAATGGAAAGTACTGAGGGCAAAAGCATGATGGAAATCATCCTTCCTGACATCTTCAGTGTTGCTGCCTGCTGCACTGGAGAGAGCATCCAGAGGAGGACTGTTGCTGTTTTTCCTGTTTGGATTCATGTACAGCTTCCTTCCTTCTCCCATTTCCTCTCCTTCTCCTTCTGTCTCTTTCCCACTTTATCCCACTCTTCATCCTTTCCCTTTATCCCTCCCTTCTCTCCCTTCCTTGTCCCCTGACCTGTTTCTATTCTACCTGGGAAGTAACTTGCACTGATACAATTGATGTGTGCCACCAGCTATGAAACACCCTAGTAAATCTTTGTGCATGTGAAACACTCTTGACATTGGTTGTGCAGTGGTGCCATTCAACAATAAGGTGCTCCTTAAATGTGGAGCTCCATAGTTTTAAAGTCAATCTGATGTGCTTTACAACAGGAAAAGCGTGTTCACTTTAGAAACAGCTGTAGGATTTGAAGGTATTACATGTTTCTCCCCAACTCCATTTGTTTGTTACTGAGACATACTGGGGAGAGTGGGTATCTGGGAGTGCTGCTCTTTGTATACCCTACTGAGTGCAATTGAAACCTTCCAAGTGATGTGACAAGGCTATGTGGTTGTCAAGCTACACCTGCATCCTTTGTAGCAGCTTTTCACTACAGAAACAGCCCCTTTCAGCAGGAAATTGTTTCCCAACTAACACAAGACTTTATTAGAGACAATACCAACATACCTGATCTGTCCTGGTAATGCTGAGTCACTGATGAAAGTGATTCAAACTAAAAGTGCACATTTCAGTGAGCATGTACTGAAGTAGATTCACTCTCTGTCCCAATGTCCTCCTGTGAGGTCTGTAAACTCAAGTCCAAAGACAGAAATGAGTATCTGAGGTCTGCTTCTTAGACTGCTCTAATTTAGTTAAAAGAGCTTCTGTGATTCTACCTGTAAACTCTCAAAGTTAGATGTGGCAGTTGCTACATGTCAAATTTTTGGTCCTCCACAGTGTAGAACAAGGTCCACTAATACCAGGGCTTTTACACAGTCCTGGAAGACTAACTGATTTAGGGAAGCAGTATAACAATCAATAAGCCACAAATGCAGTTGGATGTGACAGATTGAATATTCCTGTAACAAGTAAAGCAGTATCACTGTGCAACAGCAGCATCAATAGGGCTAAAGGTTTCATGTGTATGCCATATGCATGTGCAGGTGGCATTCTTCTCCCTTCTCTTTGGTCACTTTGCTTCTGCAATCCACCAAATGAGTTGGCAAACTGCTTTCTCTGAGAAAGCAATTTATTCAGCTGTAATAATTTGCTTTCTTCAGGCCATGTCAGCTCAAAGAACATATAGATGTTCAACACAGTTCCTAATCTGGTGTTTGATTATTTTTGCTGGAGTGAAGGAAGGAAGTGTCATTCTCTTTCTTTAGTTAGACTGAATCACAGTTGAATGAGACCTCACAGGTAACACCATTCTTTTTGTTGTATGTACAAACATACAGCTAAAAGCTTCAATTGATATCTGATATCTTCAGTCCAAGTAACAGGAGGAATCCTAACATAAACTTACATTTTCCTGAAATCACAGAATTTTAAGACAGTCTAGCTTAGAAGATCATGTGGTCCAATCAGGTGAGATGAGCACCTTGATGAGATTGTCTAGCACCCTGTCCAATCGAGTCTTGAAAACCCTCAGTGATAGGGACTCTACCATGTCCCTGGGGACACTGTTCAGTGAATGGTTTTTCTCTCTGTAGAAAATTTCTTCCCTTACTGGCATAAAACTTCTCCTGATGAAACCTGTACGCATTGCGTCTTGTCTTCTCCGCGTGGCTCTTTGTGATAAGGGAGCCTTTGTCCTCTTTGTAGCTGCCGTTGAAGTACTGGAATGCTGTGATGAGGTCCCCCAGAGCCTTCTCTTTTCCAGGGAAAAGTTATGTGACTCTTTCAGTCCTTTTCTCGTAGGTAAGGTTCTCCAGCGCTTTGGTCATCTTTGTGGCCCATCTGTGGAACCTCTACACTCTGTCCTCACCTTTCTTGAATTCCAGGGACCAGTACTGAATACAGTACTCCATGTGAAGCCCGGCAGGTGTTGACTAGAGCAGGATGATCACATCTCTGTCTCTGCCAGAAGAAGCTACTGAAATTCTTAATGCTGAATTAATGATGGTACCCCTTATCCTGGAAGAGGATTTTGACACAAGCATCTTGGACAATCCACAGAAGAAACACAAAGTCTCATTTCTGCCGCCTTTAGTAATCATTATCGGGAAGGTTCTGCTTTTGTAGTAAATTACAGGCACATTTATAGCTCAAGTATATGCATGAAGGGCAATTAGTTAACAAACAGAAGGGGTTTTGCTTAATTAGGGATTATGCAGCCTGGAAAGTGTAGCTGTGGGGGAGTGTGAGTGCTGAGAAGTTGTAGAGATCTGCGCTACACTAAGAATGAAGAGGTCACTGTTTCAAGATTTTTTTTTTGTTTTACTGTGAAGAACTGGTTTTTTTCTGAGGACAAACCCCAATTACTCTTGAACTTTTTTTTTGTGATTCCACCCAGCCACTATTAAAAAGGAAAAAACCCAAGTAAGACATATCAAAGGATCATTCACATCTTCAAGGCTTCCAGCACATTGATTTCTTTCATGTTATTTTTTGGTCCTCTCTTAGGTTTTCTGAGATGTATGAGCTCTCTCTTTCTTATATCATTTTCCAAGGTAGGACATGCATTCTGCTGAGAGATAGACAGTGACATTTTCTTGGTAGTCTGCTTTTTTAATTAGATTTTTTTTTTTTTGTTAATAAGGACTTAGTTTAACTTTTTTTTTTCCTGTGGGTTTTTGAGGCTGTGGTTTTCATTCTCATTTTTAAAATGCCATAATATTTCATTGTGGTATTTTCAAAGTTCTGTTTATTGTTTACATTAGAGCAATAATTTTAACATTGACCTAATTTTGGAGTCCTTCCTGATCAGAGCAGGTGAAATATCTGTGTCTGTCATGGAAATAACTTTTGTTGGGCCAAACATGAGAGTAGGATAAGGTCTTACATGTTTCATGAAAGTTGGTATCTTGACAGATGAGAGAGATCATCCTCGTGACCTGATGGATAAGCTGGAGAGAATCCATGTTTTATGTATAAATCTACAGGCATCAGACTTCATTGGTACTACCACTTGTGTATTTTTTCCTTCATTTTCTGGTCTTTTCCTTTTCTGGTTCAGCTGCTAAAAATATGTTGTTCACAGTGACAGTGTTAGAAATCCATCGCCACCCAACACAAACCTGGGCTTTGTGCAGGTATCATTTTGAAGCAGGTTGTTGCAGTTTTCCTTGTGTCAGGGAAAATTTGCTCTTTTACTCATACAGGACTGTAGGGTCCTGTTCGTTATCCACTTTTGTTGACAAAGACCTGGTTCTCTAGCCCACAACAGCCAAGGACTTGATTTTGTAAGGAGTTAAGTGTATGCTCACTTTTACTCACTTGTACTTATGTGAAACAATCTGGATGAGCGGGAAAATAAAATTGCAATAAGTTTTCAGCATGGCCTCCATGTTGGCTTCCCTCAATAATTCCTCAAACTCTCATCAGATCTCCTCTATGGTGATTCTTTCCCTCAGGAAGAGAATAGACCACATACAGAATTTTGATCACGTGGAAGTTTTCCCTTTTAAACTGTTTAAGAGACTTGCATTTGAAACAGAAGCAGCAGCTTACTTTATTTATTGAAAATAACTGTTTTTTGCAGTCTAAAAAAAGGCCTGGTACCTAATTTTGCTGTTGTTGGCTATGCTTTTTCAATATGTCTAGTCAGACTACACCCATGAACTGCATTTCATGAAAGCATTAATGAATTCTAAGAGCAAAGAGGGATATCTAGGTTGGATATTGTGGAAATACCTTCTAGTGGAGATATTTAGGCATTGGATTAGATTGCCTAGGAAGGTAAAAGAATCTCTATCACTATAAACTTCCAGACTCTTGATTGACAAATGTCCCCCTATAGCTATTTAGTTGATCCTGCCTTATACAGACAGATAAGTAATATGAACTTTAAAGTCCTTTTCAGCTCTATTTCCTATGATTGTCAAGAGAAAACAGCATGTACAAATTAGGAACCAGGAACACTCATGCCTCATCCCAGATTCTGTAACACTCTTAATAACATCTTCTTGGATCCTCAAGGTGCTCTGCAATAATCTTGTGCGCTTTAGCATACAGAGGAAGTATCACCATTAAAGACAGAAGTTAAATGTATTTTTAGACATATAAAAGGACATGTTCTTTGTAGCCTAGCAACAGGCTCATCATCCAACATTGTAGTGTATTTAGAGACACACAGATGTGCTTGAATGAATACTTTAATGACAGAAGAAGTAAAAATAAATTGGAAGTTCTCCTGCTTGCTCATCTCCATCAGCATCAGCAGCATCAATTGTGGAAGTTTCTGTAGGATGTGTTCTATGGGCTGTTTTCATGTCAACCAGAGAGCCTTGCTGATTTCCAACAGTATCTTCAGATGTGGTGGAATAATGTCAATAAAGAAGATCCTGAAGCTAAAGCCTACAAGGATTCATTTGGTCCCTTAATTAGGTAGCAGCTTTTTTCAAAGTGGTCAGCACAAAACAATTATTATTTTTTTTTTGTTTCTGAAAATCTGATTGCTGCCATTCAAATGAAGGGGGAGGAGGAAGGGAAGAGGAGAGAAAGAGGGAAGGAAAAAAAAGAAGAAAATAAAAAACAAGGTAGGAAAAAACAAGGAAGGGAGGGAGGAAGGAAGATGAAAAGGGTGCCCTGACAGAGATTCTTGGCATACATAAGTGATTTTGTTGTTTATAAATAATGACATGCAGTGGGGTTCAGATCATTCTAAGGTAGCTGTGTCCAGTTTGCAGTAAATAGGAGCAGGATAAGAATAACCTTGCTGTCCTGTGGAGACCATAGTAATGGCTCGGAACAAAGCTTTGCAGCAGGTCTGAGGATGGGTTGTATAATTTTCACATCATCCTTTGTGGAAAATAAATCATATTTTGGATAAGTTAATGTCAGGGTAAATGCAGGGAAAGAATGTAGCCATTTGAGTGTGAAGGATTTCTAAAGGATTTAAAAATGTTGTTCCTAGAGGAGCTGGACCAAGGAACAGCCACTTCCTTCTCTGCCTCTTATTCTAGCATTCAATTAAGGAAAGTAAAAGAACATCATTTAGGATATCAATGACAAATGGAGATAACCTCCCCTGAGTTGTGTGAAACTAAAACACAGTTATTCATCAGATTAATGACAGTTCTAGCCAGAGAAAGGAGGGGGAATGCAGATGCTGAACAGAAGACATATTACTCTTCCCTTCAGTCACTGTGCAGTGTACGTGCATCCGAAGTCAAGACGTAACTTGCTGCTTTTACAAAGCAGGCTTTAGAAAGGGTGCCAAGGGGCAGGGCTGCTGGGGAGCCGCTGTGGCATGCTTCAAAGGGGGTTGCACCTTTAAGCGTGCAGAAAAATGCTGCTTCAGGTGTTACATCCCCCCTCATTCAACAACAGATCAACACACTGCTTAGCTACAGTGTCAGCCAGAGGCTTTGTTAGCAACATTTTATTGTCTAATGACCTGAATCTCAAGCTACCAAAACTATCCTGCATTGAACTCTCCTTTGCTTGGGATAGTTATCAGAGCCAATTTGATTGCTGTCTTAAATGAACTAGAATCACAGAAGATGGTCTTAAAAAGCCACTAGCCTTTCCAGGCATAGCAAGTGGTTTGGGAGAACACAGAAAACTGGAAATTCGTACTCTGTGTGTGTGTGCTAAATTATATTTGAGCAGGTATAGTCAAAGTGATATATAAAGCAATACAGACAAGCATATAAACCCTTCAGGTTAGCTGAAGATATACCAGCACAAAACAGCTTACATGAAAACAAGTAACCTATGCCACAGCTTGATTTTTATTTCCATCCACTTTCCTTCATGACTTCTGCCATATATGTAACATGTGTGCAAATGACACACTGGAAAAGCTGTCTGAGGAAAATAAAACTACATTATACTACATATTCAGTCTGGTTTAGTGTTATTTATAGAAAACTGTGCAGGGGTCCAACAGGAAAATGTAGGACAGACTGAGAACTCTTGCATGTCTTAGAGATTAAGACATCAATCTCAGAGTGTTGTAATGACTTTCTACACCTCCCCATTGAGCAGTGGGGCAGCATAGGCAGCATAGATTTTGCAGTGCTACACATCAGCTTCATGAAGCAGCTACAGAGACTAGTGGAAATGAACAAAAATGGTCTCCTTTTTAGCTGCTGGTGTCATTTTAAATGTGACACACTTTATTTTTGAGATAGATCTTCCTTCCATTTTTAAAAACATAAGACTCATCTCTCATCATGCCATATATTTCATTAGAAGAGGAATCCTGCTTGTCATCACCAGCATATTCTTTTATTAGTTTATAACTTTGTTTACAGGAAATTTAATTTCCATATATCTCTCCTTTGTTCCCAAAGGAGAGTGCAATCCTTGCAGAAATATGGAGTCCTTCTAGAAGTGACTTAATTAGAGTATCATTAGAGAATATTTTTACAAGACAGCTGATATACAAGAGTGTAAGTGTAGTCTTTCCCACTGGAATGATCTGGTTAGATGCATTAGGGACTTGAAGATTGAAGCTAATGTATACAGTCAGCAGCACCCCTTGGGAGCTGATGTGTTTTCTTGTGTTTCAGAAGAGGGTGACATCTGCCCCATCACACTGCAATTGAGTATGAGCATGCCTCTGGTACAATTTGATTGACAAAAATGTAGTAAGAGGCTAGTCTGTACTTGGGAGCAAGCTTAAGCCAGCTCAAGAGATGCACTGGGGATGCTGCCCTATGCTGAAATGGGCCCTAGGAAAAGTAATCCGTTCAAATTTGTCTGTTCCTCTTGTGGCTCATGATGGATAAAAAGATAACTTCATTCACAGGTAACAGAGGATTTGACCTGCACAAGATAGATCATTTTGTTTTCAAATTTTCATCAACTCTTGGTGCCATTGTGACAACAACTTTCTCATAGTTAGGTCTTTTAGGATTCATTAGATGGCAAATGGTCTTATCTAAAAAGGTTTTTGTCATCTAAAGATAGTACGATTAATTCTGTTATGAATATTTATAGATGTGGAAAGTATAAAGTCATGACAGTCAGAAAAACGTCTGGAAGAAGTCATATATGACTAAAAAGTTTTAGAAATATGTGTATAATTTTTGTACTTGATGTCATCAGGGATTACTGCAATTTTATTGTCTAGTTGTTTTTTTATGGTTGTAAAACTGCACTAGATTTATTGAGATCAATGTACATAATAAGCACTCACTTTAACAAGTGGAGGGGAGTTCCAGGTAAGAGCAAGATCCATCAAAGGACTTTGTGGACCTTGCCATGAGTCAGGAGGTTGAAAGAAACTCGGACCATAGAGCTCTGCTATGAGGTGCCTACACACTCAGTAGACTGCAAAGGACATGTCAAGGCCCACACAAGCCAAAAAGCAAATATTCAAGAAAGACCAAAAATTCTTCTGTTCTGGGATTTTTCTCTCCAAAGCTGAGTTTTCTTATGTAGATGGTTCTTTTTTTTTTTTTTCCTGTTGTTTTCCACCAGAGAACTGAACAGAACCAATATTTAGTTTATTCCCTTCTCAAATGTGCCAAAGGCTCCTTATCTGGTGGATCATTACTGCTGTTTAGTTCTGAAATTAGACTCTCAGAAATGCTGAGACTATTCGTTCAGGAAGGGGGACAGTTAGGTTCAGTTTTCTGCTCAGATCGTGAGGCTGACAAATCACACAGCATTGAAGGATGATTCTGTGCAGGGTACAGTCCATTTATTCTTGGTGGAAGTTTTAGTGAATTTACTCAAAATTCTCCTGCACTCCACAGCAATGTAAATAGCAGGTCCACAGATGTCCTTTTCTAATGCAAATGTGTGTGTGCACTGATATTATTTGAACAGGGATAGAAGAGAGTAGAAATGTTGCTAGTTACTGGCACTATTACCAGAACTAGGTTTGTACAGAGAAATAAATGCAGGTCATTCCATGCAAAGATACAAGAATTTTCCACTGAGGAAAAAATAAGGAATTACTCTGAAACTTAATGAGCAACTAACCATTTATCTTGCCTTCCAGGTCTATTTTGGAGCAAGTAGAATTAAATACAGCTTATAGGCTCTTTCAGCTTTGGTCTGAGGTTTGTTGAGAATACCTCAAATGCTGCTGAAGAACTGCTCTTTAACACACATCCCGAATCTTGCTGCGTTTGATGCCCTGCCTCATGTTTTTACTGAAATACTGGGTTTAACATGAATGCTGGTAATTTTACAACTCTCACCTCCCTGCTCAGCCTACTCTAGGCCTGTAGGCTGTTGTTGTATACAATGCCATGTGTTGAACTACTCAGAAATAGGGGAATAGTTTTTAGTCCCTTATACCTGATTGAATGTAGAATGGCTGAAGTTTCACTGGGTTATCAGGCATTTTTTAATGTAGGTTTTGTGGGCTCTTTTTATGTATCTTGAAATCTTCTTTAATTTTGTTCTATAATTTGGTATTATAAATCATGAGTTCTGCAGAGGCTTTACTCATTCTAGCCTTCCTCTTAGGGAATTGTCTTGGTTTCATTCCTGTTATATCGTATCCCTGACGCTCCTGATTATGGGTTCAGTGATTGCTAACAGCCAAAGATTGAACAAACTATATTTTATTCAATGTCCTTAACTCACCTTAACTTGTCTTCTAGAAGTCTTTCAAAGGTACAGCTCCCCACTGAGGTTACATTTAACTCCTTCTGTATTTGCTTGAAGGTACCATTTCTCCACTTCACTGAAATTGGCTTTGCCAAGATAACTGATTTACTGGGTGGTTTTCCAAGTGAGACCATTTAGTCTAGTGCTAATGAACTCTCCATAGCTGTTCACTTAATCTTTAGAAATACTACCATTTAACAATCATTCACTTTCTCTAGTCTAAAATGTTGCCTTTGGCAATTCCAATAATTTAAAGAAAATGCAGTCAGGAGTAGTTTTATTGAATTTGGTTTCATATTTGTTCAGATGTCTAAGAATTTCTCCTGCTGGTTGGACAGAACATTTACTAGGAAAGACAGGACACATGCAAAGGTTGAAAACTCCATCCAGAAAATGCACTAAAACTCTGGTTAAACAAGAGCTTCCATAATTCCTTTCTGGCTAGGCTTTACGTTTTGTCTAACTCCCATTTAAAACCATAGTGAAAGGGTTGTCTGTGACTTAATGCAAACAGAAGATTAGGACTGCTCAATCTAGAGGCATTTTCCCTGTCAACTTTAAGGAGATAGACGCTTCAGGGATCCTGGGAAAGTCTGGCTAAGAAGATAAGTAAACAGGGCTCCTGCTCAGCCAGCTTCCAGCACTCACTTCTCCCTTGTACCCTCCTGACTGAAACCTTCAAAGTCAGTCTCAATGTGGTTGCGCAGCTGCTGGAACTCCCCATAACCATGTCCCAAAGATATGATAAGACTGGAAGTCTTGCAGAATTTTCTTCATAAATAATGAGGAGCCAGACATCAGTTTCATAGTTTCCTTCTGCTCCTCTTTTCAAACATGAGGAGGGTGCTAGCTGGATTCAGGACTTATGGCTGACTTCAAACCCCCATATTATGGTATACTGCTCTCCTGCAAATGTTTTAAATATTATAGCCTGTGCTTTAGTATGTCATTTATTGCTAGACTTTCGAGAATGTTGCAGAGGCTGAAAACAACATTTTTGTAGAGGTATTTCTCTGTGAGCATGCTAAAATCAGGAATAAAAAGAAAATAATGTCAAAGGGAGGTTATAATGTTACACTTCATCACACTTCATAAGCTGAAGTATGGAGTGGGTACCTGAAAATCCTGAAATGTGAATTTCAAGGTCAACTCCTCCTCAACTTCCTCACCTCCTCCTCAAAGCCTGTCATCTTTAATCTGTTTCAAAAGCAAACATTATGCTCCTTGGAAATATATTGACAGATTTAGGGATAGCATCTTTCTAGCAAAAATGTTATTTTTGGGCAAGTGAAATCAACAGCCCAGACTATTCCCTGGTAAGTGGTTTGATGATTGAAGCTCACACCTATAATTACCCTTATTTTGTGGTTTGGTGTTTTTTTTTTTTTGTCTTGGCTGTCTGAATAAAGATGGAAGTGTCTTCTATTTTTTGCTTCCCAAAGAAAATTTGAGGGGTAAAACCCAGCATCCATATATATATACCACTTGTCTTGTTTTTGTGAAGAGGCTTAAGGGAAGGGATTTTCTAAAGGAGCTTAATAGTCACAATAGAAGCCCTACAGATACATTACCAGATAAGAATGGCAAACCAATGATGTCAACAGAAATAGTCCATAACAAAGGAAGAAAACACAGCTGATTTTTAAGCAGATAAACAAAAGGGAAAGAACTAAATCAGAAAACTGTGGGAGCAGGAAATATATTCCTTCCAAAGCACAGTGGATCTTATTTAGTTAAACAACTATTATAACTTATTTAACAAAGCAGTTGTTTTTATATTTTCCCTCTTCTTTGGCAAACCTAGCTTTCAGGATAGATAACCAAATGGTGGAAGTTGAATGTCCATGGTGAGCAGTAGCAGGTGGTAAGCTAATCAACCGAGTCAATGTTTCTGGTAAAGATGTCCCTACATATGCATTAGCTATAAATAAATACAAGAGGAAAACAAGTTTCCCTTGATGGGAGAGGTAGCATTTAAGAGTTAGAAGTGGTATTTCTAATCTGTCCATTCCAACTAGGAAAATATAACCAAACTAGTTTTAAAATAGTCTGAAGCTGGGAGGGGACTCTTGTCCTGTTAAAACTTAAGGAAGAAAAGGGGGGGAAGGGATTTTGCTTTTGCTCTTGGGGCCTTCAAGAAACATGACAGTACTGTGTTACTGATTAAGAAGGTGATTTATGCAAAGTGCTTTTTAAAATCTAGGTCTCTCTGCCGACTTCTAGAATACAGAAGTCCCAGCTTCTAGAATGCAGAATATGAACAATGGCTCCATTACATTCTTGTGCATATTAACCATCAGGTTAGGAGACAGGTGACTTATTTCTGTTATTCATTGAGCTACAGAAGAAGGGTGGAGAGACAAATTACATGGAAAATTTATTCCTGTTTTCTTACTTAAAACTTTATCTAAATCCTACTAGAGTCACTGGAAATAGTTCTAACTGCAGGACTTAGATGTAAGTATCTATTTCATAACTGGCTTGGGATATAGAAATAAACTCACATTCAGGAACAAGATCTGGAGTGTACTTAAAAGTGCCTTTGTAAAAATCAAGGTATCTTTCTACTGAAGTCCTGTACAAAACTAGTAGGAGACAACCAAAAAATGCATAACACCTTTAAGGGTTGAAAGAAAAGAAAGCTTTTAAAAGTCAGATTGCTCTAATTAAATGCTAAAAAGCCTTAATTACAATCAGAGCTATTGTGAGACACAGCATGTCTCTGCTTGTGAGTGGGTAGTTTTTTCTGTATTTTAACAATTTACTATAAACTTTACAGTTCCAGTGTTACAGTTTTTATCTGGCTATATAAATACAGATTATATCTAAATTAATTATACCTGAATAATTTCAATGGGCAAATGTTTGCAAACAGAGAAAGTATGCACTATTAGAATATGTTGTGAATATTATGGTATATTAATTCAAGAGGGAAGCAAAGACATAAAAATATTTCCAGTGCTTTAAAAACACTTATTCTTGCCATCCTTCCTAAGTTGATTTTCATGTGAATTGAAGTGGATTTGTTATCAAGGAAGTTTGTTTTTATCCAAAGTTTCTACAAATTAGCATTTTTTAATATAAAAAGAAAAATTCTTCCTACAGAGCTTACAGATAAAAGCATTTAATCACAAGAGAGAAATAAAAAAAAAAAAAAAAAGGAAAAAGACAGAACACATGCAGAAGCACTATGTTGCTCCTTCTTGGGTATTTTGAAATTCTATCAGCATCAAATGCATATTCAGCAGCCCCAGACAAGAGGACTCCGATTTCAAGCTGTTGACTGCCTGATACAAGGCTCCCTGCACCTTCTTTTAAGAAACAAATTAGGCAGCTCTTTGAGACCGGCTCTTATAAGATCTGCTTCCACAAAGGGGCAGTGATTGTATTTCCAACTTAGGTGCAGAGTGAGCATCCTCAGTCTGACTTTCCCCAGCCAAGGAATGCAGGATATAAACTGTGTTTTACCCCGGCACCATTCAGGCCATTTGTGCCCCAGAGGTGCAGTATGGGGTGACTTGTAAAAGCCTCCCATCTGCCTCCCTTTCCAGGTCCACAAATCTAGGCAATACCTCCTGCTCCTCCTCTGTCCGGGGCTGGTGTCCTGAAAGCCATATTGATCCAACAGGATTACACTGAAGATCTGTCTTTTATAAGGCATTTGTCAAAGGCTGAAGGCATTACAAGCTTTGTGTGCATTAGTACATTAACAGGACCAGGGCTGAGCTCTGGTATGTGTTCACCATCTGCTAAAATGTTTGCACAGATTTTGTCCCAGTTCTTCGGTCAGCTAGTGCTTCCCAAACAGTCTCTGGACTTTGGGTGATTACCACAAGCCAGAGAACGTCCCTAAACAGCCATGTCAATATATTAAATTTTATGCATAAAAGTAATATTAGTACATTATTTTACCATATAGAATATATGTAATAAATAAAATATATTTATATAATGCATAAATATTGATATAATAGTTTAATAGAATACTATAGTCATAGAGTAATACTATTAATTATTATGTAGATCATAATTGCTACATAGACATAACAATCTATCAAAGTGTTAATACTAAATAAATAATAATATGATAATATATTAATATTGGTCTCTATGTATTGGTCTCTATGTATTGCTAATATAACTGCGTTATTTAAGGCAAATCAGAGTGTTTGGATGTATACCTGCACTGTACAAGAGCATTTGTTTCAGGACCAAGGAACAGCTTCCGTTCCATTTTACTTCCCATTAGAGATGTGACCACCAAGTCCAGCAACCTGTCTGCAAACAGAGCAGTGGTTTCTAAACTGCTGTGGGTTATCTCTGTCTTCTGGAGACATCAGCCACAAAACATATCCTGAAGCTAGAGATAACTGTGGTGAGTTTATGACAAAAGCATGCACTCTGCTCTTATGCACCAGTAGGCAACAGTGGGTTTTGGGGTCACTGGGGCATCTTCCTTCAGCCGTGGGGGACCGTACTCACCCTGTTACTTGTTTTCTATTGAGATGCTTTTTCAGCTGGTTTATGCTTTGCTTATATTATCATTATAATTCTTAAGAGTGCAAACAATAGACAACATTTCCATCTACAGAAAAGAAATGTGCAGCCTCATCAGCAACCCTGCAATGGTCGGAATTTGCAGCACTGCCAAGAATATCACGCAGGAGTCCTTCTCAGTTTACAATCCACAGTAAAAGTAGGGCCATAGACTGGTTAAACAATACTTGCTCTGTCAAAACAAAAAGTGAGCTTTAATCAATTCCCTTTATCAGGTCTATGCAGCCCTCATTTGCTAGGAGAAATTAGCCGGAACTAATTTACAAGCAATGAGTAATAGGCAATTTATCTAGAAGCTTACAACTGTTGCCTGGATACAAATCTCTGCAATTGCAGCAATTTGTTTTGATGACAAAATTGTCAAAGAGAAAGCCAGGGCACATGACATTATTACTTAAACTCCTATATACACAAAGTACTGTCCCTGTGCTGCCACTGAATAGATATAATAAGGAATAGTATCTTGTTGAGCCCTGTTTGGTGAGAGAACCCACATGGCCTCTGAATATAGTTCTTATTTTTCTCTAGAGGATTAGAGACATGTGAGTGCAAAGATCAGAATTTCATTTAATCATCTCACTACATTTATTAACAGCTGCTGCTATTTTTCAAGGTAAAGCATTGGAGAAAACTATTATAAAAAAACACAAACCTCCATTCAAATACACTGAGTTAACAAAGGGCATTCTTTATCTCTCTTAAAAGCAGGACTGTTAGAACTGATTACAAGGATGTTGAAAATCTCTAAGTAGGAACCAAAAAAATTACAATTATATAGCCTGGAGAGGTGGTTTGAACAAGCCTTTTTTCCTTGTTCTAATACATGTATTTGCCTTGCCAAAATCAGGCTGTATACAGATGCCTGCAAATCAAATATGAGAATTCCCAAGGTGATTGCTAAGCTGCACCCACATGTCCAGCTACTGAACTGTGTCCCAGAAACACAAGACTCCAGTGGGAAACAAGGAAATCGCCTTTGCGGAGATTTGCTTCTCACTCTGATTAGACCCACACTCTCCCTCTGGTAGAATGAGTAATTTGATAGAACTGTAACATATCAGATCTTAAACTAGAAGATCTATTCTTCTTTTTTTTTGGCTGAAAAAACCCACCAAAGTGGAACACTAAAAAAAGAGGAACTCAAACATGAGGATAGCTGTGAAGCTTCTGTTGCATTTTTCCCTATTGATTTATCCCTTATATTTTTGAGCTTCATCAAAGACAAGACACCAAAGTGTACTTTAAGTGCCTAGGATCCCTGGATGAGGAACTTTAAGTAATTTGTAATACTGATCAGGTTTTCTTTTCCTGGCAGCTTTCAAGCAGTGCATAGGTGGCCTGGTCAGAACAAACTGGTTGCCAGGCTTCTGCACACTACCCTAGCTAAAGATAATTGAAGTCAGTTTATGAAGATATTTCTTTTATTTTACTGTATAAGTTTCCAACAATCATGAATTTCCCTGTTAAAACCACTACTTAACGCTATTACAAACTCCAAGCAAGCAAGCAAGGAAGCAAACAGATGAATGAGACAGTTATTTTTACTCACTGTATTACACTGCTTCCTTCTGTTGTCTTTGGCCCTAGTCTGCTTGATACACATTTCCTCTAGGGATTCAGATAGTCACTACTAAATCACTCTGACCATAGCTATGCCCTCTCAGCCTCCCTCACCATCCCAGGTATGGGAACAGGTACAAAGCTCTTGAACTTGAGGGTCAGGCAAATGATAGTAAAAGTCTGTCTTGGGGGTTGCCCAGAGCAAGTCAGTCATCTCCATGCATTATATCTACAACTGTTAAGAAAGAAGGGTAATTCTCATAGGTGACTGCCTTCTTAAGGAAACTGAGGGCCCTGGATACCAACTGGACCCATCCCACTGGGAAGTTTGCTGCCTGCATTTATTGGATATGGAGGGGAACATTGCAACCAAGGATGAGGAAAAGGCTGAGGTACCTAATGCCTTCTTTGCCCCAGTCTTTAACAGAAAGACCGGTTATCCTCAGAGCAACCACCCTGCTGAGCTGGTACACAGGGATGGGAAGCAGAACAGACCCCCTGCAGTTCAGGAGGAAGTAGTTAGTAACCTGCTGTGCCACTTAGACACCACAAGTCTATGCGGCAAGATGGGATTCACCTGAGGGCACTGAGATACTTGGCAGAAGAGCTAATGAAGCCACTCTCCATCATTTATCATCAGTCCTGATTAATGGGAGGGGTCACAGGTGACTGGAGGTTAGCTAATGTGAGCATCAGCTCACCTACAAGAAGGAGCAGAGGAAGCATTGAGAGAACTGCATGTCCAGATATCAGGAATAATTGGTTCCCTGAAAGGGTGGTTAAGCACTCAAACAGGCTGTCCAGGGAGGTGGTGGAGTCACCAACTCTGGAGGTGTTCAAGACGTGGCACTTGGTGTTCAGACAAAGGTTAGACTCGATGAACCTGGAAGTCTTACCCAACCTTAATGATTCCATGTGAAAATAGGAGGAATTCAAATGTAGGCTAGACGTATGTTGCACTCTCAATTCTTCAAATTCTCATTTAAATTTTGATATCTCGTTTTCCTGTTGGTGTTTGCAGGTATATTATGTAGAATATTATTATCAACACAAGTTAATATGGAATTTCTGTGATTGATTTCTGTTAGGGTGTTCTGAGAAGGAAAATTAATATACTGTAAAAATCAGTACAACCATGTAAAAGTTGCTTCTACTTCCTCACAGAGAACATTAACTATTTTTGATTATGTTTGGAAACATCATCCCAGTGTCCTGTTAGCCCATGCTATCAGCTGTGCGTGACTGATGAAAGTGTTACTAGTTGGCACAAAATAATCAGTGCCTTGTTAGAAAGGTTTTCCTTGGAATATAAATTCTTGAAAGATTCAAGTACATCTTCAGCACAATCCTCTTTGCCTACAGAAATGCAGCCAACAGTGCATTACCCTCAACCCAGGTGGGAGGACCAGCAGAAGGCAGTTTTCTGTGGTGGTTTTTTTGCAGTTGATCCTGTAGGAATGTTCTTATCTGCTCACCTCACTTTCTATTCTGCCACATAAATCTAGTTTGTCAGTCGCTTGGGTGGTAACTGCTACTGTTTAATTACTGAACAAACAGTAACTTTCTTATTTTAACTTGAAGGTAAAGAAGTGGCTCCTGTGTTTCCCCTTTCAAGAGGGTAGATCAAAGGCAGCATCTGCTTAGCACCTGTAATCACTTCAGAGCATCAATGAAAGTGTTTATTGAAACCACAACCTTTGGCTATTTCTCTTTAAGGTAAGATAGAGTTTCCGCAGCTTGAAATGAAGACTCACATCAAAGCTGAAAAATACTTATCCAACCTTCTAAACATGAGAACGTAAGACATTTTATTAAAAGAATATATGTAATGGCAAAAGTGAACTATTCAAAAAGTATCTGCAAGGTCATTTATTATTATATAAACCTATAGCCAAAAATTTAAAGATGAGATATTAAGATACAACAAAAGCCCAACCTTTTCCAGCAAGTGGCAAAAGCTGCTAAGGAGTGATCAGACAGGAAAATGAAGGGAATAATGACTCAAGAAAAAGCATTATTGCTTTTATTTTTTTTTTCTTTTTTCCAATTTTGTAAGACCCTTTATAATGCAATATTTGAGGTAAAGAATGAAGAAGAAGAGTGTAACCAAGTATGAGAGACACACAAACTGCAGACGAGAAATACTGAGAGTTAAAATGTAGGTGTCCTGGAGGGTCTGCTGCCTGTGCACTGTGTTATGTGGAACTATGCTGCCTAGCTAGACCACATCCTGCAGCTGATGGATGCATGGAGAGACCCCAAGGCATTCAGCAGCAGGGCTGTTTGCTGTGAAAGGTGCTGAAGGTTATGATCTGTATTAGCATTTCACATTTGAGAAGAAAGGGTAAGCTTTTGTCTTGTGGAAATTAAATGTTATCACAGAAATTGTTTTGATTAGCTAATAGGCTTTAATGTCTTCCAGTCTCATGATAGGCTGTATCAGCAAAAGGAAGAAAAAGCACAGCTTGGAATTTACAACTGACTGTAGGAAACTTCAAATGATACTTCAGTTCACTGAGTTTTCTCCCTGGAAGTGAAATATAAACGGAAAATTGACAAGAGTGTACCCTGTGAGAAATGGAAAATCTTAATCCTAGTGATTTTGTGTTTGTTAAAGTTCCATGGAAAGTGCTGAAGCAGGCTAAATAGATGATCTTATTAGTGTTCAGTTTCACCATTTTTTTCCTCTGCCTGTAATTTGAGTCAAGTTTTAAGAGATAATTGTTCTGCCAGTTTGAAGACTTTATGACAATACAATGGATTTAGCTCTGTGCACACATTTTTTCCCATATTCTAAAACATGCAAGATCAAGACTGAATTTTTATTTGTGCATAAAATTTTTATTTGTGTTTTAAGGCTCCTTAACAAAGCATTTTCAGAGTCATTGCTGGCATGTACACATTTAAAGCAAGATAACTTTTTCTCATTGAAAAGCATGAAAGACATGCCAAATGCCCAAGAGTTTCATCGTGCAAATATTCTTCCAGTGGTTTGTCGTGCATTGTCATGAATGGTCCTGTTGAAGTCATCCTTAGATGTAATTAATAATTATTAACTTCACTGTATGCAAAGTCCTTTTAAAGGTGCCTTACATTTGAATAATAATTTAAAAGTCACACAGTAATTACCATAAATTTATGTCAAAACACCAGCTGATTGTAGCAGCTGAGGCCAAAAGGCCACTTAGCCTGGCATTCTGTCTCCAACAGGGGTCATAAGTGCAAGAATATGGCAAGTGTAGATGACATTTCCTTCCTACCCTCCTGGATGTATCAGTGAGTCTAAGCAGTAGAAAGCTGTCCAGATGGTGTCTTTTCAACTCATCAGTCTCCTTCTGAGCCAAGTAGACAACTTCCACTCACAGTGTCCTCTGGTCAAGTCTCATGAAACTCCCTGTTTTAAAAAAGTTCTAGCTGTTGCATGAAGCACTACCTCCTTTAGGTTAGTTCAAACATTGGTAAAGTATCAAAAGGCATGCCTGCTCTACAAAGATTTTAATGGAAAAATGTTACTAATTTCTTTTCCTGTATAGTATGTGTCTGGTTCTTACAGATGTTGTGATGGTGTGACACCTGTAAGATAGAAACCCATCAGACACTGCAGATTCATCAACCAATCCAATATGTTTATCTCCATAGCCAGCATAATATCTGAGCAGCTTTTCTTTTTAAAAGAAAATACTCAAGGCTTGACCCATGTGGAAATTACTTGTATGGCCTTTTTACACCACCTGGAGCAGATCTCCATGTGTGGTCTTCTCTTTTTGTGCTGGACAGCTGGATATCTCTGGCTTCTGCTGTGCAGGTGCTGCTGCCAGCAAGCACTGGGGCTTTTCAGGGGTGGGTAAAACATGGCTGCTGGAGTTAATACAAAATTGTATAAAATGTTGCAAAACACACTCTTTCTAGCTGGACAGTACTTCAGATTTACAAGTTCTCATTTCAGAAAATTGTTATTCTTTGGCCATGAGATTCAGATGCAAGAGGAAAGACTTGGCAGCCTGTGGAGCTGTACTGAGAAATTACAAAGCAGTCAGAGGACGTCCTGGCACACACATGTTCTTCTGAAGGTGACAGCTGTTCTAGTCTGATTAGCAGCCATGAAACTGATTGGTTGTAAACCAGACTGATAAACAAAGTAACTCTTTAAATGCTAAATATTCCTTTAGACATTAGAATGAAAATATTTTTAATAAACTATTGTTTATTTTCTAGTCCTTCAGCATGTGTGTCACCCTAAAACAAGCGTAAGGCCCCATCATGCTGAAAAGGGCTATTTGAACGTAGTAGGGTTTTTTAAAGGGACAGTGAGACAGTTGAATTAGTTCAAAGTGTTGAATGAGATCAGAATGACCTCGGTTCAGCTAGTCAAAAGGCATCCTCACTTCCTCTCAGTTCTGAAAAACAGCAGTGTCAGCAGGATCCAAAACTGTTTTAATTTTAGCCTTTCTGGCTAAGATGGGCTGCTGAACAACATGTATGATTCTCAAAGCAGAATTAACATGATTCTAGATACAGTGGATAGCTAGGACTATGTAGGAGCTGCAAAAGCTGAACCTGCTAAAGAGTGGCTCTCCTAATTTTTAACACACAAAGGATTTTGTGAAGGGATAACACTGACTTCAAAGATAAGCAAGTTGCTAAAAAAATTAAATCCCATTCACTATGACAACAGCTGGGGAAACCAAATAAGAAGATTAGTATTAGTCGAAAATGTCATAGTCGTAAGACTTAGCAAGTCAGCAATTCTTATTTGATCCTGAAAAGCATTTGATTGGAGAAAATAACAGGGTATTCCCTAGCTATCCTCCATCATGGAATAAACTTTATTTACACTTAAATGGTAATGGCAAAGAATAGCACAAAATACTAGAAAATAAATGAAACCTTACAGAAAGGGCCAAGATATCTGTGAGGCAATTTGTACTCAGTGCAAATGCAACCAAAAGAAACCATATAATTAGTGCCCGCTGAAACACAACCTCCCAGGGGTCTGCAAATTGTCAAAAGCTAAACCCTAACCACACAAACCTGATACAGATCCCTTAGTCTGCTGGAGATTGTAAGCTCGTCTCTGCTCCTTATGCTTGAGTATTACCATGTTGTGTTGATGAGCTTGGCAGCTGCTCACTTCAATATCATGTGCTGCTGGTGGTGATGTCTGAGGGGAGCTGCTCAAGCAGAAAGGCTCTTTGTGTGGAAAATCGTGTCTGTCTACAGCCTACCAGACTGTGTAAGGACAGCTCAGGCTGTCAAACAAGACAGCTTGCATACTGTAATAGCCATGCTGCTAAAAGCAGAGGTTTCCATTAGAATCAAGTGCTCAAAGTTATTAATAGTTGTGTGTGTGTGACCCAATGAAATAACTGGAATGGCATATGGGAAATAAGAGGATTTATCAATGACAAGATCTTTTCTATCATTTAAGTTCTCTGACACTTTTCAGTCATTTCTGGGCAAATAGTGTGCTAATTAGTTCAGTTTCCCTGGGGAAAGGAACTGACCCCTTTTTTCTTCACCTAAGGACATGTTTTCACACTTTTAATCAGAATATGCTGAGACTGCCTCAAATCCCAGGAGTCTGTCAAAATACATAATAAAGCCTGAAAAGTGGTAGTGGCAGGTTGGCTTTCTGGTATATTTCTTGGTGGTTTTACCTTTAAGGAAACAAACTTCAACCTGTACATAAATATATATCCAGATATACTTATAAATCACTGGTGACCATTTTGGGGATTGACTTTTGAGACTGAATTCAGAAACTGGCAAATAAAAGCAGAGTTTAGAGGCAACTGGGAACCCTGGGAGATGCTATCAGAGGTAGGAATGACCCTGTTTACTCCAAAGAATATAAACTGATATCCAGGCCTCTTTTTACTCTCCTGTTGATATTTCTCATTAGGATCAGCAGCACAATCTGAAAACAAAGCTGGGCTTAGTATGGGAGGATTACGCTGTTCCACTGCCACTGATTCAAATGGATGTTCCTAGATTTCCCTTAATCATATTGGGATATCTAAAATGCCTGCAAGAGACTCTGCTGCCCCCTTGTTTCCCAGCCTTTCATCTACTTTTCATTCTTGTTCTTGCTAAATACGGCTATGGGAATATTTAAAAAGGAATTGTAAAAAAAATGATAAAGTAAGTATCTATGTGTTAGCAAAAATAAGTGCTAGTGCCAAAGTATTTGCACTAATTGTGAGAAGCTATGTCAAAGAATAGAGCACATCTCCTCTTTGCATTTTCCCCTCCACTGTTGTTTTGCATCATGATGATGCTCTCCCCATCCAGCAGAGGCAAAGCTCTGCATGCCATCTTAAAATCAAAATGGCATTTTTGCAGCCCTAAAGTCTTAGAGCTGGGATATGGATGGGAATCTTTTTCGTTCTTCTTTTGTTTTCCTTGATGGCAAATTCTCATTAGTAGCAAAACCAATGGAAATAATATTAAAAAAGTAATTTAAAAGGCTTCCACCATAAATAATGGCTGCCTGGTCTATAGACTCTTGTGTGAACACAAGCACAACTTTGTGCCAGTATTATATTCAGAAACTACAACTGGGAACACCTGCCTTTTGTTTCATGGAGTGTTTGTTGGTAGGATAGTGTTTCAGCCTGCTAGTGTGGGCCATGCCAGTACCAGGACCCTTCTCCTCTCTCTGCTCCTGGCAGCGAGCTGCTCAGCTTGGAGAATCCCATTGCGTAAGGGTTGCAATGCTGGCAGGGGGAAGGCTGTTGTGACCTCCTAATTCCAGCTAGAGCCAACATGTCTGGGATTTTGTGTTTTTGTGATTTGTGCCTGGATATGAAGCTGAATCTACAGTTTGGAAGCTCTAGAGACTTGTCCCAACTTTTCCAAGGCCATCCACCTCCCTGTGTGGTTCTAGATCTATACAATAGGGGTGGTAAAATAATATTTCTTTTACTCATTAGTTGATTCTTCTATTAGATTAATTACTGGGTGTGTTTGCAGGGCCCATCACCCCTGAGCCATGTTCCCTTCAAATTAGTAATGGAAATTAAGCCAGTGGGCAGTCATGTTGCAGTTGTGATGGGTCATGGGAGATGGAATTTGGATCAAAGTTTAACATTTTGTGTTAGTTTGGCCCTCGTTCTCTCTTAAACCACTTTAAAAGTATTTTTATAACATGTTTTATAGTCCCTTCAGGAGCATGAGCTAGTTCCTCTTCTCTTACTTTTTTCATGTTAGATTTACGTTTTGGCTCAAATCTAAAATAAATGTTTTCAGTTACAATGCTTTTAATCAGTTTTAAGAGAACTGTTTTCCTTTGCATTAAACATTTAGAATCAAAACATGACATTCCCAGAATTAAATCTGAATATTTATTACTAAAAATTAAAAATTAGGAGCTTTAAATAAAGGCAGAGTGTGATGCCAAAAGGCATGTAGTACATGTGATTTAGTGGAGCTGCTCTAAAAGTAAGCAGTTAGCAATAAGGGAAAGAAGTAGTTTGCAAATGGCACAAAACGTGGGTCGTCTTTATCAGGACTCCTGTTCTTACAGGGCTTCATTTTACTTATAGTATTTGTGGTAGGTTACTGGTTTCACTTTTCAAATGACTTGAACATTTTCACTCTGGGAGGCAAGGTTTGCATTTCTTTCTTTAGGAGCTGCTTTTTAGTGACTTCTTTTCAACATGAGATGTGACACCAAACTTGACAGAGAGCAAATATTTGTCCTTGGTTGAGGTTGCTCCAAAGCCCTTTGCAACAAGCAGGGTCACAGTCTGCTGGGAGCCAGCCCTGGTGCATCGTGACTTCACCATGAATTTTGCTACATGCAGGCATATTTGCAGGGAGAAGAGGAAGCAGCACTTTTCAGAGGAAATATTGAATATATTGAGGCCAGTTCTCTTGTTACTTTCAGATCTACATGAGTCTAGTCCTTGAGTGCTTTGATATTACAACATATTGGGTGACTAAGGTACCAGCTCTCTCCTGGTGTTCCTAGTGTCTTCCCAGCCCTGAGGCCGTATAAATTGTGTCACCTTCTCTTAGCAGCTATTGCCCTCCCTTTCTGGAGGCTGGCTGTGAGGAGGAGGTGTGCTGGGGTGGCTGCTGTGGCTCCAGGCCACTAGCACAGCCTTGGCACACCACTCCCTGCTTCTGGCTAAGCATCTTTCTGCAGAGCATAAAAAAAGATTAGCAGCCAGATTTGTAAAGGCAGTGTGAAGTGTAACACATAAGCGCCTTTAAAAATGCAACCTTTAGTCTTTGGCCTCTTCTTAAAAAACGTAAATAATTGAGGAAAGCGCAACAGTATGAAAAACCATATGTTTGGCATTAACCACATTTTACCCTAAGGGGGCTGGAGGAAAGTGCAGGGGGAATTTGTCCTCTTTATTTTGCATAAGGGGGATGTTAGAGGGCCATGCATTAGGAAGAGCAGTGTTAAGTGTTGTGCATCCAAGTAGGCCTCTGGTACATCTTCACACTGTTCGTGGGATCTAACACAGGACTGCCTGCCTGCATCTGGCTCAGAGAGTTTCTTTCATAACAAAAATGGACTTCTGCTGTAGAGGACAGGAAATGGCCTGTGTAGTGAAAAAAGAATATCAGGATTCATTTAAATTTGTAAAATTCATGACCCTACCTTTGTTTATAGCCTTCACTCATAGCCCTTGTAAATCATAATCCTTCGGGGAAGAACAGCAAAATGAACAGTCACTTAATGCTTTTAATGGCCCTGCAGTTCTGAAATATTGTCTGTTTCTGTATTTTCTCTGGAGAGCTGTAGAAACATGGGCTGTTGCGCAGGTGTCAGCATTCATTTTCCATTCTCAGCTATAGCTTTTCAGGAAGATAACTTGTTTCTGTTTCAAAATCCATCGATTTGCTCATTGGAAAGCAGTAAGGGGCATTTCCCAGAAGGTTATGGATCTTGAAAAATGTTGAGGTAATATAAAATACTGATTTCAAACACTGCAGTGTTTGGGACTGTTCTGAAATGAAAGTCAGGACATATCAGTCTGTCATACAACATTTCATTACTGCTTCATGATCTATTGTTAGAAAATTGTTGTAGAAAGAATAAAATGTGTTTTTACAGTAAAAGTTTGGAACCAAGAATGTGTTGTTTTTTCATGCTTAGAGGAAGAAGATTTTAATGTATTTGGTACTTGTTCTAGTACCATTATTAAAATATTCTCTTTTTTTTAAGGCAAGTACAGTGTCTGGAATGTTTTATAAGTGTGCATGTGTGTGTGCGGGTGTAAAATTTGCCTGCCTCCCTATTAATTCCCATCACTTCAACCTTTGAGTTCGTATCAATGCATGACACTCGCTGCGACACTTCATCTGCAATTAAACTTACGCCAAAAGCTCATACTTCTAATTGTTCTTAAACACACTTATTTAAACTCAAAGCACAACTTCCATGGCTAGCTAAAATATCATTTGGGGAGCTTTCCATGTTTCTTTAACTGGCAGATTACTTTTTTTTTTGCCATAGTGTGTAATTAGTAACTAGAAAATTAAACAAATCTGCAGGTGTTCAGAATAGACAGTTCTCACAGTGACTCCCAAAAGCTTTCCAGCTTTTATGTCTCTGATGTTGGGGACTAGATCAATGATTTCCACTATTATAATATATATGCAGCTGTTGTCAGAGAAGGGAAATATATCAAATTTCAGAAACCTGTATTTGTCAAAGAAATAGATCAAACAATTAGAAAAGATCCATAGTGGTGTTTTAGTATTTTATCCTTTGAGGTCTTTTTCTTCCATTTCTGCATATTATCTGCTATCAACAATGCAGGAGCTGGAGGTGCAGACCCCCACAGTGACAGATTATTATAAGCAAGGTCCTTTCAGATATAATGGAGCGTCCATTTTGAATGAAGTGGGTTAAAAAGATATCCTATTCATTAAAAAAGACAACACCTAACATATTTACATTAGCTGGTGGAAGATACTTCACCTTACCAGCCACGGTACAGTCAAAGGAGGCTGAAGATTTCAGTGCAATAAGCCATGTGAATATCCACACCCTGTAATTTTAATGTTTGAGCTTGGGGTGAGACAAAAATATGTAGGCTGAAAGCTACAAGAAGCAGGCACCTGGCAGTCTAGTGAGGGATTTTGCAATAGGAAATTGTGTTCCTGAAGTCTTGAAATAAGATCAGTGTAAAAGGCAAACAAAAACAACAAATAAAGGTAAGCAAAGAATATCTGCAATCCCTCAGTACACATCAAAACCCATTGATAAAGCAGTAAATTGATTTCAGATACCGAATAAAATTTATTGAAATCTCACAAAATGGATAGCTGCAGAAGCAAATTGATGGTTTTAATGTGAAAGATGTAAAATACAATTTCATTTGGATTTATGACCACGATCTCATTACGGTGGTTTATGTATTTAAAAGTTGTGAAATTACTCATCTCAAATGCAACTGTGGCTGAGCTTATGTTTCTGTAGCAACTCTCGGATAATTGCCAGTCTCTAATATATTTTTAAGTAAAAATCTAATTGGGATTTGTTATTATTTCTAATTCATGTCCATAAATGAAACATAGTTTTTTGCTCATTATCTGTTTGTTTTTTTTTTTTCTTGCAGCATTTCCTACCCCAGTAAGTCTCAGGAGCTTGATTTACTGGACCATTTTTACTACAATAAGGGGGAGGAAATAAAAGGATAAAAGCCAGCATCAGTCCAGGTTTTGCTTCTTTGTCAAGTCCCTGCTGGAGGCGTGAGCTGTAATTCAGTTCAAAGGTGATGTCCTATGTGCCAGACAAACCTTGAATATGTGTCCTCCTCACAGCTGGAAAATGAGGTGATTCCATACCAGGTGGGAAGCTGAGCCCATTGGGAGTGAGTCCCCCCAGCTTTTAAGGGACTACATAGATAACTGAATCATGGAGAGGGGCTGCTTGTGAGGAGCGGATGCCTTTCTACAAATGTTAGTTGGGGCTCTGGCTTGAAAAGAGAGTCTGCTGTTGTACTCACTCTTATCTAGAGGCAGCAGAACATTCGCTGTTTCCTGAAAACATCCTGCCAGTCTGCTGGAGCCAGCCCTGGGGAGGCTAATACAGTGTTGTGAGAATATTCATAGTCTGTCGGTAGATGCTGAGGCAATACATGGTTGTCATCCATGTCGTGATTTAACCCCAACCAGCAACTAAGTGCCACAAAGCTCACTCCCTTGACACCCAGTGGGATGGGAGGGAAAACTAGAAAAAAAAAAGGTAAAACCTGTGGGTTGGGATAAAAACAGATTAATTGACATAAAATATAATAATAATATTAAATAATAATTATTGTATTAAAAATGGAGATAACAGAAGGGGAGAGAGAAATAAAACCCAAGAAAGGCAAGTGATGTGCCATCCAGCTGCTCACCACCTGCTGACCAGTGCCCAGGCTGTCACTGAGCAGTGACCTGCAGCCCCTGGTCAGCTCCCCACAGTTTATATACTGAGCATGACATTCCAGGATATGGAATATCCCTTTGGCCAGATCAGGTCAGCTCTCATGGCTATGCTTCCTCCCAGTTTCTTGTGCACCCCCTCCTTTGCAGAGCATGGGAAACTGGGAAGTCCTTGACTTAGGGCAAGCCCTACTTTGCAACAATGAAAACACGACTATATTATCAACATTATTCTCATAACAAAACCAAAAAACACAGCCCTGTACTAGCTACTCAGAAGATAATGAACTCTTTCTCAGGCAAAAAAAAGGATACTCCATAACTGCCCTCCAGCCAAAGCCAGCTTTACATGGTACAGAATTTCTCACCACATAAAACACTAAATGAACTGTTTTGATGTAAGTTTAGTAACAGCTGCTGCTAAGTATAAGATCTAAAGAGCTTTGTATTTTGCATGCCGTGAAACTATAGCTCATCATGTCTTTATTATCTCCAAATAGCAGCTATTCTTGTCATTGAGAACTCCTAAAGCCTAGTCTTATGTGGCCTCATAGTCTATTGACTCAGAACGAAGAACAGACTGCTGGTATTTCTGATCTATACCGTGTTCACCCAAGCAGACATGGCTGAAAAAGACCCCTTCATGGTGTTTGCTATTACTCCCGAGTGAAGCTGTAGCAGTGACAAGTTTGTTTTCAGTCCCAAGTGGAAGTAAGAGGTCAAGTGTGTCTGACTACAACCAGTTTTTATTATTCATGAAGCAATGCAGAACTGAGGCTGACGCGCGCCTTGTGAGGATGTTCTGCAGCACTAAGACTTGTGCTCAGTATGTACTCTGCCTAAGGCAGGCACCTGGCCAATCAGTTTTCCTACTTGTACAAATTTCTTACAGAGATAGAGGTGTCTTTCAAAATCTTCAGGGGAAAAAAGGGTTGTGTCTATGTAAATGAAATATCTGAGCAAAATCCCCTCTAGAATTTTGGAAGCTCTTTATCTTGACACTGCCCATACAGGAAACTGAGGCACGATTTGGAAGGACTGCTGTGCCAGACTACTTTATATTAGCCTTTAGTCTTTCGAACTTGTCCCTGTCTGAGAACTCGAAGTGATTTACCTTTTGAAACAGGTGAGATTTATTTTAGGGAACTTCAGGTATTTATAACATATATATATATATAAAAAAAAAAGTATATAACATATATAGAACATATATATAGAACATATATATATAGAACATATATATCATAGAACCATAGAATGAACCAGGTTGGAAAAGACCTCCGAGATCATCAAGCTCAACACTTGATTCAACCCTGCCATGGTTACTAGACCATGGCACAAAGTCCCACATCCAGTCTCATCTTAAAAAACTCCAGGGATGGTGAATCCACCTACCTCCCTGGGCAGCACATTCCAACGTCTGATTATTCTCTCCATAAAAAATTTCTTCCCAATATTCAACCTAAACCTCCTCTGGCAGAGCTTAAGACTGTGCCCTCTTCTTGAGTTGTCTGGGAGAAGAGACCGACCCCCACCTGGCTACAACCTCCTCTCAGGTAGTTGTAGAGAGTGATAAGGTCACCCCTGAGCCTTCTCTTCTCCAGGCTAAACAACCCCAGCTCCCTCAGCCTCTCTTCATAGGACATGTGCTCGAGTCCCTTCACCGGGCTCGTTGCTCTTCTCTGGACCTGCTCCAGAACCTCAATATCCTTCCTGAACTGAGGGGCCCAGAACTGGACACAGTGCTCCAGGTGTGGCCTCACCAGTGCTGAGTACAGGGGAAGGTTCACTGCCCTGGTCCTGCTGGCCACACTGTTCCTGATCCAGGCCAGGATGCCATTGGCCTTCTTGGCCACCTGGTCACACTGCTGGCTCATGTTCAGCCTCCTGTCGATCAGCACCCCCAGGTCCCTTTCTGCCTGGCTGCTCTCCAGCCAC
>JAWMRA010000041.1:26820613-26835767 GCA_035584735.1 Pseudotriccus pelzelni | reverse complement strand
TACCTTTTAATAAAGGGCTGTTATTCCTTCCTTGCTATAATTTAATTTTGCCTGTGTCTCATTTAAACTGAGACACATCAATAGCTGGTTATCTTTGTACCACAATAAAAAAAAGATAAAATTAGGTTACCTCGTCCTCTGGGGAAGAGAAGATTGTTGGTACAGCAGTGTGTTTCAAGTATCGTATACCCCATCGCACATCAAGGGAGTCGGGGGTAAAATGGTCACTGCACAGAAGCTGGTGCTTACTTGGAGTCCATGAATCTCGTTTCATATTACGCAACCATTTCTCGAGTCTCTCTTTATCGTGAAGTGGAAATCTTTTTAAAGTAGTTGAAAACACAAACAAAAACACATTAACAAAAAAACCCAAACCAAAACCAACAAACCATAATTTTTTTTCTTTCTTTCTTCTTTTAAAAGAAGAATATCTCATTGTCCCTTACAGGGTAGCCTGCCCTTACAAGGTATTAAAATAATATTCTTTCAAAAATTTTAAATATTAAATGCTAATCAGGATGTCACACACATGTTAATCCAATAATTATCCAAATTATTTACAGTTGGGTATTTGTTCTGGAGTTCAGCAGCAGAATTTCTGCTGATTTAGACTAGCCTAGGGTTTCAGAAACCGTGGCCAAGATGTTTTGATATGTTTGATGCCACAACACTTGCTCAGAAAGCAGTTCTGGTAAGGGGAGATTAAATATTCAGACATGTTTTAAAGAAAGTTAAGACAAGCCCTCATTTTATAAATAGGATTTCTAGGGCTTTTTTGTCTTATTAGACACAACTAGTATTTTTTGTTCACCAGAGTACACACCTCACTTTAGATTATCAGATAATTTGGCAATGTATTTCCAGTGCAGGATTTGCATTTTGTTCAAAAAGTAAATACATACAGATGCAAAACATTCCTGTATTTCATGTTTCAGCAATTAAGCTTTCTCACAGCTTTAGGAGCACACATACTATTTTATAGTTCATAACTAACTTTTCAACCATCTAATCTACCTGAAAAGGAAAATGAAGAGTATACTCGTTCATAGGAAAAAAAATGATTTTGAAAACATACGCAGTCAGACAAATTACAAGAGAAAAAGAAACATGTAATTTACCTAATGAATTGCAATACACAAGTTAAAGGGAAATTAAAGGCTCATTATGATCCCTATACAGTCAAGCAGTGAAGGTAATGGGAACATGAACATTCAGACCACTCACACTTCTTCTCAGACACGTATCAGGGTATTTCAAATGTGCTTATATGTTTCTCTAGTGCATATCAAGTTTATTTTAACTCTAGCATATAAACACATACATAAACCATAAGCTGAACTCTTAGCACTGCTAAATGACTATTAAGAAAACAATATTCTTGAAAATCATAAGCAATAATAATTACAAGAAAAATAATCAGCTTTTGTGTATGTGAAATTGTAAGAAACAGAGTCAAGTGGCCAATAAACCTGACCTGATTGTAACTGTGGGGTGCAAGAAGTATTAGCTGCTGGCAGTATGATGGACACGGCAAACGTCGTGATGCAAACAAGTGACTGCGGCCTCTCTACAAGAGCCACTTCCTTTTACTCACTAAGTTGAAATGGAGTATTCCTATCTTCATGTCTCTTTTCTTAGCTCTTTCTTACTTTTAATTAACAATCAGTTCTTTTGGTTATGCTTACTACCTTATATTTAGGGAACTTCAATGCACAGAACAAAAAAAAAGTTCTGCAATGAAACATTCCCACATAACGGAACCTGGGGAGAGATCCTGGAGTGTTGTCACCCAAATGCTACAAAAGGCACCAGCCAGTCAGGCTACTCCTCGACAAATCCTAGATCTCACTCTCAAATTCCTGAAGCTGCAGGTCTCCTCCAAAAGCCACACACAGCTATGACTGTTACACAGGCCCAGTGTTTCAAAACTGCAACTTCAGGTTATTTTGAGAGAACGACAGCTGAAACGCACACGACAAATGTGCACGTCTTCACTCCTTCCCAGTCTTTTGAATTTATTGCTGTATAAGTTTTCAAGCTACCAAGGAAACAGAGCAATCTTTTGATACATCCAGCTCTGAGTATCTGCAAGAATGCGAGGAATAATGGTGGCAAAAACACAATAACCTCTGAAGGACAGGTTAGAGGTTCAGGCTTTTCAAATCCTGCCTACTTACATCGTGTACACCCAATGGCAGCATTGCATTAGTCTGGGTATTACTGTATACTATAGTATACTGAGAAAGAGAACCCAAACTCATGTTTTCTTCCAGGCCTCTTATCTTCTCTGTCCTCTCTGCTGTGCCTGCTTGTAACATGTGTTTTACCTCTCCACATTCCAGGGAACTGCCCACAGAGGCAGTTTTTCTCTGAAATGCAAGAGGGAAAGAAAAATCCCCTATCTTCAAAAAAGGGGTTTCTTCTTAGGCAGAAAGTCTCCTCAAGTGAATATTTAATTAAGCTCTAATCTCCTCAAAATAAAATCTTCTGAAAAAAGAACACCTGTCCCTACATTCTTGCAACACACTACTCACTGCTTTCCCCAGACTCAGCCAGCTTCAGACAGAAAACTAAATCTGTAGCAAGAGACAGATTGGATAGTTAAAGTTATTATTTTAGCTTAAGGGCACCTTTGCCAAAACATGCTCATTCTTCAATACTCCCTTACTCATCAACAAAATCTGTTCTCTGGTGTAAACAAGATCAAAACAAGGAATATGACAAAAGGAAGTGGACAGTATTTATTTAGCAGCTGCCATCACTGCACAAGTCAGAAAGGTGACAAAACAAAACAAAGAAGGGCCAAGTTAGGCCAGCTGAGATTAGGTTACAGTTAAAACATTTGGAAGGGGCTCAGACCCCAAACCACAGAGCAGTAGAGGACTCCTTTGGGGGTGGTAAGAGGCAAGGGAGTAGAACACTTTAAATCAAATCTTAGTTTGAGGTATAAATTTTACCAAAACAGATTTTGAGGCTAGCTGTGAAATTTACTTTTCAATTTTTTCTTAAATTACTTCTGTTGACAAATAGTTCCACGCTATTATTTAACACAAATACATTAATACTTAGTTACCTGCACTGTGCTTCTCTCAGGATTGTGAAATGTTGTTTATAACTCACCGTTTTGTGAATTGACAGCCACATAACCACAACAGTCCATAGGTTACTGTGGGCTGGATAGTGACTGATCCATTCAGTGGCTGGACAGTACAACACAGCCACCATAAATTGGTTTTTGGCAACAGAGCTGGGTTATCTTCCAGCCAACTCAGCTGCTTCCAAACCAACCAACAACACCTCCGCTCACAGTGCAGGCAAGCCAAGACTTGTAATGAGAATATTTAATTTTAAGGAATCAATATAGGTTTACTTTCCTACTCTGCCAGGCTCTTTCCTTGGCCTGCAATGCCATACACAACACACACAGGCGAACACACTTCCAGTGCCTCCAGCACCGCCTGCCCCGCTGGATCAACCCTTCCACACAGGCAGCAGTGAAGCAGGTTAAAAAGCGAAAATTTTAATTTTTTATCCGAATCTCTTGGTCTTAATGGATCCTCAGCACCTATTCCAGAGCCCTTGGAGGCTGGCGTATCACCGCCCCCTCCTCCAAGTTCCGTCCGCCTTGCGGGGGGGCGGTACGTGTGATTACACCCCAGCCTGCCACCCTTTACTCCCTCCCTACACCTTTCCCTTCTCCCAGACAGTTATTCTCCTCCAGCCTCCCGGGACCAGGCCGGGTTCCAAGGCCACCACCAGCCTCGGGAGTTCCGCCTCTCGGCCATTTATTTACTTCCTCGGTTATCGGTCGCTATCACCCCCACGGCCAGCCCTCACCTAGACCCCAGCCCGCTCCGCGGCCACTCACGGGTAGAAGCTGAGCTTGCGCTGGTCCCTGGCGCTCTGTCCGCCGCGGTTCTTGCAGCGGGTGGCGGCGCAGTACCGGGGCATGGCGGGCACGGGCACGGGCACGGGCACCGGCACCGGGCGGGGCGATGGGGAGGGGGGGGGGGGCAGCGCCGCCTCCTCACAGCGCCCCCCAGCGGCGGGGCGGGCGCGCGGCCGCCCGCCCGCTCCGGGTCACGTGGGGCCGGGCGGCCAATGGCGCAACGCTTCGTGTAGGAACTGCGGGGACGGGACTGCGCGAGCGCCGGCGGCGGGCGGGAACGGCGGCGGGAAGGGCCGCGCTGGGGTGAGCGAGGGGCGGAGGGGAGAGCCGGGCCGGGGTGAGCGAGGGGCGGAGGGGAGAGCCGGGCCGGGTCGGGCCGGGGGGAGCGAGGGGCGGAGGGGAGAGCCGGGCCGGGCCAGGGTGAGCGAGGGGTGGCGGGGAAGGGCCGTGGCCGCTGAGTGAGGGCTCGGGGGAAGCGGAGGGTGGCGGAGGTGCTGGAGAGAAGGCGGACGCGGAGGGGCAGGGGTCGGCTGGAGGTGGGCTGGGGGGCCGTGAGAGAAAGGGGAGGCGGCTCTCGGGCTCAGTGCGGGGCGTTTATTGCCCTTCGGTGGGCTCTGGTCTCGGCTGCGGGGGTCTTTCCCTAGCCTGGCCGGAGTGGAGGTGGGACAGGGTCGCTCGGGGTGGCTGTTACCGCCTGCCCGGCCCCGGCCCGGTGCTGTGTCGCTGCGCTGGCTGTGCCAGCTCCTGCGAGTTCGTCAGAGGTCTGGATAGGCAGGATGATGCCAGCAGGACTCCGTTTCCGTGCGTTCCAGGGGCGAAATTCAGGAACCTTCTCCTAGATCTGTTTTCGGGTCAGTATAGGAGAGGCCAAGACAAGTACAAGCCCCTGAGTTTGACAACTTGCGTGTAGCTGGCTGAGGACTTGGAGACTTGCTTACTCATCGGGTTAGTCGTGATAGGAGAAGGGGTAGGAGACTTTGGTAACTTTATTACTGTGAATAAATTGTTGGCAAAAATAATTATAGGACACGAACATTTCACAGGGTAGTGCATAGCAATTCCTATAAGCAAAGCAGTGGCAGAGCACTAGTGGTGCTGTGGATTCTCTGAGTGTGTGAGACTTTGAATATAAGCATTTATGCAGGATCTTTGTTAATTACTTTCAAAGGTGCAAGGTGAAAGAAGCTTCTTGTTTTCTATATGTGACAGACTTTATTTCAGGTACATCATCCTTAAACATCACTTCATCCCACAAGTATTGATAGATGTTGATAAACTAATAATGAACTGATTGAATGTTAGCACCCCTGCAGTACTCTGGATAAATATTAGACAATACACTTCTTATACTGAGGTGAATAGTAGTTGAGAGATCTGTAACTATTTACCCAACAGAGTTAAGTAGGTAATCTGTCGAATAAGATCTTTAGCTTCATTGAAAGATGTACCTAAATAGAATGTAGTTCTTCATAATTGTTAGAAGAGACTGTTCTGTGGCATGAGCTTAATTTGTACAGAGCTTAACAAATTTTGGAATGTGGTTTAAGTAACTACAGTGCACGGCCATGAATGTGCAACTTTCCTGTCCCTTTTCAACTGAGAAGAGACATAAGCAGAGTAAGCATTTAAAAGAGACTTTATTTTAGAAGGAGTCATAGAAATAGTTGGGAATGCTAGGTCAAGCAGGTCAATGAGGTCAAGGATTTAACATCTTAGTTAATAGTAGCAACACCAAGATACTGACAGCATATAAAATAGGTGTTTTCTAAAAAGTAAATTGAATAATTGATGTCTAAATATAAGACTTGCTCTGTGTTTCTGATAACCTTAAGTTTAAAATGCTGCCTGTATTGGAAGCGTATTTCATTTGCATTTGATTTTCATTTAAATCTTATTTTATTTTCGAATCTCACTGATTTGTTCAAAGGCAGTGTTAAATCTCTGTATGTTATTTTAAAAACCAGTGAAATTTAAGTACTGCTTTTTTAATACAGTTTAGAAATCTAATACAGCAAAGAACTGCATTACAGAAATCCTAATGTAAAACTGTATAAAAAGGCTAACAGGTATATTTTGTTATTAAGAATAATAGAAGTTGAGGTGGTTAGTCAGAGCAGAAAATGTAAAAGGAGTGACTTTATGATCTCAGGTTCTCATGAGTTATAAAAGAGGATTTCACTCTTGAAGAAGGACATGAACCACCCTTTTTGGCTCTTTTCAGTGTTCAGTAGAAGAACCAGGATGGTTGGCCTTAAGAGAAAGCAGCATGTGATGATGCAAGCTTGATGCAGGTGTGGGGAAGTGAAGTAAAATAAAAACAATCTCAGGTGTGAAATGATCATGTAAATCTGTAACTATAAAGCACAAAAGGAAGGAAACCCAAAAAGTGTGGAAGGACAGGACGTAATGTGTGTAGTTCTTAGTGCCCAAGGAGTAAAGTTTCAGGTTAATGAAGCGGTGAGAGATAATGTGTGGGACAAGCTTGTACTAAAAATATGCTTGGTATCGTGCACAAAGAATACTGAAAAGAACTGTCTGTTTGGTATCTAAGTACACTGATCAAAATACAATTTGTTTCAACTGCTGCCCCTTAACACTTGATATCATGCAGGCTGCTGGCCAAATAAATGCTTTAGAGGGCATGGGTACATTAATCTTGCAAGCCTTTTGCTCTCACCTCACAGCATTCATTTTAGCCCCCTGACTTATCTATTAGAAACAATACGCTTTTTCCATTTTTGATGCTTTGGTGTTTATTTTCTTTAGAGGGTATTGATTTTCAGGTAAAGGCTTAATTTGCGTATGTACTCAAAGGCTTTGGACTCTTCATGACAAATATTTGAGTCTTACACTGTGTAATAGAAGTATTATAACTTTAATGGTACGCAGACTGTAATTTGTTTATTCAGCTTTCGGGAAAGTAGTACATTTTATCTCTGAGTTGTTCTTATATTACACTCAAATCAGTGTAAGCAGGTTATGTCTGGTATGGTCTGGGTTTGGTTGTACATCCTGCTGGTTTGACGGTAGTCTTTGAACATTTGCATATCTGCACTCTGTGTTTTAAATGTAATATGCACAGGCCCTGGAAAATTATCTAGTCTCTCCTTCTGGTAGGAAGAGCTCACCCTGTCCTTCATAAATATCATAAAAGATTGTGTGGCTATGGGAACTGATTTTTTTTTTTAAATGACTTTATGTGGCAGCTTTTCCTCTAAGTTCTTGCATGTTTGTTTCAAACTGTAACTTTTGGACAGATACATTGCTGAAAAAAAGTAACAACTTCTAATTATTGTTGAAAGTGCTTGTCTTGTATAGAAGACTTCTTTTTTGTATTTGGTTCCAACACTGAGAGTTGCATATGTAAACCCTTCTCTGTGGTGGTATTTATCAGATGAATTCTTTGATATCAGAGATACGGTTGGTGTTTATACTACGATCTAATGTGAAAATAAGCTTAGTCCAGCCCATTGTAAAGTAAAGAAAAATGTACACTATTTGGCTGAACTCTGTACTCTGAATGAGTGATTTACTCTTTATAAATGTTCACCTTAGGTCAGTTAAATGACCTTCTGAAGCTGAGCATGAGTGTCTGATAGTGTCTTCCTGCACTTCTCAGTTGATCTCTAGGCTGCTTGCATTTTCAGGCTCCTATTGTTGCACCACCTGCTCAGTCTCCAATATTGAGTGAGTTTTTGCAGCCTGGTCTTAATTTAGAACTGCTGTGTGTAGAAGTACTTCTAGGATTAGTGTGAAGCTACATTAGGTATGCTACCTTAAAATGTTTGATGAAATGAATTATACTGTATATTTCCTTTGTGGGAAAATGTTGAGTTAAGGATAAATGTAAAACAAAGATGAGCACTAAAGTGTGCTTGTGATGCATGTGAAACGTGAATTTGCGGTGTTTTCACTTACATATTCTGTGAATGTGAAAATAGTTGAATGGAGTTTGTACATGTGAAGCAAGTCTGTCATTGACTTCTGAAACATACAGGTCTTTCTCTTCCGGCTTGTAGTTGTAACTTAAAATTGTTGTGGAATGTAAAATAACTTGTTCTACAAATTATTTCTTTTTCTTTCTAGGAATCGGAGAAATGGCCACTACACAATCTGTCTTTACATTTGCTCTCTGCATTTTAATGATAACTGAATTAATACTGGCTACAGAGAGCTATTATGATATCTTAGGAGTTCCAAAAAATGCATCTGACCGCCAGATCAAGAAGGCATTTCACAAGCTGGCTATGAAATACCACCCAGACAAAAATAAGAGTCCTGGTGCAGAAGCGAAATTTAGAGAAATTGCTGAAGGTAATATACACTAACTTTTTGTCTTATATCTGAAATTTAAGTGTACTCTGATTTTACTGAATAAGGGGTAAAAAGATTTTATATTTTCTTAATTGTACTTCTGTGCTGTCAAATGCTCAACATCAATATCTGACTTGTTTTTATGTCCTTACACATACGAAGGCCTTTAACACAGTTTATGCATTTCTGATAATTAGGCTTTTTGGCTTACGGCTCTTCTCAGAAAAAAATACTTGGTAGTAGGACAGCTTTAGCCCTAGGATGTTAATTCTTATCTTTTGATCAGTTTTGTAAGATCCAGCTCAGGATCACTACTAGGCTTCAGGGGTACCTAACAGCAACCTTCCAGTAACTATAGGGAGTTTATAAAAATGCAGCAGGGTGCTTCAGTAGTTCATGGTGGCAGTACAAGAGTTTCAGAGTGTTTATAAGGAAAAATTTTCTCACTTTGAAGATTGTGATTGGAATTCATGGTCTTAGAGAACTTTTCCAGTCTTAGCAATTCTGTAATTCTGTTCTACAAGCCAATGTTGGAACAGGTAGCTTAGATAGATTGTGCAATCTCCAGCCTTGGAAACTTTTCAGGAATGACTGGGTAAAGCTCTAACTAACCTAGTCAGACCCTTCGAGCAGGAGGTTGAAGTAGCAACCTTCTGGGGTCACTTCTACCTTGAACTATCCTGTGATCCTGGGAATACACCATTCATAAGTACTTTGTGGCAAAACATAATAGTGGAAGTGAATAATCAATAGAAAAAGACTTGCTGAAAAATAAGGTCTACCTGTTTCTGTTCCCTATGGACTCTGATAACATCCATCTGTGTAGTTCTCCTAACTAAGCTAATATGAGATTTTTGTATTTTACCTTCTTGTCTCCAGAAATTTATTTTGAAAGACAGGCAGTTAGTAATATAATGAAAGGGAGGGACAGTCCTTTTAGATACTTGTGCAGTTGTTAGCACCTGCTAAAGGAGGAATTAGGGACTCTTTAAGTGTTGAATTATATATAATAATTGAAAGTCTTTGACAGATGAGAAAATGGAGGTGTTTAAAATACTTAGTAATCAGAATAGGTATATTATCTGTCAGTTTCTGCCCTAGAATACCAGTAGCTGTAGTTGTGGACCAAATATTGGAGGGAAACCTAGTTCCGTTTTGGGTATATCCGATCACAAAATCCAGGTTTATTTTTGAACTTTTGAAAAATTAAGAGTTGGAACATAGGGGAAATTCATTGTCTTTATTTTTATCTACTCAACGTTTATCTTGTTGCTTAGTTGTAACTGTGGTGTAGTGAGAATGTGCTGGCTGGCTGGGAGGTAGTTTTGCAGACATTGCACTGTGTTTCTGTGATAGGAATGCAGCAGACAGTTTGTTTTGTTAGGCAGAGCTCCTGACTCATCCTCCTTGCTTCTGTTTTTCTGATCCCCATATCTCATTGTTTCTTTCAAATATAAACACTAATACTTATTGTAGCTAAGCTGTATTACGCAAATTTAAAATTTTGAGGTTATGATCTCTCCTCGTAGTATAGCTGTGTTTATTATTATAAATAACTATTTTGAGACAGCTTATTTTGGTTTGGAGAAAGGTAAACAAATGTTGAACTTGATTGGGCTTGAATGTTGAATGAAAGTCTTGCTTGAAATTTGTCTGGTGGAGGGAGTGAGAGGAAGCTGCTGTGCTTTGTATTTGTGTGTGGGTTTCTTTTTTTCTCTTTTTTAAAATGGAAATGAAAATAAACTTTAACTTTTTTTTCTTAATGGCAATAGCATATGAAACACTATCAGATGAGAATAAACGAAGAGAATATGATCAATTTGGCCGTCATGAAGGACAGAGAAATAAGGGAAGCCCATTCCATCAGTCATTTAATTTCAACTTTGATGATCTGTTCAAAGACTTTGACCTATTTAGTCAAAACTCACGGTCAAAAAAGCACTTCGAAAATCACTTCCGAAGTCATCGGGAAGCTCACAATCGGCAAAGACGTTCTTTCCAAGAGTTCTCCTTTGGAGGTGGACTGTTTGATGATGTGTTTGAAAATATGGAAAAAATGTTTTCGTTCAGTGACTTTGAAAATGCTCACCGACACGCTGTGAGAACTGACGCCAGGTTTCATGGATCCAGCAAGCACTGCAGGACTGTCACTCAGAGACGAGGAAACATGGTTACTACTTACACCGACTGTTCTGGACAATAATGTTTCTTTTCCTTTAAACTTTTCTTCTTTTCTCAAGATCTTCATAATCTTTCTTGGTTTTGTGCTAACATGGAAAAAAGTCTTTGAACTGTTTGTTCTAAAGAACACTTAACTACAATTTCTTTATAGTAGTTTGAAACTAATCTCAAGAATAGGAACAACATGCAGTTGGGAAGTAAGGTGTCAGTAACTACTTAGAACAGGAGATAAATATTCTCATGTGGAAGAAAAAAATTATATGTATTTCTGTTTAGTAAACACTTTGCCTGAATTTGAACACAAGATATATATATTTTTCATTTCAGAAATGTAATATAATTTTTTCATATATGCCAGTTCAGGACTGTTTGTGTTACTGGTGCATGGATTGCAGCAGAGGAGATACTTAAATTTTTAAGTGCTGCTTTTTTGTTCAATTGTGTCTTTCCAAGTTTGCACTTGCAGTTTTTACCTGATATGGACTCACTGTGCAAATGTGATAATTTATACAAAATAGCAGCAGAAATAGGATTTGCCTGGGTCTTTGTTACTCTCTCCAGCATTGCAAAAGTATTAATGGAACACCTTCTTTTTGAAGCTGGAAAATAACAAGAGGGAATAAGATTGGGAGTGATGTAGGAATTAGTTTTATTTCTTAATAGCCTTTCATTGGCCTGAAAAGATCTTGGTATTTGAATGATCCTTGACTTGTTTAATGGATATTAACGTATGTAAGTTTGTGTGCATAAAAGGTCTTTTTTTTTTTTTTTTCCAAATTAGAAATATTTCTCTAACAAGGTTTAGAAGAGCACACCCAAAACACTCTTGTTTTACACTTAATATTACTATACCACATGTGCAATGCAGTTTCCATAATTCAGTTTATTGAACTTAAATACTCCTCAGTGCTCTAGTGAACTTATTTAAGTTAAGCTTGGCTACAGTTTCCTGGTGTTATGGAAAGGGTCTAAGTAAAAGATAGCGTTTAGATTGACAGATTTATTACTTGTCAACAGGAATTCTTCAGCTTTGTGATTTGAAAGGTAAATTCTTAGCTTAACCACAGAAAAAACCTGAAAATTACAGTCGTCGTATTCCTTATGGAGCTGGAAACTGCTAATAAGGACAGTACTAATGGGTATTGATTTCAGCACCGTGGAAACCCACAACCAGTGAAAACTCAAACCAAAAAAACTTCAAAGCCCCCAAACAAACAAACATAACAAAACCCCCAAAGACTTTAGCTGATGTCAATCCAAAAGTTCTGTTTTAATTCTTAACTAGTAATACAGGTTTAGTATGTCAAATTTGTTATCCCTAGTAAGATTACTGTCACCCACATGTTGCTGTCCCTTTAGAATTGTGAGAAAAGAATTTACCTTTCAGGTTGATTGCATGAGCAAAATAAGCATTTTAAACAGCAGTATTCTCAATAGTTTTTGAGTTCTTAAAATCTTTATTAAAAGAGATTTAACCCTTTGCTTCTTGGATGGGTGTTGAAAGCTGCCTATTTGCTAAGTAACCTTCCCTTCAAGTATTATTGCTTGTTCAGTTTTCATTCACTAAGTACTTTGAATGGATTGTTGTGTTATATTAAGTGCTTTTCCTTTTCTATGTTCTTCTTTATTTATTAATAGACTAATACCTCATATATGGTCTTTATAAAAAGCCAGTAATTCGTGCAACATTATTGGAATGTGCAATATTCTTATAGAAGGAAAAGTGCTGGAATGAGTGTGTTATTTTCACCCTTTTTCTGTGTAAGTAGAGATTTTTGTTTCTTCTGTATAATTAATATATAATTGAACTGAAAGTTGTATTTCATGTAGATTTCTGCATTTATTTTCTTTAACATAGTCCTGTCCTGTGCATGAATCAAACTGTCTGCTTGACTCATATCACATGGGCATCCAAGTGAACAAATTACTAGCTTAGAGTTCTGAGTTACTTTCTCTCACAAATGTTAAGTGTTAAATGGAAGAGTATTGATGAATGTCCTTTGGGGATGATGAGTGCTGGAACTTAAGAGGTGAGAGACAACTCTAAAAGCAGGATGCAAAGGTAAAATGTAATGCCTTTCTTAGTCTAATGAATATCTTCTTAATTAAAAAAAAAAAAAATGGAAACAGCAGAATGACCAGTTCACTTGAGTCCCTTTCCTAGCTCTGGATTAGAGGAATGAAAGCTAAAATGAGCATTGTAAATTGTAGGAAACACAGCCACCCCCAAAATTTGTGCTTTTAAGTGACTGTATTATTTCGCCATCTTTCAGGCTAAGCTTTTAGGTGAAAATAAGGGTCGTTGGCTCATACTAGGCTAGTTTTTCCTCTTTAAGAATCTTCCAAACTTCCTACCAAGTGTACTTGTTTTTCTTCTAAAGTCAAAGTATGACACTGATAAAACTGATAGGGTTGCCGGTTTTCCAGCTTATACACCTTAAAAAGACTTCTGCCTGGTCTTATTTTAATCTGCTTCTGTATTGTTTCTTGTAGTCACTTGTCATGGCATAACTAACAAATACTTACTATTAGTCCTGTAGCTTCTCCAAATCACCTTGCTGCTTGTTTTGGTGTTGGTTCAAGGTAAAATCCAAAGCAAAACTTGTCAGGAGTATTGGAGAAACCAGTGTATGGCTGTCCCTGTGGTGTGCTATGATGGGTGTGCTTTGAACAGACCATAGCTGGGGAAATTTTGGGCAGGCTTTCCTCAGCCAAGAGTCTTCAGTTCCATGGCTCTCAGAACACAAGCTTGCAAAACATGTTGTGCTTCTTACTTATTCGGAGCTCTTGCACATTCTCTTCCTATTTATAGTGTTTGCTTCATGGCAGGCTCTCCAGCGGAAGTCCTGGTATAACCTTATGACACCCCTGACTTCAGAGTTTATTAAGTGCCATCTTTGAGCTCTCTTTGAGCTCTTGTCAAAAGACCCAGCAAGACCCAGTTTTTGTTATGTAAGGGTGAAAAATAAAATTAGGAACAATTTTTTGAAAGGTATTTATGCACATGTAACTCCAAATGATTTAATTTTTAAAACTTTATTTAAAAAGTGTTTTTTCATGTTTGTTTTTATTTCCCCATTGTACTTTTGAAACACAGTATCTAATGGAGATGAAAGTACTGTAAAGTTAATTAGGGTGCCATTACATTAAACCTGTGAAAATTAATGGTGTGACTTGTCTTCTTGTCTTTTTTCTTTCAGGGTGTAGATGGAAACTTAATTTGAGTTATTTGTGTGGCGCTGGCATTTTATGGAATGTTTTTGCCACAGCATTTTCCTTGAATGAGATGATAGGGTTGGCAGGGAGAAGGGGTGAAAAGAAATTGAGTCAATTTGACCTGTTTTATATTTTCTTGGAGATGTTGGGAATGGATTGGAGTTTAGGCATTATGCCTGTAAATGAAGCAGACAAAAAAGCCTGTGCAAAAGGACTTCTCTGAGGCAGTGTGTATAAGAGCTGAAAGCCTCTGCCTCAAGCCTGTACTGTGACTGCCCCACTGAGGCGTGAGAGGTCAGTACTACCAGTGCTTACTGGCCTAGAATGCCACAGGGAAGTGCAGGTTCTGAAGCCAAGGTCAGGGTGCTGTTGTTCTGATTCAATAGTTGAATACATGACTCTGCTTGAAAGTTCTTGTTTTCAGGGTCTGATCTTTAGAAGGTGGAGTATATGAAAGTTTTGGGATATGGTAGGACTCATCCGATCTGACCACCTCATTAAACCATCTTTCCTGGAACCTAAGCAAATCCGTCATCATAATTATGCAAATGTAGGATTTGAGATTTAAATGTGTTGGAAGCAACATAAGATCCACATTATATTTTTATGGTGAGGAGTGTGGGGTTTTTAAAAATATTTATAAACTGAAAAACCATCAAAAGTGTTGGACTTGCAACAGAAGCCTTGTGTAGAGTACCTTGGCTGTGCCACATCTGGGGCTCCTTTCAGAATAAAATGCTGTTTGGAGGGTTGTTTGGCTCTGTCAGCTGTTGTGGCTGAGCCTGACTGGTCTGCCCTCTGGTAGTGAGTGATTCACACAGCCGTGCTGCTGGCTCCTCTCATGTGGGCACCTGTTGCTTAGGGACTGGGCAGAGACCAGCCTTGTAGCGGCCACTTAGCAGTTGTGATATCCACTGACTGTCAGTCACTCTTGGTGTAAGTTTGAATCATTTCTGGGTTAACTCTGTGCTTCATGCTTGATTCCTGTTTGGTTTAAAAAAACCCACTCCGCCACCCCCCGCCCAATATCAAACCCCAACAAAGCTGCTTTGAAGTGATGTGCTCCAGAGCTTAAACACAGTGGAAAATGACGTTTTATTTGGGATGTGTTACCTATTAAGCAGTGGTGTGTGATTCAACAGCACTGAAATGTCAAGAAATACAATAACACTGAAATGAGCATTGCTGCTGGTGTCATTCCTACGGTGGTTGCAGTCACACCAAAAGGTGCTGTAGAAGACCTCAGTCCTGAGGGGACACAAGGATTCTGTCAGGTCTCTGAGACAGTAAGTGTGGATGGTGGACCATCTTGTCCAAGCAGTTGTTCTGGGACAGTCCACCACAGAATGAACATGCACTTGGTACCAACATATATATAATATATTCACTTTGTGTGTGTGTGTGCATGGGGGGTTGTGCTGACTTGCGTTGCTGGCGTTTTGTGCTGGTTTAAAAGTTAACCAGCAGGGGAATTGAACTCAAAAGAGAGATTATAAGTCAGAATAACAATTTATTAAAATAATACAGTAAGTACGATTATACAGACAGACAATT
>JAWMRA010000041.1:26776355-26816238 GCA_035584735.1 Pseudotriccus pelzelni | reverse complement strand
CTTAATCTCTCTACCTCTTCCTTAAGTTCTGCTACCAGGCACAGCAAGTCACTCACCTGCTCGCATCTTACACAGCTGCCTCCTACACCATCCTCCGGTACCAACGTCAAGCTCAGACACTCAGCACACCCAGAGACCTGGGTGGCTGCATCCTTCTTCGAGGGGACTGTCTGGGCAGACACACTCCTAGTATTAACAGCAGCAATGGCTTTTGTTTTTCTGGAAACCATTGCTAGCTTTAAAAGCACACTCACCCATGAGAAGTGGGAGCTGGTTGTGCCCTGCCTGCTTGAAATGCATTGCAAATTGCTGTGCCACACCCCTTATTGTCTGCTCCTGTGGAGTTCCTGAGCAACCTTCCCTCACCCTCCTGGAGGCCCTAATATAGCCTCCCCAAGCACTTGCTAACCAGCCTGACCTACCCTTCCACCCCTCACTCACCTGAATGGGTTCTGAGGAGAAGCCAAGCCTGGGCAGCAAATGAGCCAACATTAAAAGCATCACATATTATTTTTGACTCGTTAAATGTTATGATCCCTTTTCTTGCTTTCTGAAAAAAAAAGAATTAAAAAAATATTAAAGTAACTTTCTACTTTGGAATGTAACAGCAAGAGAGAATGTATGTGATTTATATTAACATCATATGAGAAAGATGGTAAACTATCCCCATTTTGACAAAACAGCAATGTGAAATTTCCATAAGCAAATCAACCTCTCTTTTATCTTTTGAAGGTAAAATCACATAGCAGAAATAAGCAACAAATAAGACTAACATCTTTTATTGACAAAGCCAAATCACCATTCTGATGAAACATCTCTAGCAGGTTATTATGGTACTAACGCACTCTTTGGTCTTGTAGAAACAAAATAAACAATAATAGTTATTAGTCTGAGAAAACAGTTTGAGACAGAAAATCATTTACCTTTCTAATTTATCCAAGTTCTTCCATCATAAGCTCACGTTTGTATTTAGAATCCCTATTAGTGGCGGTTAGACCTTTTTTTTATTTTTTTTTATTGGAAAAGCCAAGCTTCAAATGTATTTTATGAGAACCTGAAGTGCCGAAATTACTCTGTTATCTGTTCTTCATTTTAATCTAATGAATTCATGCATTGAAAGTTTTATTACTCCATTAACAAAACCATTTGACCTCTTCTATCTCAAAGGTCATCCACTGCATACTATCCTACATTTATTCCTGCTATAAAAATGGAAAACCTCTTCAACAGTTGAATTTCTGTGTATGTTATTAGGAGTGTTAATGCAAGCAACAGTGTTTTATTAAATAATTATTTCTTTGAATTTATATTGTGAAAATGCCTATGAGGGATAGTCTGAACTCTTTTACCACACAGAGATGGCCTTCTGTTTAACAATCTAATAGAGGTGCGCAAACATATATTAATTAAGCATCAAAAGACCCCTTTGAGGGAGACATGGTAAGTAGCATTATCCTTGTTATACAAATATTAAAGAGGTTTCAACTTCTTGAAAGTCACACAGCAATTCTGTTCTAGATGTGGAATTAGAGATTAATTGTCCTATGTTCTAATGATTCTTTCAGTGTTAGTTTTATCAAGTATGATGGTGATAATAAATAACAAACTAAACACACAACCGATAGTGGATATCATGGAACAATCTGATTGTTATTATCTGTCCTTGGCTGCTTTGTAGCAGAGAGGTTAATTCAAATGTGCTACTTTGGGTAACAAATACCAATAAGGGTTATGTTCTCTTTTCAGTATGTGTTTGTAAGTCTCACTAATGATAATGGAGGTTATGTGCCTGCAGGAGAATAAAAGAAGAATTCATCTATCATGTCAATGATCCATGAAGTCAGAAGAAATTACGCAGTCTACTATAAAGGCACTGAAGGAGCCATTATAGCCTATTAGGTAAATAATGTGTTTTTTAAAAGTCCCTACATAGAATATGCATGTAGCTAATAAACTATAAAGCTTAGATGGAGCTATTGTATTATTATTATTGAATTACTGTGCTACATGATAGTGATCTCCAGCTGAATATCCAGAAGATGTTTTCAGAAGGATGGACGGTTTATTGCAGATTTCTGATGGCTGTGCAACAGGCCTATGTTTTGGAGTGTGCCTGTGGCAACTTACATGGGTACAGGTGACAGCAGCCATGCCACAACTTCTAGGTGTTGACTCACAGGTCTTTTGACATACCCCGTAAGTGACCTGACACAAAAATTCACATTTAAAAACTTAATTAAGCTTTAAAAACAGGATAAATATTTTGTTGAATCAATAGGGTCAAGACTGCAAACCACTCTCAGTTGCTAGCAGAGTCACCAAAAGTGAAGAATGCTACTTATCATGTAACTAAAGGAGAGATTTCAGCACTCCTCTAAGGAGCCTGCAGTTCATCTTTGCAACACTTAGTGGTGAGACACCTGTTCTCAGCAAACTGATATAAAGCACGGAGGTTACGGTGCCTAGGTTCCCTAATGGGGAAAGTTAAATGTCTACAAAGTCCTGTCTCTGAAGCCATTATTTGGAGGGGAGAACTGCTTTATAGCCAGCAAAGAGGAAATGGGGAGTTTAGAAGTGTGACTAAACTTCCTTTGTCTATGAGTTAGAGCACTCTTGTAGGTGCATATACGGCAAAGGTGATTTTTCTTTCTAGCAACCTTTAGAATCTCAGCCCTTTACAATACCTGAAAAACAACCAAGACAAATGGGACACATCACAAACTGTGAAGTAACTTGAAGTTAGGCAGCTGAGTAAAGAGCAGCGGAGCCAAGAATAAAATCCAGATCTTTCAGCATCTGGTTCATTGCTCCAACCCATAAATCCCTGTGCTTTTTTAGTTCCAGAAAATTGTTCCTATGTCACATTATCTCCAAATGAAAACCATTCTTTTTTTACTGTGTCTCATTTATTCTGAGTTTGAAATAGTGCAGTAGCCCCAGAAACATTGCAGGAAAGAACTTTATCTGTGCCTTTTTAATATGCTAACTACTGCAAAAACGGGATGCTTACATCTTCTTTTAGATATGTCGAGATTCAGCATAATTGTATCTGGGACAAATTTTACCTCTGGGGGAAGGGGTAAGTATCTGTTTAGAACTTAAAAAACAAATGTCTTAGCAACATGAAAAAAATATGATAGTGGAAATAGCTTGTTTCTCACCAGCTGGTACAATAGGTGTGAATAACAACAAAAGAGCTGTTTTCTATGTATTTTCTATATCTATTGGGGAGGAAGGAACTGTTTAACAGCTCCTTGCTTATTTGGCATGGAAGTAATTTTTTAAGTGAGTTGAAAAACCTGTGCTACTGACTGCTATTGAAGTGCACTCTTTCCAGCATCTGAAAGTCCATACTACTCCTGTGTAAATACTTTTATATCAGTCATGCCTCGCTGCCCATTGTTTCTGTTATCTAGCTGAACCTAAGTGTTTCTGTACATGCTTTTGGAAATGGAGAGAAAATGTGGAGGCTCTTTTACAAAGCCATTATGTGGGTCACTGAGACATTTCTGATGTAGTTTGTGCCATGCCTAATTCTACTGTAAGAAATTCTTGATGAAATAAGTGTGTAGGTTTAACTTTTGCCAAAACGTGTACTAATATAATCAATGGTGGTCTAGTACTTCTGTGTGAGGAAAGCTTTATCAGTACCAAAGGTCTGTAGCCAAATATCTCACTTGCATTAATCTGCTTTGGAAAAACAGCTAATTGTTGCAAAAATTTAGAAGAGTTACTGTTTAATTCTGTCATATATGCTTTTCAACATTTAAAATTAGAAATGTATTTTTGCCTCATTACATTTTGGAGAAGACTTGGTGTTAACTTTAGCCAGAAATGATCAAACTTTTAGATAGTGTATTTCTGATTTGAGGCTGGGAAGATTTTCTTAATATAATAGGCTTCATCTTCTGAAATCTCCACTTCTTTTTCTCATTTCAGATGAGAACTAGGCAGTTTTTCTGTATGAGGCTCATCAGATCAATAATGGAACACATAGAAACTTGGTAATGACTTACATAAATAGGTGTTATGCCCTCATCATTCCGGGTTAATAAGTCTTCTATAGCAAAGTGACTTCAGAAGCACCTAGAAATGTGATGCACTATCTGTGAAAAAATTTTTAGATTCAAACCAGCATGGTGAGAGGAGAAATGGAGGGCAGGCAAAGAGATTAGACCTGTATCAGCATGGAGAAAGAAGGATAGGAGGAAGGTGATAAGGAGACAGAAGTAGATAGCCAAGGGCATGAAAAAATTAATGAAGCTTCATTGGAAAGAGGGTTAGAATTAAAATAATCCACCAGTGTATAAGGACCTTCTGAATTTAATTCAGTTTTGTGGTTCTTGTGTTTAGAAACATCTATTTAGGATTCAACATCTGTAAAAACAATTGAAAATGAAGTTATTAGCTGCTTTCATAGAGGGATGCTGGACTCTTTTTTGTCCAATGCAAAGGTGAAATCAAGAACTCTGACACTTAGGAAAAGAATGTGGATTACTTATAAGAATTTTTTTTTCAATTATTTGTGAAATAGCACTTTAAAACAATAATTTCCAAAACTTGTCGTCACAGGTTTCTCTTGGAGGGATATTGCTTTGTATATATATTATTCATGATCACTCAGTTTTAACAAATCTCCCCATTTCAGTGTTCTTATGGTGGCCACATGCAGAAATAAGGATTTGCCTGTTCAGCCAGAAGCCAGATTTAAAGTGAGTCACCAAGATTTTGCAAAAAAGCTTTTGTGGGTCCATGACTAGGAAATCTTGAACAGATGTACTGACTGAGTGGGACACTTGTGTGGGAAATGCAGAGAATATAATGTCCTAGTCTACAAGTTGCCCATTAATTAAGAATGGAGCAGTTTTATGCTAATCAGTACAAAAAATCATCCAATTTGTTTTTTGAAGCTGTACCGTTACAAATTAAATTACACTGACATACTTTCAATGTAAAAGTTTAATAATGTTTGGATGAAAGACAGTGCAAAGAGAATGCTTGTCAGCTAGTCTTACTGGAATACTTGTTGTTGTGCATTGATTAGTGGCTTTTTTCCAAGTACAGAAGCACCATTCATAAACCTTCATATTTCTAAAAGTAGAAATTAAAACACAAGCAAAATATACCTGCCAATATTCTACACAGAAGTCTACAGAAAATAATGCACTTATGAATGTAAATCTTCACAACAGTCTTCAGCTGTATATCAGTCATGATAACACATGCCATATCTCCCTGAATCCCCATCCTGCATTTGGAAATTGCTGTAATTTATCAAAGCTGCAACAAAAGTCAAGCTTTGGCAATAAATGATGTTTGAGGGGATCTGATCTCGATTCACAGCATGTTTCATTCAACATCAGCTAAAGACTGTGATTTTTTCCCTCTTAATGCTACAACTTCCAAAAGGCAAGGAAGTAAGTAGCAGAATATAAACTGATAAATTTGCCTGTGGCTTGATACTAGATCAGACTTTCTTTTGCCTTTACTTCCCTTATCTGAAGTGGCTGCAATGCAGAAGTCTATTTCCTGTGATAACACAAGATGTGCCCCAGTGAAGCATTGCATATTTGAGAACAAACCACAAATATAGTTTCATTAGAATAATTCATATCCTCCAAAAACATGAGGCTTAAAAAAACCCCACATCTCTTCAATATTCTAGTCTAAATTTTTGCTGTGACTAATATCTTTGGGTGGTGTTATTCTTTACCTTGCTTATTCTTTTTTATTGCATAATTTAAGAGAAAAAATTAAAAAGATGTGGTAAAAAAGTAGCAGTTTCTTTAAGAGATCTATTTAGATTGTAAAATAGGACTAGGAAAGAATTACCTTATTTTGGAAAAAAAAACATAAATCAGAAAGCATTCCTAGCTACTCTATCTTTAAAAAGGGTAATGGAGCCAACCTAAAATTAACAACAAATGAGCAAAAATTGCAGAGGCAGAGGGATTTGCTTGGACTTTTTAAAGGCTGTTTTTGCATGTAAAAAGACATTCTTTTATGCTGCTTTTTTGCATGCAGCCATGTTCGCTCGTATAGCACAAGGTAATATTTTGTTTTGACAATGTACCCCTTTTGGTTTTTGTTTTCTCTCAGGTGCAGTCCTACATGTATACCTGAGTTTATGTCATGACAGAATGTTGCTGAGTTGCTCTAATAGGTGCAAAGTGAAGTACATTAATAAAGGTTACCAGGATATATTTCATTTAATTCCATACCACCATAACCAGATGATGGATTTCCTTACAGCATCCTTTACTACCACCACAAAATAGTCACTAATTTAATCTGCCACTAGATGTCATTCCCTTTTCATGTAAATTTGTAGAATGTAAATTTGTACTTTAAAATTTCAGTTAAAAACAAAGGTATTGACATCAAAGAATTAATCTATTGTATTCATACCTAAAAAAATATCTGTCTTTTTATCATTTTCACATATGAACAGGATGTTGTAAACTTACAGGGGACTTTCAGCAGTTGCATCTGTGCTTAAAGCTGAAAAGATTCTGTATGCTCAAGGAGCCTGTTCTTACTCTGTTTGGATGATTAAGCAATTCACAGTGGAAGAGGTTGATCCTATTAGGTGAAATTCATGACATTATTAGAGGCTCAATGACATGTATTTTAATATTTGTTCAGCCCCAAATCCTATTCCACTAAGCCACAGAACTGCCTTTGCTTAGCGTTTGTCATGTCTCTGCTCAGAACCAGTTTCCTGGTTCAGAGACGGTGTCTTGGTGTCTTTTCTCACACACTCTCTGATCTGTTCAGGTTTCCTTTCGTGGCTACCTAAACTTTGCAAAGCAGAAGCCAACACAATTCCTCAGCCTTTTTGTGCCTTGCAGGAGGCTTCATTTTGATAGAAACAGATACCTGTAAAGGCCTTTATTCTCTTGTTTATCTGTGCCCATTAAAAATTGTATCTATTATTTCTTTCTATTTTTTGAGATGAAAGTTTCTGAAAAATCTAAATAGTCTGTAGAAAAGACTCTCTTCCATGTTATCCTTAATACTCACAGATTCACTTCATAAAATATGTGGGAGTTTTTTGGCTTATGTGTAAAAGATATTTTATTCAACATTATTTTTATTTAATTATTGTTGTTGTTGTTGTTGTTGTGGTCAAACATTAAGTTGAATGTACTCTCCATTAATAACAGATGAAAGTTTTGCAATCTTTATGCCAATAATTGGATAACCTTTAGCATATGTTTCACTGCTCTAGTCAGAGTCTTTCATTAAGATTTCTGGGCAAGGATGCAGCACCAATATTTCAAATATGTTCTGTAATCATTTAAATAATATTAAATGTAATAAAAATTAATTCAGTGAGGCATGACAATCTACATCCTGTATTTTCTGTAATCTATGATCACAGCAGGGACTTTCTGATGCTCTATGAAAGTAAGATGTATTTGAAATGAGAAATTTAGTAATTTAATATGTGCTAACATATTTTGAACTGTCATAGCCTTTTAGACCACAGATTATTTACAGTTGATAATATTCTACTAAAACATTGAGATGCTTCATTTTAATTTCCTAATATTATTTTTGGTATCAAATATTGATTTTTCCTTTAAATTTCACCTCAACTTCATTTCCATCTACTGTGTCAGGCTGCAGGACATTTTGTTAAAAAGTGTAAATATCTGACATACTTGTACATTGTATTATTAGAAATTGCTTCCTTTTCATTTTTCCTTAGCCAGATTACTTAGCACAAGATCCACAATGTATCTCATTTAGTTATAATACCAAGAAGATAAAAATATTAAAATTTAAATATTGCAGAACCCTTACAGAAAATTTCTGCTTACTGTATCTTAAAATATGATTGCTCTTTCATTTTTTTTCCCTAGCATGGAATATTTGCTGTTTCATTCCTTGGAAACATCTGTAAGCAACATACAAATTGAATTTCCTCGAGACATAAGAGATTCATTTTCAGAGTTGATATTTTGGAAAAATCTAGTTCCTCCATGGATTCCCTCCCCCATCCCCAGACTTGTTGTTTTGGACTCTGTTCCTTGCAAAATGGCCCTCATGGGCTAGTGTTCCTATGTTTCAGCTGGAAATATGTTCTGTTAGCACAGTACTGATATAAGGTGCTCTGGGTCACTGGCTGTGGTTTGGCTCCCCTTTCTATACCAGAATTAACTCTCCCATTGAATTGTTTCATGGTAGTAGCAGGACTTAGTCAACAATCTATAGAAGTGCCAAATAAATAATGCTAGTATGGAAGAAGTTCTGTCATGATTAGAGGTATGGCCTCTTTATTGAAACATCCCATTTTAATGCAATTTCGTTTTTCTCTACACTAGAGCCGATAGATGTTTTATGAGTCACTCACCTGTACTCTAATTTGATTTGAGTACAGACTTGTACATGAAACATAGCTTGTGCTGTGTCAGATGGATCAATAGTCCATAAACACTCAGACCTCTTGGCTGGTGTTGTCGATTAATTACCCAGAGAAAGGAATCAGTCTCTGATTCCACTCTGATGACAGGTACCAGGCACTTCTGCTTATTTCATCCTCACTAGGTGGATTGCAACACAGTTTTAAAGACTTTGGTCATAAGACTCTTTCTTCTACATTCCAAGAGTGCCAATATTACTACTTTCTTCCTCTTAAACATTGTTAGCATATGCCAGATATCTTATTTCCTAAGACCAGGTTACTGGTGGTTAAAATGGCTCTTGTTGTGTACCTTACTATTTATAGAAATTTTTTTCATACTCCCTCAGTATAAGTTGGCTTTCAAATATCTGCTCTGTGACCATGAATTAGCTTTCTTTCCTTTTAATATTTAGCGTCCTCTCAATTAATGTGTGTGACAGAGAGGCATCTAGTTAAGTCACAGTGCTAGTCCCTGAATGTTTCAGGGGATTTGCTGTTATCATTTGGGGTAGCAGACTCTGGCCTAAGATATTTCATATTTTATGTTTGCAATTTAAACAAAATATCTTCTATTGATTTATAGTACAGAAGAGATATTTCCCAGCACAGTTGTATCAAAAAATGGAGGTGGCTAATTCCCTAAAATACTAATTCAGTTCCTCAGTTATGGCAAATTTATTTTTCTCTCTTGCAACAAATTAATCTCATGTTGCAGTTGTAAGATTTCAAAACTTTTAAAGAAAGATGTAAAAAAAGGTAGCTTTCATTCTGTCATTACAGAAAAGTATACTTGGTTCATGTGGAGGAAGAGACTCATACAGGTAAACTGCAACGATATTCAGCCCCTAAGTACTTTTCCAATGGTTTCTCTTTTTTTTTCCCTTGGAGCTATAGTGGGATAAACCATTGCTTCTGATTTTGCTCTAGTTTTCCTAAGACCTTAGGCTTTTTACCAGTTATTTTAATTCTAAATAAAAACCAACCAAACAAAAAACACACCCCCCTTCCCCCAAGTCCCCAAACCTTGCCCTGATACATAATTTTCAGACTAATTGGAGTTAGAGACATAACCTTCTACTCTTGCTTTTGGTCTCTCTAGAAGCTGGTTTTCATCTTTAGTCAATTAAATTTCAGGAGACAATTTTAGCCACATTCAGCCAATTGTTATCATGCTTGATGAGCCATCTGTGTTTAAGAGAGCAGTGAGCAACTCAGGCAGCCTCCAGTCCTGTGGGACTCTGGCACATAGAGTGGTAGGAGTGACACGAAAGTAAGGGACTCACTTGGAGGTCTTCTGAATGTGTTCTTCATTCAAAGGTGACCATGGAAAGGAAACTCAGGATACAGACTGTGTTTCTTGTGAAATCCTAGTGGAGGCATTAATATTTAAGCACCAGTTACTTCTGTGGATTGCATATCCTTTTTTTAACTGTAAAGTTACTGTATTCTAAAGAAAAATAAAATAACCTTCACTGAGGTGCATGTTAGGCTTTGTGCATATCATCCCTGTTCCTGCAGTCACCAAATGGGAACACAGAGTACTGCGTGTGTTTTCTCTGAAGATATTCAGAAGTGCGTTGTTTATAAAAGCTAAGATAAGAGCGTGAAGGACCTGACAGGCTGGCTAACAGGGCATGGTAAACTGCTAATCTTTGTTCTGAATGTGCAGGCTATAGCACAATTCAGCATCCATCCTTGGTTCTGCGGTGACTGGCCTGAACACAACCTTTAGATACAATTGTGTATCTCCATGGGGGACTCAGACAGTCCTGACTGCTCTGCTCTGAGCCGGCTGGATGCAAGCCAGGTCTGCGCAGAAGCAGTGGAGTTGCATTATTATAGTGCTGAGTTGGAACCAAGCAGTGGTAAATCTGAATGTGTTTCATACTCTTAAGTCTCTAATCAATTCTTAAAAATGGGGGTTTTACCCTGGATCAAGATACATGCTGAACAGTTATGATGGCCATTTTGTATTATGGTCATCCTTTCAAAACTATTTTTTAAAAAAGGAAAAGAAGAATAAATCACTTACTGTGGTATAACTAACTCTTGATCCTGAATAATCATGGGAGCTTGCAGAACAGCTCTGTAATTAACATTGCTGGATTAATATTGTTGATTTAAGTTCTTAGAAATACCGAGCATCACATTCCTAATAAATCTAACAGTATTGGCTTTAGCTACATACATTACTCATGAAAAATATTGCTCTGAGACATAAGAAAATTAATTTGTCTTCAGTTTTGAAAGACAACAGTGATTTTCCCTCCAATCAATAAATACAAATAAAAGACATTATTATCATTAATCTGAAACTGCAGTCTTCATTTTAATCAGAGGTCTTGTACAAGCTTATTTTATTTAATAAAACTGGATGAAATTGTTTTAAGATCTAGACAAGCTAAACCTAATGTGAAGTGACTTTCTCAGTTTGCCAGGTAGACTGTAAATTATGGAGATGTAAGTACACAGAGGAAGTACTGTAGTTAATTTTAATAGTTTTTAAAGCAAGTCAAGCTTTTGATAACACTAGGGAGATGAAAATGCATATTTCTCAAGCAGAATGCCATATCACCATGTTTTTATCTTTGGTATAGGCCATTGACTGTAAAATAATCAAAATCACATAGCATTTATAGACAATATGTTAAAGAAATTAAAGACATTCCATTTAGAAAAGTAACATATGTAGATTACCTGAACAGTTTCATTTTTACTTCTTGCAATATACTACAGATTGCTTCAAAGCGTACTGCTGTCATAAGCACAAATATTTTTCAGTCTGTAAAAGATCAGTTATTATGTTGTAACTTGCTACAAATCAGCAGTTTTAATGCATATTGCAACTACACATTTGTTATCTGTTCTTCCCTGAAACAGATTTGCAGGGTTATTTTAGGCAGTATTTTCACTAGAATGATAGTATTAAGTAACTGATTTATTTTTTCCATTTCAGAAATTTTCTGAAGCAAAACCCATCAACTCACAAGGTTATAAATGACCCTTTATATTTTCCATATATAGAGAATTATTACAACATTTGTTGTGTTGTGAAGTCGTATCATACACAGTAGCAACGCAAAGTAAGGTTTGAATGAAATTCAGTTACAGTCTCCAAAAAGATTCTCTGGAACAATTTAATTTCATCATTCATTTTGATGGGTACAGTGTGGGTATATATATTTGAATTATTCATCCTAAGCTTCTTACAGTTGATGAAAAGAAAGAGACATTTCCAAGTGAGATTCATGTAACTGTTTTTAGATACCTGCTTTGGCACGAGATGAACTGCCATCAGTGTCTATTTATGTTCATTAACTGCTGTAAAGGCAACAAAAATCAGTAGCTGAGATGTAGACATGTGCATTTGCTCGCTGTGGCTCCAGCAGGCTTGGATTAGGTGTTAAAAATGTGAAGCTCTTTCCAAAACTGCTTCCACATACAGCTACTACAGACCGCAAGAACTCTTCATCACTCACTAGTTCTCCGGAAATTTCTTCTAGAAAGAACACTTTTTTTGTTTGACCTTGAGTTAGATGACTATAATGAGTCTTTTTGACAATGAGATTTATAAATCTCAAAAAGGTATCTTGTAGACCAGTATGAAAACTTTCTAGATGCCTTTGCATGCATGTGACAGAAATGGTCCTTCGTGAATCTGCCTCAGTTGCATATTTGTGAATTGCGTGGGACGTTAGCAGCACTGCTGCTATCAGTCAGTCTCATGTGATGAATCTTTGTGTTCCTCTGACTGAATTAATTCCGCTCTGTGTTGAAACATTGTTTTTAGGAAAACTTTTAATTTTGGTTTTCAGTGTGACTGAAGAACAAAGCTCAGTCCTAAATACATATGGATTAAAAAGCTGGAAAACAAGAAGGGGAAAAGAAGGAACTCATAATAAACTTTGTTATGCTTTCCACTGCAGGTGCAGCCTTAGAGACTCAGTCAGTGAGCAGCATAGTGCATGTGCAATAGCTGTTTCTTTAACCTGTCTCTTCACTTCTCCTTTTTCTTTCTGCAGTGGTTTAAAGCTCGGCCATACCCTTCCAGAATTGACAGAAATTATTAGGGTCTACCTCGCTGCAGTGGAATCTGTAGTACAACTGTTATAGATTAAGGGCACATAAGGCAGTCCAGAACTGAGCCCAGAAGGAAATCAAAGGAATTCGCTTCTTAAGCTTTTCTCTTTCAAGTCTGTTTAAAATAAATCCTTGATATCTCCATATCTGAATATATAAAAAATTTTAATCAGATCACATGATTATTTTTGTGAGTAGTTAAGAATAAAAGCTATTATACTTCTCTATGTAGAGAACATTTATTATGCAGTAACCATATGTAGCTGGTCTCTGAGAAGAGATTTTAGTGTACCAAACAAAGGTAAAATTTACGGAATTCAGTTCTTAATACCTTCATTTTCTTTATTCTGAATGAAGTTGACATCCAACATTTCTGTCTCAGTGTAGTAGTTTTTCATAGCATTTTTAATTATCACCATAACTAAATCCCACCCTTTCACCTTGCAAATGTATAGAATACAAGCTCTGAAGCTTTTCCTACATGACAACTGAAGTGCATGGCACACTTATAATTACAGTCTGGAAGAATCATCCGATGGAGAATTAGAGCCACATACCCCTGAAATGTCAGACCTAGCAAATCAACAGATATATCCTAGGTATTGCTGAGAGAAGGTTTATACATGAAAATATTAGATAGAAGTGTCCAATTTTTTTCTTTCTCTGTCAGTAGCTCTTAATAAATACCTCATGATACATGAAAATATGTATTGCAAAGCAGATGTTACTCCATAATTATGCCATTAATACTATTATTTCACCCTTTCTTTACAGAATACAGAACTTTAAAATTTAAGAAAAATAACAAAAGGTGTGAAAATTTAAGAATTTGTGGAGGATCCAAGTTCCCTCAGAGATCAGTCATTTGATAAGTAGTAATATAATAGTCAGAAGAGCCAATAAACAATATTACTTGGAAAGTGCTGCATTGGCTCAGAGATCCCAGCAATACAGAGTATGTTTTGTAACTTTTTCAGTGGATTACAATAAATCTGCAAAGTGAGTCACCAGAATAAATAAAATGGATTTGATGTTGTTTCTTTGTGTCATGGATCACAAACTTGTGTCATTGATAACATTACTCATGTTAGTGTGCTACCACGGTAAAAAAGAAAACAAACATAGACCAAAAAGAATAGGAAGAAGGAATGAACATTCCTTTCCTGAAAAGCACATGTTAATATTTCCAGATTTTTTTTTTTTTAAAGAATAGATATAGGAAAAGTTAATAGATACCAAGCCATTAATCTTTCATTTCAAAAAGACTTCTGTTATAAAAACTTCTATTTAGTCCACAGGCATGTTTTGCATATGCTCCAACTGACTTAAAGAAATGTGCAAAACCAAGTGCGAAATAATAGTTTAGTTTATAGTGTAAAATGTAGCTTTCTACATTCTCAAGTGATAGGAGAACATGAAACCTGTCAGCACAGTTCCAGAAGAAGATACATTTATGAATTCATTGAGAATTGTACCTCAAAATGTGGTCCCTTCAGATATCAGAGAGAGAAAGATAACATCAAATTGCCTACTATTTTGTCAATTGCCTGTGGCACTTAGGGTAATTCAAGCTGATGCTTAACCTTAATTTTCAATTTCAGAAAATCAGGAAGATTTCTTTATCTGAATATGAGAATGAGAACAGAATAGGAAATACTTTCCATTATGAAAACCCTGCCTGTCCAAACACTAAAGGTTGATAAGCAGCAGCTAAACTGACTCTAGACTAAATCTGTGAAGGAAACCATAGAAGGAAATCTGTCAGAGATATGTTTTCTCTACAGTGATCCAGTTGCCACAGACTGACAGGAGTTACTGATCTCACCTAACATGATCCTTGTAAATGTCAGACATACACTGCTTTTCCTAGCTTCCTCTATTTTCTGAGAGAAGTGGCTGGTCCCTCAGGAGGACAAGCCATCCAATTCTGGATTCTTAGATACCTGCTTGGGTGTCAGTATTCATAAATTCTTCCATCTGAACTGTTGCGCTGGCTGTCACGTAAGAAGGGCATCACCTGCTCTTCTCCAAGTACCTTTCAACAGGGAGAGTGGCCAGACTTTCAGCGCAACTGATGAAAAGGGCTTTCTTCAAGTTTTGAAAAATAAACAGAGATTTTTTTGAGCTTAAAGTGCATCCTTTCAGTCTTCATAGGTAAAATCCAAATTTACTTCAGATTGAAATACAGATAGCTAGGAGTGAAGTTATCTAGTAAATCCACACTAGGACAAGCAAAAACCTACATTTAGAGAAAGTGTAGGGTATAAAATCTACATTAAAAGGAACTTAATTCAAAGTTCTGCTTTTTATTGGACATAGAAAAGCATTAAACTTAAATCAATATTTTGGTGTTGAAGTTTAAGTGAATAAAAGGATGACATTACAAAGCAGTACAGGAAGTCCCTTTCCTTCTTCTTTTTTTTTTTTTTTTTGTGTAAATATTAGACACTGAGACTGGTAGTTTCTCCTTTTTCTCCACTCCAGCAATATTAGTGATAATAGTCTTGAAAGTTCAAAATCCTATTTGTCCACTTTTGAAAATAAGTCTTAGGCTTTTTACTTGCTCAGGCATATTTGAAAATTATCAGTCTTCCTTCCCACACTTTTTTATTTTCCTTTGGTTACTCAGGATACTTTAATTGTTCTAAAGAGGCACATTTGCAGTATAGCACCTACAATTTTTATACTTTCTTGTCTGTATTTCTCAGTTGTAGAAATGAGATACTTATGTGAATAAATACAGTGCATGGATATATATAGTATATGGGTATACATATACTTAGTTATTTAGTTACTGGAAGAAAATTACTCAACCTAGTTGCAGTAGATATCAAACCAGTAAATATTTGAGGGGAGAGAAAGTAAAATCTAAATTCATAGCTCAGTGGAGACCATCCATGTGTACAACGAATAAATATGAAGTATCCAATAAAGATTCTTAAACACTTTGTAGTTACCCAAAATAAAGGTTCTGGTGGGCATAGGGCAGAGAGTTTCTTGTTCCAAGAAGGCATCTGTAGGTATTAGCTAGCTGAAGTGGCACATTGGCACCAGCACAAGGACCTCACTTGTTTGACAGACTTTCTCAGTCTGTTGGTACACCTGTGTTAAAAACATGCGACAAAGCAACCAGTAATCCACCAGTCTTCTTTTTCCCCCTTCCACTGATCTTTCTAGCTCCAATGGCTTTCCACTTCACACTGTTGCTCACTTTAAGGCAACTAGCATAGGTATATAAAGAAAGTAATTTGTGCCTACGTTTTTGTTTTTTTTTTTAATCTATTCCAGCAGCCTTAGTTGTGGGTTTGTGATTTTTTTTTTTGGTTGGTGGTTTTTTTGTTTGTTTGTTTTTTGTTTTGTTTAATTTGTTTTGTTTTTCTGGAACAGGACAAATTTTCTGAAAGAAATGTCCCAGTAAAATTAGGCTGAAGAGAAGTATTATCCCCTAATGGTCCTTAATGCAGTATAGTTTAGTACTAATTACTCATTACTGAGGGGTCTGCATTGCATTCAGTGCACACATTAACTCCCATCACTTATATGTTCTGAAGGCACAACACTACAGGCATTTAGATTTAGAGACTTCTCCCATTTTTTCTTTTCATGGATTTAGAAAAAAGATCAGCATGTTTAATGACCATTGCAAATAATGACAACACTTCTTATACACTTGCTCTCCTTCCAACTAAAGTAGACTTTGGAACACTATTCATACATATTAGAACCCAGGTACTACTTTAACCCACATTTTTATTTTGCAAAATGACAAATACACTTTAGATTTTACTGAGTTTCTGATTGACTTGCTAAGAACAAATTTCTGATGGCCATTTTCTGACAGGCATGCAAAGAACCTTATTTTGAAGACTTTAACCTGTGTTAGATTAAACATTTCAGTAACAGGAGTATTTAATTGGAAACATAGTCTGCTGAGTAGGGGCCAGCAAAGTAAAATGAATCACAAAAAGTGAACAAGAAATAAACAAGAAAACTGAATTGTACAATTGTAGAAAAAGAATGTCTGCATCTTGGGTACTGTTTATACTACTGCTTCCTCAGACAAAGATGGCAAGAGTGATCAGACTACTGGCTTCAGTGTGAGGAGCTGCTAAGAGAATGACAAATTTTATCCTGAAAAAATGTTTACTAAGAGAATATAAGCAAAGTCTGTGGAATCCTACAGAACATGAAAAAGCTACTCAGAGATTTTTTAACTACATTTTCATAAAGTAGAAAGAGCTTGTGTGAAATTAAGCTGATGCAGGACAAGTTTGTATAAAACTCTTTGACATGATACACCATAGATGCTAAGATGTTAATGTAGATTGTAAAAGTAATTGAATGAATTAACTGAGGAAAAATTTCTCACCAGCTAATAAAGTAAAACCTGCCACCTCTAGCTTAGGATTCCTGAACTTTGCTAAAGGCTATATTGGGAATGTATCCCTTAGTGCTTGTCGTGTTCTTGTATCTGTCTTTGATATCTGCTATTGCCTACTGTAATAGACAGTCTATGGATAGACTCTATCCAGCTTGATCACTTTTTTTATCTTCTTTCATCTTCTTTAAAAAAGTCTGCTTTAACAATCCGTGAGTTTAATCCTTTTTAGTATGTTGAGATCTCTAGAGATAACTTTTTCAATCAAAAAATTCTCAGCTAAACCATAAAATTTAAGCAAATCTTCTCCCAGTACCAGAAAAAACAATGTAAGCTATTACTTGCTATGCACCATAAATATTATATATTAATAATCACATCTATCTCAATTGGCTCCAATTGTAGTTGACAAAAATGAGTGTACAATTTTGATTTGAAACTTTTCAAATACATAGATTCAGTTCTTGGTTTCCAAGGTTGCCCAGTGATATTTATTGATATTGAAGGAACTGAGAGGTACTTTCCCCTGCTAACATTGGCCTTTAAATGAGCATGGAAAGCTCATTTCTCTATAGACACTTTTGGGTTGATGAAATTACTTGCCAGACAGAGCTTTAATCTACTTGCACTTAAAACATGTCTAACCATTAGGGCAGGTGCACTGCACTGTATGTCCAAAATGATGCCTTTATGCACACCCAAGTCAAGACTTCTAAGGCCCTCCCATGTCCCATATGTGTATGTATGTAGCCTGATTTACATGACTACTCAAAGGCACAAAATTTTTTTTGGAGGCTATATTAAGTGGCCTTATAGCAGCACCCTAATTCAGTCAGCTAAGTTTGTTGTTCAAACATATGTAATATTAGAGTCTGATCCAAAGTCTAAAAGAGAAAAACAATGGATAGGGACATCAGACCTGAAAAAAATGGCTCTTTTTTTGGATTACTATGTTTTCCAGCCCATAACAAAGGAAAACGAATCCTTACTTACAGGCTATTTTCTTGCAAAACTCTTCTCCAAATAGTTGTTCACACTTTATGTAAAATCATCTTATTTAATTTCTGTGGTTATTTTACTGAAACTAGTTAAAGAACAGCTTACAGACCTCAAGGTGATTTGAGACTCATAAAACATTAAAGAGTAAGACCTTCATAGCACAGGAGATAACAATTTGTTAAGAAATCAGAAAACAATCCCACCCACAACATCTCTTTATTTTGACAGAAGTGTAATTTGTTCATGTATTTTGCAACAAATATAAAATTCCTTTTCTGTCTTATTGACATTTCTACAAGTTCAACTCTGCAAATTGTAACAAAGTCTTTTTTTTTTTTTTTGTATAAGCAGACATACAGTAAACCTCTCCTTCAGATTCAGAGTCCTGCCACTCATTATATTTGGAAAACCGACTCTGAGCTGTGACTGAAATCTGCAGGATCTTTACCATTTCATAAAGGGTAGTAGGATTAGGTCATTATTGACTCAGTGTGATTAATATGTATAATGCTTCTACAGTCAGTAAAGCTTCTTCAGACTTGATTTTATATCTGACTGTAGGAATAGAACAACAAATATCTGCATTTCTTTGTGTACTATTCCACAGACATTATGCCCATCAAGTTTTCCTTTTCCGTCGTCAGATATAAATAGAGCCCTTTTGATATGAGATTACTGATGCTGACATTAGCCAGTCATTTATAAAAACAACCTCGACATCTTGAATGCACCTTTAGGAAAAGAAAACAATACATTGCTTCAATTCTGAATAGAATAGCAATCATTCTGTTTTATGTGTATGCCAGAAAGCACAATTCCAACCTGCTTTCACAGAGAGGAATTTGGTGACGTGTTACTGCCCTGAGGCCTATTTTCACATACTGTACAGCTCTGACTATGAAGTGTTTTACAAAAATATTTAGCTTTTCAGTGCCTTAGGGGACTTGCTTCTAATGGAATCTGTAGGGAATGCTCTGTATTTCACTGTTAAAAAAGACACAGTTTTTCTGAGTTTATAAATAGCTGTGGGTCTCTTCTTTAAAATTACATTTACTGTAGAAACATGAATCTCTATGTAGTTGTTTCAAGTTTAAACACTCATGATGCATCCAGTCATACGGTATCTTTCTGTTTTATTTTTTGTGTAATTTTTATTTATATTCCGCTGTTATTAAAGTAGTATAGATGCAAGCATACAGTAATTCAGAATTATTAAAGATTACACTGATATAGAATTTCTAACCAGGTAGCTTTTACTTGATCATTTCATATTTGAATGCACATTTTATCTCTTCTGTGATTGAACTGGAGACTTTTCAGGTGTGGTCTCCTAAACTACTTCTGGTGCTTCATCATTATAGGTTGTAACAGAGGTCTTGCAGGAAGAGGTTTGGCTGTATTTTGCTACATACAAATCTTGTTTGATGATGTCAAAGAAATTAATGATATTCAAAGATAATTTAGCTAAAATAAGGTAAATACAAATTCATATAGCACAAGTGGAAGCTGATGTGAGCAGGGTACTCTATACTATTTTTTGATATTATGGTAGCCAAGCCTTCTTTGTGTCATTCTTGTATTTTACCAAAATAACTGCTGAAATGAACACAGACAGCATGATTTGTGGTGTAAGGGAGTGAAAGCACATGGTGTAACTCTTGGGAATGGTCCTGTGCAGGGCTAAGAGTTGGACTTGCTGATACTTGTGGGTCCCTTTCACCTCAGCATATTTTCTAATTCCGAGTTTCTGTGAAGAATCACATCTAGTTCCATGATGAGCTGCTGACCCACTGATTCCTGCTAGGCTTTTATCTCACATCGATTCTAATGTAATAGGTTTTGCAGATAAAGGAATTGCGCCAGTTTATCGCAGGTTCTGTACTACAGGGTCGTTGATGCTGATGACTTTTGCCAGGCAGAAATTTCAGAATCACTTCATCACCTTACAGACCTTACAAGATGCCTGCAAGCAAGAAAGAATTTGAGTCCTAACACTTCTCATTAAAATTTACTATGATAATGTTAACTACAGTTATTAGCTAAGTTTCTGTATAATATGAACAGGTGGTGTCCCCGGTCTGCTCCAAATATATTCTAACACACCCAGGACCAGACTGCAATACTCTCACCCACAGTGAGAGTACACTTTTTTCCACACATGCTCTTTATCCACTGGAACTTCTTATGGAGTAGCATACCTTACTGTTTCATAGGCTGAATGTAGAATGGCTTGGCATATAAGAGGTACCGGTATTTGGATTTTTGACTAGCTCCATGAAAAATGGTATATTTTCTTGTTTCATTCCTCTGAATTTGTCATTATCCCTCTTTCCCTCCCTCATTCTTAAGAGGAGATGAAAATAAGGGGCCCTACATGGGATTATAATGGTTGCTTATAGGCTGAACAACCCTGCACACTTATGGGCTAATATATGTGCTACTCACTTGCAGATATATCCATCCTTCTTACCACTGTGGAGTGCTTCTAGCTTTGCATTTGATGTTTGGTGATTTGGGGTTTTTTTCCCTTTTGACTTAATTCCTTGAACTCTATTCTGCCAGAGAACTTGTGTAATTTTTATTTTCATTTTTGCAATGTCTTAGGTCAAATTTGTTATTTTGATGCAAAGGAATAATATAAGGTTGTTAGTTGAATATGGTTTCAACCTTAGCTTTTTCCTATCTTTCTTTTGCAGTTCCTTAGTTTCTACTTTTGCAGTTACTGTTTGGCAGGCAAAGAAAGGAATGGCATTGTTACCAAATCTTTGGAGTAGAAGCAGAGAGTGGTGGAGAATGTTAATATGGAAAATTTGAGTGTAGAGCCATGCAATTTGAAAGAGAAAGGATACGCAATATGGGGGAAATATTAAATACCGTTGCTACTTGCTGGAATTTAATATGAAACATATAAGGGAATTGGAGAAACTGAGCTATGAAAGATGGTTCTAAACAACTGTTATGGGAAAATGGCTTGTAATTTTGAGACTGAAGAAAACTTCAGGATGAAACATTACGAGATGGAGAACATAATGCTGAAAGCACAACATTTCTCCTCTGAGATATAAAGGTTAAGGAAACAACATAGATAAGATGGGGAAGTGTGGTGAAATTATCTCATCAAGAGAAAGATTATGAGGCTAACAGGTAGACTTCATTTCCCATGACAGGTGATAGAACACAATGTGAAATAGAGTATTCTGAGCTAAGGAACGTGTATTACCAGGACAAGTTTAGACTGTGATCTTAACATTACTTGCTGTGATTACAAAACCCTTCAAAGCTATTTACTCTGTACACATCAGATGGATGTAGAGCAGGGACCTAAATGTGAAAATTATGTGCTAGGATTACATACACTGTAATGGAACTGTTAAATGAACAAAGCAAAAGATTATACAATTTATATTGGCTTTGTAAGTTAAAGCATAGACCGATTGATCTCCACTTGTGTCAAATAAATAAACTTCAGTGTTATTAGGAGTCAGCTACTAAGTGACAATAGGGTTAGATTCCGGAACCTAAATATAAAGATTGATAAAGCAATGACTTCAGAAAATTTGAGGTGGGGAGAAAAAGTTAAATGTCTTAAGTATCCTATCAATAACCGTGATGAAAATCTGGAGTAATCCCAATTAATGAACATTTGTTAATATTATACTTTTATTAGAAATGTTAAAATTACACAGTGCATTCTTAACACAGTTGCTGGTTTTAATCCATCTTTATTAATAAGGATTTACTTGGGTCATAGTCAAAACCATTGCTGGTGTAAGTGTAAAAGTAATAAATAATTTTTTAAAAAAGGTATTATTTAGAAGAATTTATAAGTAGTATAGTCTGTAACTTAGCAGAACTCTAGAAATAACGAAAGAATTTAGTTAAAAATGAAGCTTTCCATGAAAGAGTTGGAAGGTTTTGTTAAGATCCTTAGAGTCAGTTGCATATTCCTATTTATATGCTTGCCATGAGGCTGAATATTACTACCAGTACCAGGGTAGATCTAAATGATGTACTGCACTCTTTGCCAGGATATAAGCTGTCATAATGACTTTGGTTGTGAGTGTCCATGGTGGACTGACCACAGATGGCAACTAAGTACTCACTGGCTGTTTGCTCAGTGCCCTCCCCCCCAACAAGATGAAGCAGAATAAGAAGAGCAACCTTGAGAAAAACCTGTAGGTTGTGGTAGAGACTTTAGTAGGTGAATAAAAGAGAAAAAATAAAAAGTGATACAAAGGCATTTGCATCATTCATCACCTCCCACAAGCAGACCAGTGCCCAGCCTGTCTCTGAGAAGTAGTGTGTTTGGAAAAAAACAACCCCCCAATTTCTTTGCTGCTAAGCATGACATTATAAGGCTTTGAATACGCTTTTGCTCATTTTGGGCCAGCTGTGCTAATGGTGTACTCTCCCACTCTCTTGCTCACTCCCAGCCTACTTGCTGGTAGTGGGATAGAGTGAGAAACAGAGAAAATCTTCTTGCAGTTGATCAGCAATAGCTAAAACATTGGCCTGTATTAACACTGCTTAGTCACAGATTCAAAACCACATCATACTGGCTGCTGTAAAGAAGGTTTACCCCATCCAGCCATATCTACTACACTCTCTAATCATCGAAACTATAGCTGTGTGATGGCAGTGGTGTTCATCTGAGCCATAAAAGGCATGGACACCAATAAGAGTTATTACTGATGACAGTCATTACCATAAAAAAAGATATTCTCAAAATACTTAATGCTCAATGGCAACTCATTGGAGAATTGAATAATAAAAGAAGTATAAACATAGCCTTTTGAGGGTTTTTAATATTCTGCTCAATTTTCATTTTGTCCCTCTCATCCTTTCTTCCTTGGAAAATATATCTTCCTGATATAAGTAGTCTTACGTGCTGCATGCAGGAGGATAAGGGATTAACATGGGAGATGTAACCAATCTTCCACAGGTATCTATCCTTGACTGCCTACTCCTCCCTCCTGCTGGAGCTTACTGCTTCATGGTGAGGAAAGACAGAATAAAATGCCTGCCTGTGCCTTAGCTGTAGGGTGCAGAGTCTGTCTTCTATCTTAAAACCATCTCTGCATGACACTTCAGTTAAGCTGCAGGAAGCTGTGCAGACACACGTGAAGCACAAGCACAAAATCCTTCCAGCTGAGTCTATTCAGGGGTAGTAATTTCTAAGAGAAGGAGACAGAGAATTCTTGGACTGTGTAGTGGGTTGTCCCTGGCTGGATGCCAGGTACCCACTAAAGCCACTTTCTCACTGTCCCCTCTGCAACTGGACAAAGGAGAGAAAAAAAACAGTTAAGGATTCCTGATTTGAGATAAGAGCTGGGAGAGGTCAGTTACTGATTACCTTAAAGGGCAAAACAGACTCAAAGTGGGGATATTACTTAAATTTATTACTAACAGAATAAGAGCCAAAGAGTGACAAATAAAACAGTCTTAAAAGCACCTTCCCCACACTCCTCCTTTCTTCCATGTTTTCCCTCCTCCCTCCCAGTGGTGCAGGGGGATAGGAATGGGGGTTGTGGTCAGTGGTGTCTGCCACTGCTCAGGGACAGAAGTCCTTCCCCTGCTCATGTGGGGTCTCTACCATGGGAGACAGTCCTTGATGGACCTCTCTGGCATGAGTTCATCCCTTGGGCAGCAGTTCTTCCCAAACTGCTGTCCCGTGGGTCACTCCTCCATGAGGTGCAGTCCTTCATGAATGAATTGTACCGATGTGGGTCCCCCACAGGGCCCACAAGTCCCACCTGGGAAAAACCTGCTCCAACGTGGGCTTCCCTTCCCATGGACTGCAGGTCCCCAGCAGGACCCTGATCCATCTTGAGCCTCCCACGGGGTCACAGCCTCCTTCCTGCATCCACCTGCTCCAGCACGGGCTCCTCCATGGGCTGCAGGGGGGTCTCTGCACCCCAGTGATCCTCCCTGGGCTGCAGGGGCACAGCTGCCCCACCATGGGCTGCACCACGGGCTGCAGGGGCCTGGAGCACCTCCTGCCTCTCCTTCTGCACTGGCCTTGGTGTCTGCATTGTTGTTCCCATGTTCTCACTCTGCTCTTCCCTGGCTGGAATTCTTTCTGTGCAACAACCATCTGTTCTTAAATATGTTATCACAGAGGCATTACTGCCGCTCGGCCTTGGCCAGCGGCAGGAAGTCCATCCTGGAGCTGACTGACCTTGGCTCCACGGGACAGGGGAAGCTTCTTGCAGCTTCTAACAGAAGCCACCCCTGTAGCCCCCTCCCCGCTACCAAAACCCAGACACAGAAAACCCACTGCACCTCTGAAGGGGAGCCATCGCACTCATGACTTGGTTAAAGTAGTTGGATGTTCTTGGACAGGCAGGTGGTTTTGCAAATTATTTTCCAGTCTTAATATCAGTGCATTTATTCTTGCATCACCAAAGCACTTTTGACAAAATAGAATAGTAGTTACAATATTTGATACATGATTTTTTGAAAGAGCATATTGGCTTTTGAGTAGCATCAACTGGATTGATGGACTGGTGAAATTTTTCTCTACCTTCTATTATATGACATTGAGCTTGAATGTCATGTAATATTCAGCTAACGGGTCTAATTAAAATATTGTATGAACATTTGTGGGATGTTATGCAGTGGCATGTATCAGTATTCTAACAATAACTGTAAACCAAGCACACAGGATTTTTTTGAGAATAACATTCCTTCAGACTACATAATCGGATTTACCCAGCCTTACCTTCCATGTATCAGTTCTGAATATACTGGAACATCTTCCTTCCAGATGTATCTATCCCTTCTCTCCAATCTCCAAGGGGGTAAGTAGTGTTTCCCTGTGAGTTTCTGTTGAACTCTGTGGAAAGCACCAGTAACATTCCCAGAACACTCACAGGAAAAAGCAGTCAGGGAGGCAGGTGGTATTCAGGATTCAAATTTCTGTTCCCTCTTTGCAAAAAGGAGGGGACCAGGTAGACTTAGACATATGATGGACCATTAATTTTTAAATTGAACACAAGGGGAGCATTTTTAGTTTAAAACTTCCCATCCTTTTTCCCTGAGCTTAACCACCCCAGATTTGCCAGAATTTTTGCTGATGAAAAGAAATGATATGACTTAATATGATTGAAGAATAGAAGGAGAATAATAGATAAGGAAATATTTGTTGTAAGACATGCTGCAAAAATAATTAGAATAAAATATGAAAGTTACAGAAAGGATAAAGTTCCTCTCAATTATTCTGCAAGATGACTTTGATCAGCCTATGAGTTCTTTGGTGGTGTCTCTTGCTGTGGTTCATAGAGTGCCTGTATCAGTGAGGCCTCTCAGCTGATGCTACCAGCCACTTGTAATAAAAATACTAATGAGAATAAAGATTATAACATCCTATTTGTTCTTATCCATATTTACTAGTAGAATGACTAAACTGTTGAGTCAGTGTATCTGATAATGTAATTATGTAGTTGTCAATGCTGTCTTAAAGATGACTTTCACAATGAAGCCTAACTAATCCATTGCTAGTTTTTCTAACAAGCAAGGACAACTTTTTCTAGATCCTCATTTCATGTATTTTCTGTAACTTTATACTTCTTAATTAAAAGGTTATTTTCTTTATTATGTTGGTCATCATGAAAAGATCAAATCAATTTCTTCCCTCTTACTGAATGAGTCAACACTCACCCCTTAAATTTCATTCTGAGATGGTATATAATTTTCAGTTTAATGAGATTGGCAGTGCTACTGCATCTTTTTCACGTTCTGCTTAGGCCTTCAGCATGAAATACTCTCCAGTGTTATCTGGTATGGACTGAGAAGACAGAGTGCATCCAGTGCTTTATTCTGACGCCTGCTGATGGTATTCTGCCTGGGAGAAATATCTCTGAGGAAGTTCTTCACTGCCGTTTCACACAAATGGGAGATGCTTGGGTGTATTCACTTGAGTTAACCCGGTGCAGGTGTGAATAAAAAGTTGTATCTGAGCTTCCATGACCTTGTTAGCTCTGACTGTATTGCTAAGGCATGGGGAAATGTAACTCAGTGTTCTTTATGCTACAGTAAGCTTAGTTGTTCACAGGGAACTGTAGGAGAGCCTTTATGTACTTCTGAGCATACACATGGGATTGTTCCTTGATCGATGCTGTAAGATTGGTTGCAATGGCTAAGAGATTTGCCTGGCTTTTTCACAGGAAGTGAACTATTCATTTTCTTAGATAGGACAGAAGTAGCAGTTAAAGAGGGGAATAAAAGTTATTCTAGATCATAATAGTCATCGTGTTCTTTATTTACTTTATCTCATGCCCATCATGAATTTGTCTTGTCTTTTTATGGCAACTTTTCTAGAGCAGAGATATTTCTCATATGTTTGAATTCATCTAACACCGTGCATATGGAGTTTTCATACACTGTTATTCTACAACTGCTACTGTGCCTGTTTTAGTTTTTCAGATTCCTTCCAGATGGGTGATGCTCTCTGGCATCTTGCCAGTTATAGCTGCGGCATACTGAAGAAATCTAGCTTTTCTTCTAAGGCTGACACAGCGCCCATCACTCAGCAGCTTTATGTAGTGCTATTTTGATGCAACAGCTTTGTTTTTGAGAATAAAGTTTAAAGGTGATTGCACTTATCTAGGTGGAGGCATGGGTTCATCCCTTTGGAGGTGGCTATTTGAAGGGTCTACTGTCAGTTAGTGACAAAAGAGAACAAATATCTTGGCATCTCTTACTTCAGGGTTGTATTTGTTTGCATTCCTGCCATACTTACAGCATTTGGAGTATTTCAAAGCCAATGAGGATAATCACACAGTCCCTCAGAGAGCTAGACAACCATTACCTGAGTCTTGTGGGTTAACATTTAAATCTGTGAGATGAATGGGCCATGCCTGGCAACCATGACTCCTTGTCATCTGTGAAAATCAAATCCCAATTTTTTTTTTCTGTCAGTGACCAACATCATGGCTCTTGTGTCCCAGTCCCATGTTGCATCCTCAGGCTAAGCATGAATCTGTGAAGGTGGGTGTTTTCTGGGAGGGACAGTAAGGAACAGAGATACTCACATTGCCTGAGAAAGACCCAGAGGGAGAGGGTTGCTTGGGTGGCTTCTCCTCTTTCTCTCACTGTATTCCTTTCTCAAATTGCTAAAATGCTAGCTAAAAATAGCTAAGAAAATCTAGAAGCACAGTATGTACTAAAAAATAAACTCCAAATACTAGCCAGTGAGCAGAGTCTTTCAAGCAGGTTGCGCAGCCTACAAGGAATCATTTTCAGGACTGGAGTTTTTGCAGATAAAACATGTCTAACTTGTCTGTTAGGAGAAGTTTCCCTGCTTAATAAAGTGGTTTGGTTGTTTGGGGCTTTTTTTGATTGGTTGGTTGGTTTTGCTTTTTTTTTTTTTTAAATTTGAGAACAGAAAGAAAATTTGATGGAAGTGTGAGGATTGAATATATGTGAAATATGTATTTTTATTGCTGTGTTACAGCTTCATGCACAGGGAAAAAAACCCAACCAAACCAGAATGGAAATATTTTTTATTCTTAATGATAAATGTAATCACCTTAAAACAAAATTAACAAAGGGTATAGCATATATTTTGAGAAAGAGCTGAAGCAACATTCTTGTTTACAAATTTTGATTTTTCTCCTTTAACTTTGTCCATTTCTTCAAATAGCTCATTTTCCTTTAAATGCTTTGAAATGTATTTGCAAAAATTATTAGTCAAGTAATACAGTGTAATCAATTGTTTAGTATCTTAAATGCTGCACTAAAATCATAATACTAAAGTATTATATATTTAAATGGAGAGAGAGAAAATGGTGCTGAACTTAGAAAAACAGGATTCTTATAAACAAATTATCAAACGAATTACATTTCATATCTGAATGATTTTATTCTGAAGTACAGCTTTACTTCAAAAGTATGAAAGGGATGACATTTCCATGACTAGAGAAGGAAAAAATGCATGTTCTAAAACTGTTCCCCCCATCTTTTCTTATGCAGAGGTTTTATCTGCTGTTTAATGGGTAAACTTACTGTGAAGTATAGTTGCTTGTTTAACTTTACCCCTATTCAAGTCTTTGATTTTGGCAGGTTAGTTAATTCAAATAAAATTTGTGAAGTTAAGCACTTTCAAGAAAAGGCATAGGAGAACCTAATTTAACCTAGAGTGTCTCTTTTATTCTTCTGTTATTCATTTGAAGTGCCCTATCAGCTTGAACTGGCCAACTTCAGTCATTTTTACCCTTTTATTTTTTTCTCTAATGTAAACTGAAATTCCCTGCTGTTCCTGGTATTTTAGTGTTTAGCATCATTTAATGAGCAGGTATCATTAAACTTAAAAGGTCCTTTTCTGTATATCTCTGATTAGTTAGTGAAAGAACCAAAGAATTCTTCTAATTTATCTTTGCTTCCTTGTTATATTTTGATGTTGGCCCATTTTACGTTTCAGTGCCTTTTTATGAAATATGAAATTGTAATTTTGGTATGAAAGTAGGACAAAAAGTGGAAAAAATCTTTGGCACTGCTAAGGTGTTTAAATTAGTATATCTTGTTTACCAGTGAACTAAGTCAATGCGGGGCTTTTTTAGCTTCTACTCATATAAATATGTCTGTATGTCTGTGTGGGAACATGTGTGTGTCTACACAAATAAATATATATATAAGATAGATACATATTCTGATGTAAGTATTCATTATCTGTACTTTGCCAATATACTTATTAACCCCTGCCAGTAACCTCTGCAGCTGGGTATACATATAGTCGGTACAAAATTCTTCCTTTCTTATACATCTAAAAATTCTATCGATCTCAGTATCAAATTTTAATTTTTTGCAAATACAAAATCAAGGTAGTTAGGAAGACGTCATAGCTGTTTGTGCATTTAGGCTTGGCCATTTTCAAAATAGCAGTAAGAACAGGTTATTTGATTTATGACACTCATTTGTCCAGAATTTTACACTTTAAATCCTTCTTGAGAAGAACATCTGATTTAAGATATGATTGCCATAACTGATGGCTCACATGCTCTTCATTTGAAAAAGAGTTTTCTGGATCAGGACCACTGTTTATTCTATCAGTTTGTTCTTTTAAGATCTTAAAGGTCTAAATGATTTAATCAATACTGAAATGAATCATTTCTGTTACTGAAATATTTGCCTAAGGTAATTAATCATTTGATATAGATATTGCCATGTTTTAAACAGTGACAGTGATAGTAATTGATTAATGCAGTCCAATATACCATTCCAGTAGGCATTTCCCATTTTTGATGTGCTAAAAAATATTCCAGCATTTTGATTTTCTTATCATTTTCTATTATGAAATAAAATCTGGGTGATAGAAACACTGCGTGAAGAAAAAATAATGAGGGTTGAATGGAAGTAAAGGTCAGATATTATGTAGAAAGTTGCAGATGGCACTGTGTGTCATTAACATTGCTAACGTCTGAAAAGATGTAACAGTGCTGCCTACTGGTAAGATGTAGTAGTATTAAAGCATTAAAGTCATTGTAGTGAAATTGTGTGTGTGCCATACCCTTCATTGTAACAACAGCGTTCTCTAGTTTTCTAAGCCTGGTAAGTATTGACAAGATCCATGGTTTTACATCAGGATTAATAATTCATTCTTACATGTGTCACTCGAATGGAAACTGGATGTGCAAAATAAAAAGCGTAATTATTTTTCATGGATACTTGTAAAATTCTGTCCTAACATAATTTTATGCATTCTGAAATGTTTGTATTAAAATTATCTATATTATTATCTATTATTATCTACTATATGTCTATTATATCTGCCTAGAAATATGATGCCAAATGAAAAAAGTCTTTCATGTTACTTGTTAAGACTTATCTTGTAAAATGCAAAAACAACAACCTTTTTAATAGTAGTAAATAAGAATACATAGAAGATGCATAATTTCTTATCCAAGAAAATAAAATCACTTTATAAAAACCCCACTAGTTTAACTTTTAAAGATGGAAAGATGGAAAAACTAAGATAATGGATTACTGAGATTAAAATTTTAAACTTTGTTGCCTAAAATTAAACTCTTGAATTCTGATTTATGTGTTACTTTTCAAAACTAAGGAACTGTTTCACCCCTTTGAGAATTAGAACCTTTTGTTGAGATATCTAGGGCAATTGTGAACTTGCCTCTAGGAATGTAGTTGCAAAGCAGGGACTGACATCCAAACTACAGTAAAATTGGTGTATAAACCTGGTGGCAAAACTCAGATCTTCTGTCTCCAGTAAAACACTCTATAGATGTTCTTAATTACAAATGCAGGCTGCAGGCCAATTATTTGCTTACATTGATCTAAGGAGAGTTTGGGGTTTTTTTTTGTTTGGTTTGGTTTCTGTTTGTTTGTTTGTTTTTTCCTTAAAAAAAAATTGCACAGTTATTTCAGAGTTAATAAATGGATCCTTTTTTGAACGATGTTCCTATCGGAAAACACTCCAAAAGCAAAAGACAGAGGCCAAAGAAACCGTCTGGTATCCCTATGGTAAACTGCTTTACTCCAGCAGTGAGGATCTGGAAATACTGAAGAGTTCTCCTATCAGGGAGCAAGAGGTAGTCATTCATATGCATAGCTCCTTCTTCCCTGATGTAGGGCCTCTTTCTTGTGTTGAAATACCTTCCCTGGGAGTCTCAGACTGTAAGCCAGGGCTGCCTGCAGGAGCTCAGTATCAGTTATGAAGACGATTCAGGGAGCTAATGATACTTGTGGCTAATTATCTCGTGCCACCTTGTCCTTGATTATCTTCGAAAAAAGAGATACTACAAGGAACTAATTCTGGTATCTTCTACCAGGCTTCCACTTGAGGCATCCGTTGAGATAATAGTTTTAAAAGAACTAGTTCCAAGAAAGCTGCTCCTTCTACTCTCAAAATAAACTGTATGATTCTTGCTAGTTAATAATGACAGTCTATTTAAAACATGTAAATCAAAGATGTGATGCACAACCAGTGAAAATTGAATACATAATTTTTGGAGCAAGATGCTTGATCAAATATTAGGAACCTTCAGGAGGCAATTTTTACAAGGAAAGGTCATTACAGTGTTATGCCATACAGAGTACCAGTCCTGGTTCACTTGCACATGTTCTATGCATCTCATACCTGGCTAATAAAGATAGTGCTGTATGCCATATGATACATATCATATCTTGAATACAGTTTTACATGTAAATATTTATGTTATCACTCAGAGGCAGTTTGGTTTTTTTTAAATAATGTCACCCATACAAAGAAAATGAAGTTTAAACAGCACTCCCTCCCAAAATTTTTTGACTTCTTTTGATTGAGAGCAGAAGGGCCATGTCTTTTTCACTCCCTTCAACCACTTTGCCACCTTTCTCCTCTCAGTGAGATTCCAGCCCTAATGGATACATTGGTTATAAATAAATACAGTCAATAAAATACAGTATAAATACAGTCGATACAAATTTAGGATCACATTTATGTTTGATTAGCTTTGGTCTTTTATTTCTTACAATTTCTTCTGACTGCCCAATTTAAGCAATTGAGCCCTATAACACAAAGAGTTCAGTAATCATAACATATTGACTGAGAAAGCATTAATAAATACTGTATAACATTATTATCCCTGTATCCTAAGCAGGCATGATGTGAAAACTGTATTTGCATTGTTGTACCCATTTTTGCATTGTTCTTCCAAGATGAATATAGCAAGAAAAATGTCATTATAGATTATATAATAAAAAGTCTAAAACTGTAATTCAGCCATGTAAAAATGCAGTTTTCTGTGATGTGCTGTAGCATAATGCACAGCAAGTGGATAAATTACTGTTAAAACCAGATTAAAAGTCGATTCCAATGTATGCTTAGATCATGGAGGGGTATTCTCTTCCCTCATGCCTCAAGACCCAAAGTAGTAGCTGTCAGTCTCATTTGTTTTCCATCATGAATATTGAGATAAAGTAAGCTTGACTCAACTAAACTTTAAAACTTCTTTTCTGCATATACTACATTCAAGGAGATTTAAGAACGAGTTTCTACCTGCTTTTCTTATGTAAGAAACTAAGATATCCAAAATCAGAAAAGTACAGAGAGCCCCAAACTACTTTTTACACTCCTTATCCTCACCTCAATGATATTTCCTTAAATTACCATCTCTTACAGTTGGAAGAGATCTTATATCTTCCAATGCAAGGCTAAGCCCATGATCTACCAACTGGATAAACATCAGTTCGTGTGAAGTTCTGTGGCCATAGCAGGATAACTGATCAGGCAAGTATATTGAAGGATCAAGTGATGGTCCAGCCAGATTAGGCTTAACAGGAAGGAATGACTTGGCTTAACAGGAAATCACTTTTGGAAGAGAAGGATACTGAAGACTATGTTTCTGAGGAGGTAGAGAACTCCAGGATAGTCTAGTACCCAAGAATTGCTCAGGAACACTGGAAAATATTAAGGAAGGAAAAGTGTGCAAGTGTGGTTTTTTTTCGGCGGCTATGTGATTCTAATGTTTGGTGCTTTTTTTTGAGAAGTAACAAAGGCTCATCACGAGGATGACCCTTTCACTAGGTTTCACTGTAACTGGATTTTTACACTATCTGGACTATTAAATAAAATGTTTCCAGGATCATCCCCATGTGCTGAGTCCCACTGCACAGAACAGCTGATGTCTATGGTGTAAATTATCTGAGCTTTCAAAGCAATTTGTGGCAAGATCCACCTGCTTATTTGGAATGGTTCCTGCAGTGTTCTCACTTCTGAACTGTGCCCTGAAATTGTCTTGGAGAGTGCTAGCTGGCATGAGTGAAAAGCATTTCAAGAGCAATTTCAACAATTTAAAATGTAGGTGTTCATATTCTAGTGCTCAGGAGTGTTTCTGGGAAGTACTTGATTTACTGGAACATATCAAGCTGCCAAGTCCCTGGAAGTGGCAGCAAATGGGGACTTTGGGATTATGAATGGATCCTTACTAACCCCACAGGAGTTGGGAAATTAGGTAGGGCTAAGTGTGATGAACATTCAGATGAGGGACATCACCCTGGGCTTTCAGCTGTTACTACACTTCATCAAACTTCAAAAAGAAAGAATTCCTGTTGTCAAATTCCTGTTCCACTTGTGAGGCATCTCAGATGTTGAGAACTGTGCAGAGCATTTTTTTTATTAATATCTCCTGGAGATGTTCCATTTTTCATGAGTAATAAAGACAAGGAACTTCAAAACAAATGGGAGGTATTTGTAATGAAAATTCTTATATGTTACTGCAGAATAGGTGAGGTGTTTCTTATGATCTTCTATTTAAAAAAAAAAAAAAACACCCAAAACTTGATTTAAAAATCAAACTTGTTTTCATTCCACAGCAAAGCAATAATTTTTTACTATTGCAAAATGTTTCCTGAACTGCAAAACAACTCCTTTTCAATTTGTAATGTGCAATGTATCTTTCCTTTAGGAATTGATAAGAAAGAGAATAATCACTGCAATGTTTACATCTATATGTTGGAAGTTTTAAATAAGTAGTGTTTGATGTTTCAGTTAAGGTTAAGGATGTATGTCAAATGTCCTCATTACAGCATTATGAGAAACTTGAGGGGCCTAACTTCATAGTGAGACTGGTGGGAATAGGTGGAAAGTTTTAGTTGTGGACATGCTTTGAATACCTTGCTGAATCAGGTCATGCCAGGCAAGTAGGTATTACATGAGCCACCAAGAGCTACATAGTTACTTATATGTTCAGTAACACTTGTATTTGCCATGTCAAATGTGGCGTTTTGCAGGACTGCACAGCACTTGTTCTAGGGCTTGCAGCTTTTTCAATATTTTTCCCTCCTCTTCTTGCTGCACTTTTGAAGAGTACCCATGCAGCTGTGTTTCCTGCTCAATGCACTGTTCTTCTTGGCTTCTAGGCATAATCATCCCTGTGAGCTTTGCAGCTCTGAAGGGTCCTACATGCAAATTTGTGAATCACTAACTGCCTTCAGTGTGTGGGTCTATCACAGTGGTGCCTTTTGGCGTACGCAGTAACAGACCTTCTGGCACTTAGATGATGTCCTTTCATCCAGGGAGGCAAAGCTTCGAATTACTTTCACAGACTTAGAGGCTTCAGTACCACCAAGTATTTCAGGCACTTAATTGCTGTTTTGCAACTTGTCTGTGGCAAGTGAGACTGTCTTTCAAAGATGCTTTCAATGTATTTGTGTTGTACAATAGAAAGTGCTGTACTACATACGTATTCTACCTGAGCTAGTGCTGATCCACGCGAGTACTTCGACATAGCACAGCTGTATGTCCGCGCAGAGACTCTCATTTTGGTATTAATGCTGAAAAGCCCTGCGGAGTTTCTGAGCTTCCTTCTGCGGCTTGAATGGTGATGGCTTGTGTTATATTTAACTGTGGAGTGTAGTCATGCCTTTAGACTTCCAAGTGCGACACTATGGATTCTGAGGAGCTTCAGTATTAAAAAATTTGTCATTTCTTCTATCAAAGAAATACAATTATTTTCTTGAAAGAATTACTGATTGTTGAGCAAAGTTAGAAAAAAAAATATTAAACCAGCCATTTTGTTATAGCTTTTGGCAAAGTACTTAATGAAGACTAACCCCAAATAAACTAGCTTCAAAAGCTGGTTAGAAGGACAGTAAATAACAATAAGATAAGAAAACAACTGGTGAATCCTGTATCCTTCTGTCATCTCTGCTCTTATTTAATTAATTAGCCAGAGTACTCCTAAACAGTGTGTTAGTACAGTCCAAGGAAGATACTAATTGGTTAGAGTTGTCAACACTAACAGCACTAAAAGAGTAAGAAAAGCTTTCAGCACATGATAACTATCTGTGCAGGGATGAGGAAATCAAGATTCTGTCACCATTAAATTAATCTTAGAAAGCGTATATATAATCTCATTTGCCATATCTTTTATTTCGTATTTTAACAATATAGAAAGGTATCTGAGTACCTATAAAGATCACAATAGAGGGAGCAGTCACGCAACCAAAAAATTAGAATATTTTTTCCTCAAAGTAAGTTAATACACTTGAGAGAGGGTAAATTGAAATTCAGGAACCCAGACAAAAGAGACATTGGGGTGAGGAAATGACAGTAAGGCACACTGCATTAGGTCTTAGGCCACCTTGTTTTTATTCCTGTCTCTGCTGCTAGCTTGCTACCTGACCTTGATCCAATCAGTTCCTTATTTTATGCCTCAGTTTTTTCATCTGTTAAAAAATGGGGATAATGATACTGACTTTCTGATGAAAAATGCTTTTAAAAATGTGGGGGCCATTATAAGCAGGGTATCAGATCACCAGGTCGGTAGCTAATGGTTCATGAATTTGTAACTATAATGTAAAACTATGTAATTTGTAACTATGATTTACTACAGGTAAAATATTCCTTATAAGTCTGAGCATTGGTTAACCAAAACAAACATGAAGGGCTTCAATAACAAAGAGATTTTTTCTGGGGGGGAGGGATTCAAATGACTGAACATACATGCATAGTATGATTGTTAGTTAGATTTTTAGATGAAGTAGGTGTTTTTTAAACCATGTCTAAAGCTGGTTGGAACAGATGCTCCAATGTGTTGTGATAGATGCAGTGTAAGAATGAGAAGGAGCCATCAGAACAGTATCATCTAAGTCGATGCAAAGCTATCCAAGTTAGCTGTGAATGATGTGATCTGCATGTCCTGTTGCAGCCCTGTGCAGACTACCCAATGCAGTTTTAGCATAGCACTACTACACAAAGCTTGTCCTGGCTAATATAAGGGACACGACTTGCTGTGTGGAAGCTGGAGCAGGGATCTGAGCATGAGCAGGAAACCTGGTGTGTCCTTAGTTCAGCAGAGTTGCTGTGCTTATGTGTGTGAGAGCTGGTCTGTGCATGCCCAGGGAAGTTCTGTGAATGCCGCTATTCATCTTGTGGCCGTTGCATGCAACAGCAGAGATGACTCAGGTAATGTCTACAATACTTAAGGATATCCATTAGCAATCCTGGCTATAGGATCATAGGCTTCTGGTAGAATTCAGGTAGAAAAGGCCCTCTAGAAATGATGGGTCCCTGTGTTCCACTCAAAGCACAGTTCACTTAGAACAGGCTGATCAGGGTCTTTCCTAGTCGATTTTGATTCTGAGAGCGGAAACCTGTTGCAGTGTTAGACCACTGCACTGTGAATGATTTTTTCCTCTCATCTAGTTGGATATGCTTGTGTTGCAACTTCTGTCCATTACCTTTTTCTTGTCATTATGCACCTGTGATTCTACCCTTCCACACCTTATCATAGAGGGTTCCTGAAGATAGTAAAGGCATCCTTACATAGCCTTCCCTTCTGAAGGCTGAACAAACCTACTATTCTGGAAATCTCCCCGTTCATCATGTCCTTGCTCCTTTAGCACCTTGATGGTATTCTGATGGACTCATAATATGTCAGCATCTTGTACAAAAAGAAGCCTAGAGCACAGTACTCCAGATGCATTGCCACAAGTGCCACACAGAGAACAAGCGATTTCCTTTAACCGGGTGCCTACACTCTTGCTAATACAGCATATAACGGGCCTTTTTAATAGCATAGGAACATGTAGGGTCATGTTCAATTATCCATCAGGGCTTCTCCAACCTGACTCTGAAAAGATGCTTTGTATCCTGGTAACTCCTCACCTCCAACATGGGGTTCTTACTGCCCAGTTGCAATACTTTGCACTTGTGTTTGGTGAGGCTCTGCATGAAGTTCATCATCGTCTCACTCCTCTGGCCTATTGAGCTCCCTCTGAATAGCATCCCATTAGTGCTTCCACATACCCTCCACACCGCCAATTTGGGACCATCCAAACAGCTACGGAGGACACACTCCATTCTGTTGCCCAGGCTGCTGACAAAGATTTTAAACATTCTGATCCCTAGGAAGCACCACTAGTATCTGTCTGCCAGTTGTTTTTTATGTAGCTTATATCAACAAATAAAAAAAAGCTGTGTTAGAGTGTCTCAGCTGCATGTGGGATGATGAGCAGAGCAGGGCTTCCGTGGTGAATCTTCAATACTGTTTCTGGCCCCAGAGAGAGCTCTTCTGCATATCAGAGATTACAGATCTCTCCATAGTGTAATACAGTCTTACCTCTAAGAGGCTGCAGTACAAAAATAGGGCAATTATCTGAAAATGTTAGCATGCATAGACCTCAAAGATATAAGAACAGGAAAAGAATGTAATATGACATGTAAACAGAGGAAATCACAGAAAATTTTGCCTGAATGCCAATTAGAAATGATTAATGAGAAACATGTGATGAAAGAACAGTGTCTTCTAGAAGAACCTTATTGGTGCTATCTAGTCAAAATCTTTTCTTTTTCTCTCATTTGCTAAGAAAGATGAGATGAATCTTTATATATCATTGTGTTTTCTGATATTCTTGTATGTTTGGTTTTTCTGGTGTCTGTGGGTGTTAAATAAGTTCTTTGCTGCATTGTTACATTCTGGTTTTGTGGGCTGCATACCTGAACTCCCACCCAGAATAGACTGAAGCTGAAATGCAGTGAAAGTTGGGATCAGAGGTGAGCTGCTAAACACAGATATGTATTTCATTTTAATATTATTATGTATATTTGTTTATTAAATATATTTTCTCTCTTTTATATTCTTATCATTGTGTAATCTGAATAGCTTTTCCCAAGATTGTATGTAATCTCTAAATCCTAATTTTTCCCTCCATTGTGAAAAGGAAAAAGAAAAATGCTACTAGCTTGAAAAAGGAGGCTTCTTTTTACTGACTGGACTTGAAACGTCAAAGAAATCCACATTTCTGGCCTAATCCTGTATGAAATCCCATTAGATGGTGGCTCCAGTGAAATTTAGAGCTGATTTAGCTCCTGAGCGTGTTGATCTGATGCTACTTGGGATAGAAATCTGTTTGTCATTTTAATACTGTGTACACTCCAGATATTCTATACCACTAAACCAGTATAAGTCTGATGCAGTAGCATAATCTGCTTTACTAGTTAAAGTAAAAAGTTAACCTTTTACATTTTTTTCCCCTGCTGTTCTGTCTTTATTGCACTCTTCTCTCCTAACACTTTCCTTAGGTATTAGCTCTTGTAGTTAGTTATCATTATTTATTTTTGCTGTTCAAATTAACACAAAATTAGCTAAACCCTCTTTGAAGTGAAGTGTCTGATGCTCTTTCACTGTGGTGGAGTGCACCTGTTTACACTAGGCCACAATTTTGTCAAAATGTCTCATTTAAAGAAAAACATAAATGATAATTTCAACTATTCTCATCCCAAATCCTGTCAAAACATTTTTGTTTCTGCACATCATCATTATTCGTTTATGACTGCGTGGTTGTGGGAAAAGCTTTTCTTTGTTAATTACAGACATGGAGCCTGCAGAGGGAGCTCAAACCCTTGTTTATGTGGACCTCACTAAAATAGCATTTTTTTCCTACAGACAGTGAAGAAACTTGTTATTTAAATATATCAGAAGTTTGCCCTTCAATGTGTAATGTGGAACCTAGCTATTCTGGAGATATATGTGAGAGTAAAAGCCTTTCCAAAGTGACTGGAAAGAGTGTGGAGTTCTGGGACTTGGTAGGTGGCAGTGTTTGAAATCTCCAGAGCTGTAACTGCCGGACCTCCAAGCCTTCCTTTTCAGTCCTCATTCTGGATGGATAACAGCTTCAGTAGGTCACTGCTCTGTCAGGTCAGAGCCAAAATAGTGCAGAAGACCAGATCGAACTCTGTGAGTTGGATTCAGACCAGGAATATGGAGCTGAAATAAATGAGGCCGGGAACAGATGAGCTGAGGAAGCTGTTGCAGGAGTTCACCAAGGAAGGACAGGGAATGCCTTATTTTAGTTGGGAGCAGATGACAAAACTTCTGATTGAGAGAGATTTAAAAAAAAAATAAAATTCATTTACTTTGCTGACTGTGATACATTTCATTATGAATGTCATGAGAGCATGAAGGTATATAAATGCCAGTAGAAGGAACCAGTAACATTGCAATCCACTGTCTGAAAAAGTAAAAAGAAAAAACATATGTAAATCTAGCAAACAGATAAAGTGATGGTGATGTTGAGAAGAACAATCCTGTGCTCCTTAATCGTCCTTTAGCAAGTGCAGGCAAGGGCTGGGATTGGTCAACACCATGTCCCTGGGCTGCCCCAAGGGGTGTCCAGTTGCAGAAGACCCCTGCCTTGCAGTTGCGAAAAGTGTATTGAAAACCCATCATACATCCTGTCTCTGCAAGAGGCAGGAGTGTCTATGTAGCCACAGTCCGGGAACCTGCCAAACTTGGCTGCTGTGAAGGCAAGAAATATCTGCAATTTGTTCTGTTTTGACAGTCCTTTAATAATTAAGAATGGATAAATGGTTTTAGGTTTTGGGTGGGTTTTTTGGTGAAAATAGGCTTTCCTTATGATTGCTTGTTGTGCCCATCGGCAGTGGGCTCTGGAATGCACTCAGAACAGCCTGAAATAAAGATTGGTGTTGGTAGCTGCCTGCTAATTGCAAAGGTGTGACAGAAGCAAAAGAGAACTGTTATATTTCTTTTGGCCTTTCTGGTGAAATTGTGAATATTACCAATTGTGAATATTACCAATATAATCAATGAGCCAGATGGTGTATCCATTCATACTGAAATACTAAACTGTGTTTTCAGGGACGGGTTTCACCAGTCATTCCAGCTTCTTTCATATCTTATGTATATGACTCTTGGTTCCAGCCAGAACAGGGTTAATTTTTTCCAGTACCTGGGAGTGGGTGTGGCTAAGGCACAGAGATTATTCTATACCACCTCATATCATTAAAGGGCCAGGGGAAAGGGAGTCCCCGTTGGGGAGAAGGGGTCCCTTCTAGCTGGGTAAATGTGGCAGACAGAGTGGTACGGTATTGCTTATTGTTGGGGGTTTTCCGTGGAAATTCTTTTTCTGGTGCCTTTGGTGCCTCCAGCTGGTGATCGTGGGAGAGAGAGTGGTGTGTGGTTTTAGCAGGAGTACTAAATTGGATACTCCCCGGGCAGGTGGAGCTCGTTAGCCCTGTAAGGCAATCCACCTACGTTCTAAGGACCTCGCTGCCACCG
>JAWMRA010000041.1:26758950-26776255 GCA_035584735.1 Pseudotriccus pelzelni | reverse complement strand
TGGGCTGCACCACGGGCTGCAGGGGCCTGGAGCACCTCCTGCCCTTCCTTCTGCACTGACCTTGATGTCTGCCTTGTTGTTCCCATGTTCTCACTCTGCTCTTCCCTGGCTGGAATTCTTTCTGCACAACAACCTTCTGTTCTTAAATGTGTTATCACAGAGGTATTACTGTCACTCCTGATTGGCTTGGCCTTGGCCAGCGGCAGGAAGCCCATCCTGGAGCCAGATGGCATTGGCTGCACGGGACAGGGGAAGCTTCTAGGAGCTTATGACAGAAGCTCCCCCCCCACTACCAAAACCCAGCAACAGAAACCTACTACAGACTACTACTAGAAACCTACTAAAGACACCTTAGGTTTCACAAGTGCTTTTTTGTCTGTGACCCTATTTAATACGTTAGAGTAATCATTAAGTTATCCTCACTTTCTTTGTGATCAAAATTATTTGGAAAGCTTTATGTGCTCTTTAATACAGTGTAATTTTCAATGCTTCTGACATTTATTAATTTGTAAAACAAATGATGCATCTCTTATACCTTTGTATCTCTTCATTCATCAGTTGAATGATTAAAGCTCGTGTCAATTCTACTATGGTAAAAAGGCAAATCAAATCTTTGCCTGTACTGGAACAAACAAGACAACTTTTGTCCTTGCCTGAAGGAACAATGTCATTGCCTTGATCTTGCATCTATCATTACCACTGTGTAATTAGAATGAAGAAAAGCTTTAAATGTCCTCTTTCTGACTTAGCATTCCAAAGTTCTTCCAGCATTACTACAACTGTCAGTCATTTTAGTCCTTCAAAAATGTGTATAAAACTATTATAAGTATTTTTTTCAGTAGGTTCAAGAGCAGGAGGTAGGAGTCCCCTCTGTGCACTGACATTTGAGTTTTATCTCAAAAATGATTTCATAAGCTCCTTCTAATCTCATGTCTTGGAGAGGCAGTACTTTGCTATTTCAGTTACAGATATGCCTAAAAAGTTCTGATAAACAAAGAAATAAAAGCATAAAAATACTTCAAATAAACCAATGTTTTTATAGTGTCTTAAGACAGCTGTTTTACTTAGTGTAATAAAATATTTAATTTTTATATTATTTATCAAAATAAACAGAATTCAAATTTCTTGACCTTTAAAGTCTTAAACCCATCACTTTCCATCAGTTAAGTCTGAAAAATGTGGGCTTTCTGCAATGACAAAAGAAAACAGCATGCTTTCAGTGGCATTGTTTTCACTGCCTTTGATTTGTTGTGGATATATGTTTTCTTTCTTTGGTCATGTAAAATAAGGCTGTTGAAAGAATAGTATGTGGTAGGAAAGTATGAGTGAGTAAAACAGCAACCAACTGTGGAAATGCTAGCTGCTGGGAAAAGGCAACTACCATATAAAATTAATTCCCATTCTACACAGGGCAAAAATCACCTCTGGAAATTGTATCCTGTGTGTAAACTCTGTGGGTGTTCACACATACACATAAAATTCAGCAAACAAGAAATTTGCCTATAAATACCAAATCATCCTACTATAGCCCTGGTGGCTTATAAATAAACACTTGGTTATAATACTGGAGTGGATTTCTAAGAGCACAGAACACTGAAAGCGGTTTTGAGAAACCTTTGGTCTTTGTTTGTAGTATTCAAAAAATGAAGTGTTGTATGTCACCACAAAAAAGAACTCTTCAACAGGAACCCACTTTACCACAAAATCAACCATAAAAATCTCTCTGATTTTTCTGTACTTTATTTGACTTAAAAAATTGTGGAACAGCTGCATTTTGCAGTAGTGGTGTAACAATGATAATTCTCTACATATAGAGAAAGGACAAGCTGTATAAAGTAGCGTTATCTTTTACTAGATGCATGGATGCACTTGCAAGAAAAAAGACATGTCAGGCATATAAGCCATCCAGATTCAGTTCAGGTGTAGAAGTAACATAGTTCAAACTAAGCATTGGCTGGGAATAATTACTCTCAGTTTAACTTAGTTATGCTAATAAGAGAATATTAATAATTAATAAATATGAATAAATAATAAGACAGGTGTTTAGTATCTATGAAACATGAGACATGAGCTCCTTTTGGAGCTGGAACAGCACAAAAAAATATTGTGTCATGAAACCAGTGTTTCCACTAAATCAAATATTTTTGGTGTCCCATGAAATAAAGAAGTGTAGTTCACAGCCTCTTCTGAGGTTGAAGTTGTTTTGAGTGTATTGCTATTCCTTGAAGACGAGGACTGAGAAGTCAGAGATGGTGTGGTTGTTTAATGGAAAGTGTTTCCCCTGTTGCTAACCAGGTGTATCTGTCCTTTATTGCCTGTTTGTGAGTTTATTCTGGTTTCCAAGAGTCATTTGGCTTCATTCATGAGGGACATTTTGATGCATCAGATGAAGTATTTCTGAAGTATGAATGCAGATACTCTAATAGCTCTTTTGGGGTTGGAGTGGACACTGTTGTGGTATTGGATATGTGTTGAACAAGACTAAGACAATGAATTTAATTTTCCTTCTTTTCTACTGTTGGCTAGTATGAAAATGAAAATAACACTCACAAATTACACTAGTTCCAGAATCTCCAACTCTTTCCAGTAAGCGGAAGTACTTTACTCATTATGTATTTCTGCAAACAAGGTGACAGGCTCTGTATACCTGTTTTCACTTGAGTTATGTGGTATTTTGCTACTGGTGCAGGGGTATATATCCAGTCTAAATTTGCCTAGACTGTTTGCTCCATTAGCTGGTTCATAATATTAAATTTAAGGAAAATTCTTGATGTTTACTAGGCAGTAAAGCCAAAGGGAGACTCGTTTATGACCACTGTTATTAGGCTTAAAGCATTTCTAGAAATGGGGTTTTTCTTCATTGGGAATGCAACAACCAGAATTTTCTTAAAAAGATCAATTAAAATGAAAAATGTTATGATTCTACCATTTACAAATAATAAAAAATAAAGGACTTGCTCCACATGAACTTTCTGATTGCTGTTCTAAGCCAAGTAAGTGCCATTTTCTCTTTCAGTATCACAATTTATGCTATCAAACAGCCATACCAATACTTGAGAGGAAATAATATAGATGTGAGAAGGATTATTTTAAATTCAGTAAAACACTTTTGCACCGAAGAAACTGAGAGAAAACACGAAGAAGACAGAGTATTTCCCAAAAATACATAGTATCCAATTATATTGACGTAATAGTTTCATTAATATAGTAACTGAACTTCTTTTCAAGAGAATGAAAGAGGACATCTAAATCAGAAGTATTGCAAAGGAGCACTTTGGGAGATTTAAGAGAACAGAACAGAATAGAATGGTGTATTTCAGTATTACAGTTATCATCTTCTCCAGCTGCCTGACCAATTCAGGGCTGACCAAAAGTTAAAGTATCATCTTCATAATTTTTAAAGGAACTGAGGTTAGATTAACAGGTCTGTAGTTTCCTGGGTCCCTCACGCCACTCTTGTAAATTAAAATAACACTGACTGGCTTCCAGTCAGCAACAACCTCCCCAGACTCCCAAGATCTTTGTTGATGGATGATGGAGAGGAGTCCGGCAATAACAGCTGGTTCTTTACAATTTCAATGTCCAAAAATGGACAGTCAAAAGTTCCCACAGTTGTGATACTTCATCTCAGATGACTGAAATGACTCAGATGACTGAGGTCTAGCATTAATATTAGAGACTGCAACAGAAAAAAAGCATTGAGTGCCTCTGGTTTTGTTTAGTCCCTACTTGTCAGGTGGCCATCTTCGACAAGTATGGCTCCAATGTTTTCCTTAGACCTTATCTTACTAGTAACACACTTTAAAAAGCCTACTTTTACACTAGGTTATTCCATTGCTTAGTGAAAGAAAATACTACATGAGCCACGAGGTTTTTTACTGAATGTTCATTAATGTTTCTCCTGTTGAATAAACATGAGGGGTGATATTCAACTCACCTAATAAAAACATCTACATCTGAACTTAGGCCCCTTTTGTACTCAGAAGACAGCTGAGTGTTTTCAGAGTAAGATTTGAATTATTAAAGCTATCTGTTTCAAAACAAGATCAACTGTGCCCTAAAAGTGCCTATTTTTTCCACCAGGTATGAATGGAGGATGGGATGAATCACTCAGCTGAAGAGGTCTGCAGTATCCACAGCAAGAAAAGAAAGGAGTCTCAGATAATTAATCTTTCTGGCCAGAATAAGGTGTTTTCTTTATTTTAATCTCTGGCAAAATTCTAGAAAACCTGTCACACTTGGATATAAGTACAAGGAGAAATATGGAGTTCTCTGCTACCTTGGTTTGGATCCATTTTAGCTGAGGTTTTTTTCTCAAGGGCATTCATAGAAATATTTTCATGAGCTGAGTTCTCAAGAGGTAGTCAGTGCACTCTTTGAGAGGATGCAGTACCTAGAGACACATCCTCATGCCTCATACTAAACATCATCTTACTCTTCTGTTGTTCCATTATGCTAAGTATGTGCATTCATAAAGTGAAGATGAATTTAAAATAATTGAAGCAACCCCTTTTGGCCCTTACTACTTCCATTCCTTTATGATTTGTAAGAAATCAAATTTCTTTTCAGTAGTGCTCCAAAGTGTCAAACACCTCTGTTACAGCAGGTTGTTTATGTAGTATGTGGGTTTCCTTAAATGTCCCAAAATAAATTTTATAAACTATTAATGTGCTGTAAAAGTAATTTGTAAGCTTTCTTGACATTTCTTGTTGAAAGTATCACGCAGGTAAAGGTCAGCTTGCAAATATTGCCAATAAAAATCACTTCAGGAGATTAAATTGAATAATTTACAACGAAGTACCTGCAATTTTTTATTATATCTTAAATTTTATGGAGGCATGCAAGAAATCTGCTCTAGCAATTCAATTGTGCAAGTCAACAAATGCTTGTATTTTCTCTTACATTTTTCATAATCAAGTACAAATTTCACACATGGAATAAATATTATATAATAATATTATATTTATAAATATTTATACATATATAAGATTACTTCAGCTAGTAAATTTCTGAATGGCATAAACATATTCATAAGTTCTACTCTAAATATTTTAGTACATGTTAAAGGGAATAGATGCACCTTTTAGACATAAAATACAGATTTATGTCAAAGCAAAACCCTCAGTTTTATAACCCTACTAATTATATTTTAAATCCAAGCTGGGCTACGATACATAATAAATTGTTAGTTGTGACATTAAATCTTGCCAGCTGCACCACAGTGTTAAGGCCCAATAAGAGATGATTGTAATTGGTGTAATCTAGACACACTAGCTAAAAGTTTAAGTTACGCACCTGATATTTATAACTTAAATAGCACAAATGTGCCGTTTAGATACTTTTGTATCTAAATTAACTATTGTACACTATTTTAGATTTTAGATCCTTTTTCACTTTCCTAGTAGTGCAGGTAAGGCTGTCATCAACTATTCCCTGCAGAGACACACCATACACTCACCCTAAGCCTGACTTCAGGGCAGTCTGCAAATGCAGATAAGCAAATGAACTTATACATCATTTCTGAAAAGGATTCACAGGACAGTCTTTAATAATCATGTGAGATGATTAACAGGCTACAGAGCATTCTGGACCGAATGTACCACACAGTTATAGTCACTGGTATCCTGCCAAAACTGCACGCAGTAAAGGAAGTCTCATTAGCAAAGGGAAATGAAATAAAACCTGAACTTGTACAGATGGTTAAAAAAGATCGCATTGAATAAATTCAAAGACCAGCTGACTGGTCCAACTATATGGCTGCTGTTTTAAAACTAAATTGTCTTGAAGATTGAAAAAAAATTAATCAAACATGGTCTCAGTTAAAAGGTCACTTCACGATTTGGAATGCAGATTACCTTCAGCATTTTACCTGAATCAAGATTTTCAGAAATCCCAGTTCTGTGGAAAAAAACCAAAATACTTTATCAACAGGGACAATAGCACGACTTGTTTTTATTTTATTTTATTTTACTTTTTATAATTTAATGTAACTTGATTTAATTTCATCTCCCTTGCATTTATGAGTTGGTCATCTGGAGGGGGTTAGTATTCTAACAGTTAATATCTATTGATGGAAATGAGAAAACAATGGATTGTTTTGACATTTATATCATCTGGAGACATTTTCCTGTGATGGAAATACAAATTATTTATTTGGCTGTTGACAGATCTCTGCTATGTCCAAGGTCCAATGCTTGGTCCTTGCTAAGCTGAAGCACTAATGCAAAATTTCTGACATTGTGTACCAGGCCCTTGGGGGATGCACTGAAATTCCTCTGTCAGGACAATATGTGTAACAAATGAGTCAGAATGGTCAAATGCTTTCATTAAGCAGACACTTCTGGTTGCTTGTGGAGAGGTGCTATAAGGATGGCATGAATCATAGAATCATAAAATGGTTTGGATTGGAAGGAACCTTAAAAATCTTCTAGTTCTGCCCCCGCCCGCCACGAGTGGGGACACCTCCCACTAGACTTGGTTGTTCCAAGCCTCATCCAACCTGGCCTTGAACACTTCCAGGGAAAAGGCATCCACAGCTTCTCTGGGCAACCTGTTTCAGTGCCTCACCACCCTCAGAGTGAAGAATTTCTTGAAGTAGCTCTGGAAGACATTGAGAGACCCACTAAAAACCTCTGAGTCATAGAAAGATCGACTACCAAAACTGGACATATCTGTTCTAACTTCTCATAAATCTCAGAAAACCTTACAGGTATAAAAGGGTCAAGAGAGCTTCTTTTTATTTTCAGGATCCTCTAGTTATATGATGATATGGACCACAACTACAAGATTCGCTATCAAGAGCTCTCCTTATTTAAGAAAATAAAAATGTTTACCAGCAGTAAACATCACCGATTTTCATATTTGGAGTGAAGAAGTGTTTGCATGGTATTCATATGTATACTACAGTTGTCTTTTCAATAGGTAGAGACAAAATTTCATGAATTAGCTGTGGTTTGTATGCAAAGAAGAGGTGTGCTAATTTCAGCGTCATGCATAGTAGGTCTGTGTTTATTAGACACATGCGAGAAATCATCTTATTTCCTTTAATCTGAATGAAAACTATCTAGGCACAGCGCAACAGAAATTCCACACAGCCTTGAAAATTAGACTGATCTAAGTAAAATCTTTCACTATAATTGAGAAAAATCCTTAGTTGATACTTAATAATTCATGCTGCACAATACTCATGTATTTTATATTGGCTATTGTGTCTACACAAATTTACAGGAACAGGAGAACTGTGTAATCTTGTCATCTATGTAATCTGGTCATGCAGTTAAATGCACTTTTATTCAGAAGGAAACTTGTTTCAGAAATATGCAGAATTATGTGGAGGTACTTAAATTTTCATTACTTTCTTTTTCTGATATACTCAAACATTTTATTCTGTAAGGAATAAATTATCCATCAGAAATTTGTCATATAAATTCTTTCACTTGTAATATAAGAAGGGCTGTCTTTTAAAATTAAACTTGTTTTTAATGAGGCCCTCTGTCAGTTTGATAAAGAATTTCCCAATAATTTTGCTGCTACCATGTAAATGATTACGGGTGCCACTGTTCAGTATTAAAAAGCCAGATTGTCAAGTGAGTTCAAAAGTACTTATTCTCTAGTATTGTGATAATTCATATACAATTAACTAAAATAATTCAAACATGAAATTGCTGTTATTATATACTTAGGATAAAAGATGTGTTGAATTTTAGATAAAGAGGGGGGTTTTTTGCATTTGGGCTGGTAGAGAAAGACCTAGAAAAACTGTATTAGTTCCAGCCATGACTGGAAATTTATTTTTGTATCATTACCAATTTTGGCATGAGAAACACAGAGAGTTTTGTAAGTAAATGTTCAAGCCTCAACCTTTATGGATGACTTCGTATTGAGTTGAATCTGCAGCTAAAAGGAAAGTTTTCATTTCAGAGGTTGCTTAATAATTATCTCATTATTAAAGATTTCATTGGTGGATGAAAGATAGACGTATCTTCAGACCAAAAATTTTTTTAAATGAGACTTGAAGAATCATAAGACTGCTGAAAGTGAATGACTTTTTTTTTGAGCTCTGGCAGGCTTGGTGCTGTGACCACTTCCCTGGGAAGCCTGTCCCAGTGCCCAAAACTGCACACAACATTCAAGGTGAGGCCACATCAGTGCAGAGCAGTGGGACAATCCCCTCCCTCGACTGGCTGATGATGCTTTCTTTGCCTGATGCCCCCCAGGGCAGGGATGGCCCTCCTGACTTCCAGGGCACTGCTGACTCATTTTCGACTTGCCTTCAACCAGGACTCCCAGATCCCTTTCCGTGGAACTGCTTTCCAGCATCTCATTCCCCAGTCTGTAGGTACATCTGGGGTTGCCCCAACCCAGGTGTGGAATCTGTCACTTCCCCTTGTTGAACTTCATATGGTTGATGATTGGCCAGTCCTCTAATTTGTTGAGGTCTCTCTGCAGGGCCTCCCTGCCTTTGAGGGAGCTCCTCCAAGTTTTTTATCATCTGTAAACTTGCTTAGTATCCCTTCCAGTCCTGCGTCCAAGTCATTTATGAAGATGCTGAAGAGTACAGGGCCCAGGATGGAGCCCTGTGGAATCTCACTAATGACAGGTCACTAGTTTGATGTTACCTCATTCACTATTACCCTCTGTGCTCAACCCATGAACCAATTGCTCACCCACTGCATGATGTGTTTATCCAGCTGTGTGCTGGACATTTCGTCCAGAAGGATCCTGTGAAAGACAGTATGGAAAGCTTAACTGAAATCCAAGAAGATTACATTGATTGGCTTTCCTTGATCAACTGAGTGGGTTACCTTGTCATAACAGGAAATCAGGTTTGATAAACAGGACTTGCCTCTCATGAAGACATTTTGGCTGTGACTGATGATAGTGTTGTCTTTCAGGTCTTTTTTCAATACTTCACCTAATAATCTTCTCCATAACTTTACCAGTCACTGAAGTGAGACTGACAAGCCTGTAATTTCTGGGGTCCTCCTTCTTACCCTTCTTGAAAATCAGGGCGATGTTTGCCAGCTTCCAGTCAGCTGGCACCTCTCCTGAATCCCAAGACTGCTCAAAAATCATCAAGAGAGGTTTTGTGATGACATCAGTTTTCATCTTTAACAGTTTGAGGATTCTGGGATGAATCCCATCAGGCCCCATAGATTTCAGGGTTGACTGGCAGTTGGTCATTCTCACAGTCATGGTCCTCCAGCTCAGGGCACTGACACCCCCTTGGTCCATCATCTGTGTTGAAGACAGAGGCAAAGAAAGTGTTAAACACCTCTGTCTTGTTTCTGTCCCTGTTTGTGAGGTGACCATCCTCATCCTGTAATGGGCCAATAATATATCTATGCTGCCTATTGCCATTAATTTATTTGAAAAAAATTCTTTTTATTGTCCCCACATTTCTGGAAGCTTCAGCTCCAGTTGAGCTTTGCCTGTATGAATTTTCTCCTTAAAGCGGCAATTAGAACCTCTGTATTCTTCCTATATCACCTGACCTAGCTTCCACTGGATATACAACTTCCTTTTTTTGCCTCATGTCCAAGAGAAGATCCCTGCTCAGCCAAGCTTTTGATTATGCTCTGACTTCTCTTTGTTATTTTGCTGTTGGCGGTTTGAACAACCAATAGTGGATAGTAATCAGAGGGCCATCCTAGACTGAAGAGTTTTCCATTAATGTCCCTTATTTGAGCCCCTGAGAGACTGCAGACTTCCCTGTGAGTTGGGTCTGGTCTGCATATTGGGCCCTCCATTCCCTTTAGAAGTGAGTTTCCTTTTACAACTACCCTTCGTTTGCTGTTAACAGAGGAGGTCTTGATGTGGGGTACAGCTGGTGTTGTCCTGAGAGTCCCCACTATTTCAAAAGGAATACACACCCCATCAGTTGCCTGGCCTTCTAACTCCAGAGCTATCATCTCACCAGGAGAATTCAGGTTCTGACTTCTGTGGGATAGGAAGCAAACAGAACAAATCTGGGACAGAGTTTATGTACAATCAAAGAAAGTGCAAAGAAAGTCAGGTGTATCCTGGGATGTATCAGCAAGTGTAGCCAAGATGTCAACAGCTATGATTGTTGCCCTCCACCTCACACTTGTGAGACCACATCTGGAATATTCTCCCTGGTCTTGCACTGCACAATGCAAGAAAACCCTGGTGAGTGAGGCCTATGGAAGACCATTAACATCAGGGGAGGGAGCACAGATATACAAAGAGAAGTTAAAAGGAATGGGTTTGTCCAGCTGAAAGAAAAGACGAATAAAAGGTAATATATCTGCTTTTTTAGCTATCTAATTGGGCTCTTGTCTAATTGGAAAGCTTAGAGACAATGCACGTAGGTTGGACCTGGGAAATTCTGAATACGGAAGAACTTTTTCACCACAAGGGTGGTCAAAATTGGAAGAGGATGCCCAGGGATTGTGGATCTTCATAATTGGAGATAATCAGAAAAAGACTGAGCAAGGCTCTGAGAAACCTTATCTAGCTTGACACTAAACAGGAGGTCAGACTAAGTGACCTCCAGAGGTCCTTTTCAATACAAATTATTCTGTTTCTATGATTCCTAGGAACTCAGGATGGTGTTTCTATTGACAGGGAAGGGAAGCACTAGCAGTAGCAACAATTTTCTATCATTTTCACCTGCCTCTTGTATAGGCAAAATAGAGCAGCTGGACTTTAAATAAATATTTTTTTTTTTGGCCAGGCTTATTAAACCTGTAAACCAAAATCAAAAATCTCTTAACTGAAACTTATGTTACTACATTAAATGCCATGAGAAGACAGACTTTCTGTAAGTTTTCTTTACTTCCAAATACATAAGATGTGCAAATATAAAAGCTTTTTCTTTTTAGACATTTATTAAATATCAATAATAATAATTAGATAACAATACTTATTACTATAAGTCTGCTTCTCTGTTTTGAAAAAATACAAATTATGTGTATGTGAATATATTCTTATTTGTAAAATATCTTCATTTGAGATGCAAAGCGCTAAATAGATTTAGACTCTTTCAGATGTTGAGTTAATGTTTGTAAACCCAGTGGTGTCCCAGCAAAAACTGACCTACTTAAAAAAGAGTGTACATCTTATGCATCCTTTTATTATTATCTTTATAACATTTAATCTAAAAATACACAGCTTAATAAGAATTAGGATATTTTAATGACCAATCCATCCAAGATACTGCTATCAAGATAACAATGTTAGTTGGATATTAAAATCTAAAATGAAACAGAAGTTTTGAGCTCAGCCTAATAGGACATTCCACAGATGAGAAAGAGACAAAGTATTGCCAGAAGTGTAGTGGTAGAAAAAGCAAGATACATTTTAAAATGACAAGCAGATGAAACAGTTTCTGGTTATGCACAGGGTTCGTCACAAGCGCATGTTTCACGGTTTCTTTATACCAGATCAGGATTTCATCATCATGTGTCTGGTGGTGATGTTACTGCCAGTTGTGTTTGATATTTTTCTATAAGTGTTTGAAAGTTTTGACTGCTGAGTTTTGTGTGAAATGCACCCTACATAGCTAGCAGACTGGGAGAACTGCCAACAATAAATTGCAATAATCCAGCCCTGTTGTTGTAAAGGCATGAATCGAAAGCTCAGCATCTTGCTGACATGGCAATCGTCTTAACCTTGTTATACTCCTGAGATGGTAATGTGAAGTCTTATCAATATTGTTGATGTGGCTCTCTGAGGAAAGCTGAGGGTCAAAAATGACTGGAATTTATCATGAAGAGCATTTCTTTCAAGATGTCCAGCAGCAGAACTGTGATTTAATATTAAATTGTCACTGAAATGAGAAGGATATAGCTGATTGCCTTTGGAAGCACTTCAAGATGCAGGCAGAAGCTAAAAAAAAAAATCCAGAAAAATTAAATAAAAGCTTATATTTACATTTTCACTGATGATCATCTGATTTTAAGCTGGCCCTGTAGGTGTTTACAGACCGAGTTCTCTAATATGCTCCACGTTCTCTGAAATCAAAAGTTTCCAAGAAGCCCATTTGTGCATCTTTATAACTAATTGACCAAAAAGGTGTGGAAGAAGGTTGTAGCTTTTCCTTAAGGAACAATCTGAGATGAAATCAAATCAGATGAACCTAGACAATTTTCAGTAACAGACACACACAGATTTGTAGCTGCTTAATTTACATTTTGTTTTCCTTAGTATAGCAGTCTTTTTGTGTTTACATATTGTAAGGTATAACTACTGTACCCCAGTAAATAGTATTTTTCCAGCATTGTTAGAAGACTGACCTGACACTGTATTCTCTCACCACTTTAGGCCTAGGGTGGCTTTATCTTAGCAGGAACTGATTTTACATTGTTTTCTCCATAACTGTTGTCTAGAGGTGAGGTGACTGTTGATTACTTTCTTTCAGTTTAGCTCTCTGTGTATGACAGAGATCTAAAGATCCTATATAAGCATTTTGAAACAAATACTATGCCTTTTAGGGCTGGTGGAGGTTATTGCATAACTTTAATAACATACTGATTGATGATATGGAAATTTTAGGCAGAAAGAAGTGAATAAAGAATAAAATGACTGTGATACAAAAACCTAAAAGCAGTCTTAAATCTACTTGAGGTTTGGAGTAGTGGAACTAAAAATAATTCTTTTTCATGCCACTTAATAGTACAGGTTTGCTGGAAAAGAACAAAGCATACTGACAACTTTTAACACCTGACTTTTCCCTCCTGTCATACAAATTCTTCCTGAAGAAGACTGAAGCCACTCTCTCACTCTCCCTCTGAAACTGGATAGAGGAGAGAAAAAAACCCCTAAGAGTGACAAATAAAACAGTCTTAAAAACACCTTCCCCACACCCTTCCTTCCTTCCATGTTCTCCCTCCTCTCCTCCAGCAGCGCAGGGAGACAGGGAATGGGAGTTATGGTCAGTTGTTTTTTCTGCCGCTGCTGAGGAAGAGACGTCCCCTGCTCACGTGGTGTCCCTCCCATGGGAGACAGTCCTTGATGGACCTCTCTGGCATGAGTTCATCACACAGGCAGCAGTTCTTCCCAAACTGCTGTCCCATGGGTCACTCCTCCATGAGGTGCAGTCCTTCATGAATGAGTTTTACCGATGTGGGTCCCCCACAGGGCCCACAAGTCCTACCCAGGAAAAACCTGCTCCAACGTGGGCTTCCCTCTCCATGGACTGCAGGTCCCCAGCAGGACCTGCTTCCCGTGGGGTCAGTCTCCTTCCTGCATCCACCTTCTCCAGCACATGCTCCTCCATGGGCTGCAGGGAGGTCTGAGTTCTTCCCTGGCTGGAATTCTGTCTGCACAACAACCTTCTGTTCTTAAATATGCTGTCACAGAGGCATTACTATCACTCCTGATTGGCTTGGCCTTGGCCAGCAGCAGGAAGACCATCCTGGAGCTGGCTGGCATTGGCTGCACGGGACAGGGGAAGCTTCTTGCAGCTTCTAACAGAAGCACCCCTGTAGCTGTCTCCCCCCCCAAAATCCAGCCACAGAAAACCACTACACCCTGCCAAGTTTCTTTGATAGGCAGTGGGTTGAAGATACCACTACGATACGAGATTTATAAGCACACACTTTTTCAGGAAGGTAAATTTCATTGTATCTACTTTGAAAGCAAACTATTCTTGACTAGTTTTCTCCAATTGCCAGGGAAGGAAAGCACCGATGAAGAAACCTTGCAGTATGATTGGAGGATTTTTCTTTAAAAGGATAAAAAGTCGTTGTCAGAACAGACCAAATGTGTCTGTGCTAAAAGAGCTCCAGCTGCCAATTATTCACAAGGTGGGAGAGTAGCTGGGCATGCTATTTGTTCAACATAACCTTAAAGTTATTTTACTGGGTTTGAGTGGCCAGGTTTTGGTAGGGGTGCTACAGGGGTGGCTTCTGTGAGAAGCACCCAGAAGCTTTCCTTGTGTCTCACACAATGCCATCTGGCTCTAAGTGGGACTCACCACTGGCCAAGGCTGAGCCCATCAGTGACAGTGTTAGTGCCTCTGGGATATGGCATTTAAGAAGAAAACAAACCAACCCTGTGCAACAGCAACCAGAACAGAGGAGTGAGAATAGAACAGCCAACAACCCTGCAAATGCCAGGGTCAGTGACGAAGGATGGGCAGGAGGTGCTCCAGCCTCCAGAGCTGAGATTCTTCTGCAGCTCATGGTGAAGACTATGGTGAGGCAGCCGTGCCCCTATGGCACAATGAGGTTCACAGTGGAGCAGAAATCCACCTGCAGTTCATGAAGGCCCCCACACCAGAGCAGAAGGATGCTCAAAGAATGCTGTGACCTCATGAGAAGCCTGTGGTGAAGCAGGCTCCTGACAGGACCTTTGGCTCCATGGAGAGAGGCTGGAGCAGGTTTGTTGGTGGGATTTGTGACCCAGTGGAGGACGACTGACCTCATGCAAAGGATCCATGCTGGGGCAGTTTGTAAAGAACTGCAGCCCCTGGGAAGGACTCATGCTGGAGATGTTCATGGAAGACAGTCTCCTGTGGGCTAGACCCCACACTGGAGCAGGAGAAGAGAGTGAGGAGTCCTCTTTCTGAGGAGGAAGGAGTAGCAGATACAATATGTGATGAACTGACTGCAGCTCCCATTTCCAGTCCCCCTGAGCTGCTGAAGAGGGGTGGATAGAGAAAATCAGGAGTAAAGTTCAGCCTGGGAATATAGGAGGGATAAGCAGAAGGTGTTTTAAAGTTTTTTCTTATTTCTCATTATCTTACTCTGATTTTATTGGTAATAAATGAAATTCATTTTCCCCCAAGTCGAGTCTGTTTTGCCCTTGATGGCAAATGGTAAGTAATCTCCTCTTGTCCTTACCTCAACTCACAAACCTTTTGTTCTGTTTTCTCTCCGCATCCAGCTGAGGAGGGAAGTGATACAGTGACTTCGGTGGATGCCTAGTATACAGCCAGGGACAACCTACCACAACTATGCATTTACTATTTCTCTTTTTATGTGCCCACAGTATTGAATAAGAACTTGAAGGTAGTGGAGGCTATAATTTTGCTTAGGTTCCTTTTAATCTGTGTGGAGGCAGGTGCAAATGGGAGCCAAACAGTTCTTAGATCAATTTCTGCAGTTATTTCATTGAATATTGAGAACATTTTTATTCTCTGAAAGATGTCTGCCTTAAATGATGTGGAATTCCGTGAAGAGAATATTTATGCTTAGAGGATCAAAATCCCCTCCAGTGACCCAAATTTTCTTTGGTTTTAAGACATAATAGGGCAAAAGACTGGAAGCTGCCAGCAGCGTCTATTCCACTACAGATTGGTGAGATACGGGGTGACATCTCCGTTAGAAGGCGACTGGATATTTCTTTTTAGGGAATAAGCAACTGTTTAACCTGCTTTTTATTTTCTGTAAAATCACTAGCATTGCAAGAGGGGTGGTAGACACTCGCTCCTTTAAGAACAGTCTAGTGCGGTCTTACCAAACTTGAAGAGATAGTTATCGGCAAGTCAGATACATCCAGGTTCTGCAGCAGACAAGCAGTGTGGAAAATAATGAAGAGAAAATGATACTGGCAAGGAACAGACCCTGATACTGACCTTAGCACAAACATAGATAGCTCTTTCAACTTATACTGTAAAGACCTTCAGCTGCGATCAGATATGTTGGTTGTAAACAGAAACCATTAGAGAATGACACAATTTCTTTCAAGGAAAGGGTTCAAAAGTCATTTAGAATAACATGAGAGCACATTATTTTAATGCAAAAGGCCATGTAGTCGCATTACATTTTCCCGCATCAAACAGACACAGTCATGTGCCCCTGAGATCTGGGTTAAGGTTTTCAAGATGAAGTTGAAAGTACTGTCATATAGAGGAACAAACTGTTCTTCTGTGGTATTGAGATCAGAACTTTACAAAAAGTCAATTGTTAAAACCTTTGCAGCTATTGGCTAAAGTAATTAATGTTTTCAAAGGGTGTTCAGCTTGAAAACTACTGTCTTCCTGAGGTCTTCTCAGGATGGGAAATAGAGGAAGAATTTTGTTGGCTCAGAACAATTTGCTTCACATCTGGTGCTACCCATTTCTAGGCCATGATATGAGGAAGCCACCAGATCTCTGTACAAGTAGGGGGGTGACTTTGCATTTGGAAAAAAAAGTTTCCTTTAGGGGAGCTTTTTCTAAAGACATCCTTCACCTCTGCCCCACTGAACTAATTTAGTCCACAGATGGCAGAACTCCTTCCTAACAAGCAAGAGCTCTTCACTGGCAAAATATTTTAAGTCAGAAACTGACTTATGAAAGAAATAAACTTGAGTTCAAGTAGTAAAAAAAAGGATTTCAGCTGTTGTTGAAAGACATATGATAGAGAGGTCTACATAAAAGACTTCATTTATGTGGAAATGAGGTTGGAGATTTCTTTTTAGAATAAACAGAGTTTTGTACTGGATATAAAAGAGGTCTTAAAGAATTTATTCAATAACACTTTCCAGAGAACCTGTGAAATATTCTTGTTTATTTTTTTATTTGAATTGTATTGGCATAATAGTTACATTTATATGACCATTTTTACCACCATAGTCAATCTGTAATTTTCTGTTCTTAATTAGGTACATTAACCATGGCCTTGTGTGGTTTGGTGAATAGAAATGAATATAAGTGTGTGTTTTAGAACTTTGTTAAACTGCAAACTTGCTTTACTTCTTGGTTACTTGTTAAATAATATGGATATTTTCTTGAACATCTAAAGAAGCAATGTTCATATACACAAGCAAGTCAGAGTGAAGGATGAAATGCATCTTGTAGTTATTTTCAACTTTTTAGGAAAAAACTCACAACTAGATACAATATAGAAAAAAAAGAGCTTCAATCCATATATCAGAAGCATCAAATGGCTTTTTGTTTTGGCAATAAATAATCCTCTTTTACCCCTGGGACTACTGGACAGGGGAAAAAATGGATCACATTTCACTGAAAAGGCAATTTGTTGACCTCAGGACCATTCATAACTGGATACAGTTATGAATTCTGCATTGCAGCTACTTACTTTAAATTCAGTCTACAGATAGAGATGTCGTCTCACAACAAGTAATTTTATAATTTTTTTAATAAGCATAAATGGTAGTTCAACAAATAGGTGCCTATTTCAATTATGATTTTCTAGACCCAATAAAACATATATATTGAACATTTTAATACTTTCATTAGATTGTTTCATATTGTGTCCTCTCATTAATAGTGGTATAGAAATAAGTGGGAGCCCCTGGTGGCCTAGTGGTTAGATTGCGGCACCTTCACCGCCGAGGCCAAAGGTTCGATTCCCAGCCAGGGACACTCCCCGGGCAGGTGGAGCTCGTTAGCCCT
>JAWMRA010000041.1:26717507-26758850 GCA_035584735.1 Pseudotriccus pelzelni | reverse complement strand
GGCAGATGAACCTTAGGATTAAAGGGTGGGCTCAGTTCCGCGCACACTGTGTCTCACCTAAAAAATCCAATGCGCAGTCTGGAAGGTGTAAAGACCTTCCCCGGATCTTTGTTCACGAAGACTGGCCATTATTATTATAGAAATAAGTAGCAATTTTGCAGATCAGTATTTCTTTTAATTTGTCCTAAAAACTGGGAGAAGAGGGAGTATAGACTGGCAATGCAGAGCAACCTGTGTTCTAAATATAGCGCTTTTTTTCATCACTATTATTAAGACGTGTTTGCAACTTATAACTGATTTTGGATAAAAGGGGATAGAATCAATGATCTGTTAGATTCTGTGGTGCAAGGAGACAGTCTGCCAATTCCCACTCCCTGAATGTATGTCCCCAGACACTGGCTGGAGAGCCAAACTACAATTACTTACCAAGCAAAGAAAGTACTGAGATACAGTGCAGAATTCTCTTTGATTTTTGGGGTACATTATTAAAGACTGTAATAGAGTAGAGACCTGTTAACAGCAAAGCTATCCAAGAACTTCCTGTCTTTCCTTCTGGAAGATGTCTTTCATATTTATTTTGACTTTCATAACGTTGCTCATCAAACAGAATCCCTTTTAAAATAATATTCCAACAATCAGTTCTACCTTTTCAGTAAAACCAGGCTCTCTTAAAGGTATTAGCAACTGTAAAGACCATATGCAAGAAGTCTGCTCTGCACACACATAGATTACATACTATCTTTCTGTTTATAGGGAGCAGAAAACTTGGTAGTGAGTATTGAGCTAATTAGGTCCCCAGGGCTTCCTGATACTGACTGAATGATGTCTTGGTATCTAGAGTCTCTTTCACACCTGGAAACAGAACTGAAAATCATTGCTGGATTTTCTTTAAATTTCCTAATGGGTTTAATAAATCTGTGCTGCTGTACTACATTTTCAGTTAAGCTGATATATTTTTCAAATGTTTGTACAGTGTTTTCTTTTCCATGAAAATACTCTGCAGTGACTCTCGATTTGAAAAAGATATTCGCAGCATGTTCACAGTATTGCAGTAGAATCAGATGGGATAATGAAGGGAGTATGTGCTCTTGGAAAGATCTGATAGCACTGTGGATTTTGGCAGGGAAAGGCAAAGCAATGTTATGTGGAATCTGTGTAATTTACTTATTAACACATAATCCACCTGAATAGTTCATTTAAGAGCCTGTAGATTGCTTAGAAACATTTGCTAAATACAATTTGATGTTTAAGACTTTTGTTCCTCTTACTTTTGATTGAGTGCATTTGCCTCAATTCGTAATTTATGGGCTTTCTTCTCCAACCTAATTAAATGAAGGGAGGGTTCCCATTGTTCTTTTTTTAATAAACAGAGAGCTGCGTCTTTATTTTCCACATGATTTTGGAGTTTGGCACTCACAAGATATCAGTATCTCAGAAGACTTCTTATGAAACACACTCTTGGCCTGCTGAAAACTTTCTTTGCATCTTCTCTTCCCACCTGCCCCTCACCAGGAGACCTCCATGGTTCCTGTTCTGCCTAGCTGCTCCCTTTTCTCTTGCTGCACAGCACAGGGAAAAGGGGATATAAGAGACATGCCTTTCCCCTGACTAGTTCATAACTTTCTTTTCAATGGAGAAAGAAGCCCCTTTGCTACTGTGCTGTTTTTGACTAGGATAGAATTAACTTTCTTCACAGTAATTGGTATGGGGCTGTGCTTTGGATTTGTGCTGGAAGCAGCACTGATAGTGATGTTTTAGCTATTACTGAGCAGAGCTTACATAGCATCAAGGCCCTTTCTGCCTCTCACACCACCCCGCCAGGGAGGACGCTGGGGGTGCACAAGGAGTTGGGAGGGACACAGCATGACAGCTGACCCCAGTTGACCAAAGTGAAATCCCAGGCCCTGTGGCATCATGCTTAGTAGATAAAGCTAGGGGAAAGAAGAAGGAAGGCGAGGGACACATTTGCAGTGATGGCATTTGTCGTCCCAAGTCACTGTTATGTGTGATGGAGCCCTGCTTTCCTGGAGATAGCTGAACACGTGCCTGCCCATGGGAAGTGGTGAATGAATTACTTGTTTTGCTTTTGCTTGTATGCATGGCTTCTGCTTTACCTATTAAACCATGAGTTCTCTCACTTTTACTCTTCTGATTCTCTCCCACATCCTTATTTTCTGGCATAGTAAATGTGTATTCAGTGCTGAAAATGGATTAGAATACAGTTCTGAAGGCAGACAGTGATGTGATGCCACTCTTACTGAATTTTGGCAGTAGAGCACTTGGTGTATCTTTGCCAGTTTCTCTGTGTTGCTTCACAGTGTGACACTTCCTTCAGCTCCTCTGTGGTTAAATTTACAGATGCTTCCAAAAAAAGCTTTCCAAAGGAGAGAGCTCTGCTAATGAATTGCGAACTTCATGAAAAACATCCTTGTGGGGAGCAGTGGAACAGCTGATCCCTACATGGCAGAACATTTAGGTGTGCAATTATAGACATATATACTCAATTTTCAAACATTTTGATGAGTGTCCTGTTGTTTGATATGAAGGACTGCTGAAAGAAACAAGAGCCACCCACGCCTAGGCCTTGGCTGGAAGCTATTTGGTAAAATTTTGTCTTCCTGAATAGATGTAGAAAGCTAGCAAAGCACTGGCATGGTCTGGGTATTCAAATCTTGGAGGGTAGGATTTGACCTGTAACATGCAGGCTGGTAATTCTCTGTCATAAAACTTTCCATAAATTGAGATGTGAACTGTTGTTTTCAAGGAATATGGTGCATGCCTGTATGTATATTCATTTGTTTCTTAAGAAAGGAGACATCAGTGAAACTGTTAAGAGTAAACTCTGATTCTTGCAGTTTTCTATCACTGTGCCTGTATTGAGAAATAAGGAAATTTTGGGGACCACAGGGAAACAATCCCAATTGTTTTTTTTTAATTATTATTACTAAAGGTAGCTTTTACATTAAAATCTACTGCATGGTAGAGGTTATGATGGCTCAAGAATCTCAGTCATAATCCAATTTCACTCCAATCTACTAAAATGCTGTTAATAAAGAAAAAAAAAAGGTAATTTCTACAATTCTTTTAATATTCTTTCTTATTTCAATTTTCCAAGAGTACAGTGACAGCAGAAAGAAAAGGATTTGGATTCAAATGAATCTGTTTTTTTTAAAAAAACATTTTTTGTTTGTGTAGGGTTTTTTCACTTTTTATGTTGGAGTAAGACTCATCCTGCCTTCTAAGAGAAGTTTGTTTACTTAAAGTTAATGATCTGTAGAAATATCCAGAGGATTTAGAAAATTATTGTAGGATCCTATTATGCTCAGGCATTCTTGAATTATTTATTGTGAAAGATTTTAAATCTTTTTCCTTGTTCACACCATATTCACTGACACACAGAAAAACGATCAATCTCCTGTCTCTGCAAGTAAATAAATATAAAAATATTCCAAACCCTAAAACTTTCAGATCCTGGGAAAGAAACACTGGCTGTTAAACAGTGCACACATTCCTCTATTGTGCTGTTTCTCTCTGGGAGCAAAGATGGTAAGGGAATCTAATGTCAGCTCTACCATTTGCCTGGAATCCATTTGTGTTTTGGATATTTTCTGTATTACTTCAACTAGCAGCTAAGTAAGTTACTACACAATTGATGATCCTGATGGGTCCTTTCCAACTTGGCATATTCTGTGATTTTATGAGAATTAAACCATATACTTTCATATGAAAAAAATACCCCAAGTACTTCTTTGACAAAGAATTATGAACTTTCCTTTTTGAGTCTTCTGAGCAGCTAAAGTAGGAATGATAGTTTACACTCTAGACTTTGACACTACAATATTTCATCTTTAATTTCCTGAAACATGTGTTCCTGCTCTTGGCTGCTTAGACTGACAACAAAATGAAGTATAAAGGCCTTGGATATAATATACTGCTCCCATAGTCCTGGAGTGGTCTCTGCAGGCTCCAGGTAAGTGCCGAAATCTGCCAGGATATCAGCTATACCACAATTAATTCATTTCATATTGCTCCCTTTAATGATCTGTCAGTCGTACCAGACTGATTTCATTTCTACAGCTACTGTTCTTCCCTCTCTTGTCTTCATTTTCCCTCACAGCTTGAATTAAATAAGAAATATGAGAGATTTATTTTTGGTAGTTCATTGTTATAAAGGAGATAGCTCTGCAGTACTGAATAATATAAAAATCTTTGTAACACAGATATATTTCAATGCATTCTTTTCAAAAGAAAGCCATGTAGTTGTATTAACTCTTAGTGTACTCAACACAAAAAGTATTGCTGTGATTGTGGTACAGCTCAGTAAGCACTGCTGGATTGCAACAGGGAGGAAAAGGTTGCCAGCAGTTTCAAAAAGGTAGCAGATTATAAGCTTGCTTCCTGTGGTCATCCTGACACATTGTAATAAAACTCAGCAATCACAGTTCTGATTTATATTTGAGTGACCACACAGTTGTTCAAAGACATTTCAATATGCAGTCACTTGACCGTACACTGGATTCACGTTGAGAATGCTTATGTATTGCGTCCTATGGAGCTTTTGACTCAGAGGTGCCAGAAACTCACTGACAGACCATTAAAGCTGCTGGATCTTTTCTGATGCCATCTTCAAAGAAAGATAAAATGCTTTTGGAAAGCTGTGGGGAGTAATTGCTTTTGGACATATTGGATGGATTGCAACAGCTAGGGAGTTGCATTTCTCTGGAGATAATTTTATGATTTAGCTGTGTGTATAAATCCAAACTCTAATTAATATTCTAAATCTGTACAATCAATAAAGAAAGTACTCTGTGTGCATTCTTTTTGTTACACTGGATCACTATTAGTTTGGGTTAACTTGCACCCAGCAGAGCAGAAATATACATAAGGATGGAGGACTCTGGGAAGCAAGAGCCAGAAACAGGCATAATAAAAAGTCATGCCTTTCCCCAGCTGCCTGGATTGCTGTGAAGAGTGGCACTGAACTGATAGTAAAAGGTGGGAAATGGCTTATTACTTTCCATGTTGAGCAAAGGATGTGGAAGCACGCACTGCTCTCACTGCTGAAAAAGTGAGTCCCAATCCCCCATTTTGGCCTACAGGAAACATTGTAGCTGTGCTCCGCCCTGTGTGCTCCCGGTGAGGTAGTGTGGTCATAACACATTTCCTTCCTTCAAAGGTACTTCAAAAATCCCATATAATCCCTTAATTGGTTGTAATTGGAATAAAACTTCCTGAGCCCTTTTCTCTTTTATTAAAATTATTTGTATTATTACAGTGCTCAGAAGCTCATTGAAGGTGCAATGTGAGTAAAGGATATAAGGTTATAATGATAGATCCTGTTTTAAACAGCTTTCAGTTGAAATGTAACACCAGATTTAGCTGATGTGGATGGAGCGTTGTGGGGTGGAACAAACTGCTGATGGAGATAAACAGTGAAACATCTTCATGTTTCCACATACGAGGAGAAACATATAAAATCCCAGAAGTATCTGTTAAAAAAAAAAAAAAAAGTCATGTGCGGTGGCGACAGTGCTGTTATTTCAAACCAGAGTTTGTAGCATGCGTGTACAGCAAAAGGGACTTTGACAGTGAAGACTAACAGCTTGTATTTGACACAAAGAAGGGGCAACTAATAGCAGGACTCAAAGGGAGAGATGAATTTATTAATCATTTATCATCTTTGGAGCAGCATTGCTCTGCATACTGTTAAGAGAATATGGGCTGTATAATAAGGTGGGCTTCTGCGTAGAATAGACTGATCCTAGAGATGAAAGAATGTGCAAAGTTTATAGTCTGAAAGCTTGAACTGTCACTGAAGGCTGCGTCAAAGACTGTAGACCTGAAAGCAGAAGGACAGACTTGTGGAAGAGATCTGAAAAATTTAGATAGCAAAACTAAAGGAGGAAAAAATGAATTCATCTGATCTCAAAATTTCTACCATAAATATTTCCTAATGTAGAAGTTGGAGTGGAGAAAGTAATGCTCAAGCGAGCCATATCTAAAACTACTGGAAGATATACTGTAATAGGAAAGATAGCAAAAAGAGTCAGAGGGGAGAATTAAAGCACAAAGGCAATCAGCAACTCAATCAGTGAAAGAGAAAAGGATAGAGGAGGGATGAGAAGAGGAGAAGGGCAAAAAGGAGAGGATGAGAGGAAATCTGAGATTATGACAGCATGAAGGAGGTGATGTCACAGGAAAAGAATTGAAATCATTAACCAAAAAAAAATGGTGCTTGTAGAAGACCAAAGGAACAACAGTTTGTGGTGAATAGTAGAGCTCCAGGCTGAATTATGTGGTCAGACTGAGAGAAGTGGAGGCTGAAATGGTTTATTGGCTGATTTCAACAAGGCTAGTACCAAAGGAAGGTTTTGTTTCCTACCCCAAGGAAGATTTTGCTTTAAATCCAAAACAGATTTAAGCATAAAATGCATAGGTATCTTTATCAAGAGCTCAGTTTCTCAGTTTTACCTGAATCATACTCTCTACTCCTTTTTCTATTTCTGATATCTTCTTTTTTTTTTTTTTTTTAAATTTAGTCGTATCAAACTAAATCAAAGGAATGAAGATGGTACTTATTCAGGCCAGGCAATTCTGTGATCCCACCTACGCTTGGATCATATTTGAACATCAGGCATCAGGATTCCCAGAATAAGCATTTCTGTACATGGATGTACAAACACAGTCAGGCAAAGCCCAGCAAAGTTTGGGACTAAATAGAACAGTATCTTGATAGCTTATCTGCCCAGAGAATATGGCAGGGCCAGGAAGCAGGCAAATAGATAGATGGCACAGATGTCTAAGACTGGACCCCTTTCAAAGTTTTTGATGTACTTGCAATTCTGTCCATGTGCCTGTGATACTCAGTTTTTCACCTAATGAAACCAGTGAGTGAAAATAGTGAGACTATTTTACATGTGATCTCAGATTGTTTTGTGTAACTCATCATTTTTTAAAGTTGTGAGGTGGGATTTTTAAAGTTTCTGATTAATATATTTTGATAGTTTTAATAATTTAAACACAGGAATAAAAGTATCACTGTCATCGAACTGCACAAGTTAAGAAAGTAGTGCAATGTTATTAAACTTTATAGCTTATAATATAAGTGAATTGCATGTGCAGAGCAGGAAGATTTTCCTCTCTATTATTCTGAGTATTAAACGCGGGCTGCTGCCCAAGAAAAGATAATAAGCAAGATGAGACAGTGAATTTATCTGGTATGTCAAAATCAGGTTCCCTTTGAAGGAGGGAGCTCTAATCTGTGTCTCACGACTCCCATAAATACAGGGAGCCAGAGCACTGAGATGCTATTTTTCTCTCCTTGAGTCTACAGAACGGCATCCTTTTGACATTTTGTCTAAATACTTAAATCAAAATGGTTGTCATTACGTATCTGGTACACCCCGCAGTGCAGAGAGAATTTTTTTTTTTCTGATGTGGTAAAGCTGTTAAAGAATCTCTTTTTAGTTTAAGTGTATTTAGCCATATGGTATATCAAATAAAGTTTTCAAAATGACTTGAACATTTAACCAAGTGAACATAAAACAAGGTACTCAGTAAACTGACAGATCAGGTGTATATATATATATCTGTGTAGGTAAACGAGGGGCAGCTGAGGGAGCTGGGGTTGTTTAGCCTGGAGAAAAGGAGGCTCAGGGGAGACCTTATTGCTCTCTACAACTACCTGAAAGGAGGGTGTAGTGAAGTAGGGTTTGGCCTCTTCTCCCAGGCAACTAGTGACAGGACAAGAGGAAATGGCCTCAAGCTGCACCAGAGGAAGTTCAGGTTGGACATCAGGAATAATTTCTTCACGGAAAGGGTGGTTAAGCATTGGAACAGGCTGCCCAGGGAAGTGGAGTCACCGTCCCTGAAAGTGTTCAAGAAATAACTGGATGTGCCAGTTAGTGCTGTGATTTAGTTCATGTAGTGTTGTTTGGTAAAGGTTGGACTTCATGATCTTGGAGGACTTTTCGAATCCTGATTTTCCTATGATTCCATATACGTATGTAAAGAGATCAGGTAAAACCATGGTAGGTATTTCTTTTCTGAAGACTATCTGTATGAATGGGATTTTTGTCTTACTGCTGAGAAAACTGGATTAGCTATGTTTAAGTGCATTCTTAAACCTACCTCAATTCATTTTTTAAATTGGTATTGTGATTTTCCATTTGTCACTTCATTTTTATTGTCTCTTACAGTTATCCACATTACCTTTCCTGACAGTGACTATCAGTTCATACCCACTTACATTATCTATGATGCTAATTGCTTCGTATTCCTTACATTGCAGCTCTGAAGAATAGTGCCAAATGTTTCAAATTTTTCTTTTTTTAAAAAATTTTGTCTTCATATTTTCTACATATTTTGAACTCACTGTTGGAGATATGAAAAAAACATAGTTCTAATCTGCATTTAGACTGCTAACATGCAATATAATATTGCATACTTGGCAATACTTAAATCCACATAATTAAAAAAGTATACATCAGATATGACTGCTGTCTCTAATAGCTTTAATTCTCCGAGTAAGCTTGCTTCTGTAGCCTGTCTGCTCCATGGATAGCCATTTCAAACAGAAGCAGTCTCAGAGTCCCATGGAAACACTGTGTCGACTCTTGGAATCACCCCTCTTCCTACCTCTGTCTCCAGTGCAACAGTAAATCTCATTATTTTTAACAAAACGCAATAATTTTTGTCAAATGTAAAAATGTCATGGATTTTTGTCACCACCCCCTCCCCCCCAATAATTTAAAGGACAAGCTAGGGCTGCTCATAGACAAGTGAGCTGGGTTTTGACAACTCTTAACCCCTGTGCTGGAAGTTTATCAATCTAGCTACAACCTCAGAAGGGGTATCTGCAGAAATGGAAGAGGTTCTGCTGTTCATAGAACACGGTCATTATGATTTTGGTTGTCTGAAGCACAAAAGCTTGGGACCAATTTATATGCTGGCATGGGTAGTTTATATTTTTTCACAGAATACAATAAGTTTCCCATGAATTCTTGATATCAGCCACTTGAACGAGACTGTTGAAAATGATCTTCTTTGGCAATACCACAATATGTAATGCCAAAATAGCTGGCCTAGTTTACAGTAGAAAAATAAATATATCCCCTTTTATTCTGAGATCACAGCAAATCATAAGCCTATTTGTGAAACTGAACCCACATCTATGTAAGTATTTTTTGCTATGTAGAATTCAGTTTTCATTCTCAATTACAGCTTTCACTACTTGTTAAAGCACTATTTATGAAGTTTATTTAGCTGTTTATATTTCAAGGTGGAAATTATGGGGGAATGTAGATATTTACTGGCAGAGGAAAGAGAAGAATTTCCAAACAGAGAAAAACAATGCCCCAGGCTTTATCAAGTGATCCTGTCAAAATCCATTATGCTACAAAGATCTTCAGATGTGTGTGATATTCCTGTTGACAGTACTGAGTGTTTATACTTGGGCTGATTACTCCCCAGTGTCCTCTGCAGACAGCAGTGACAACAGTGAAGGAACTGACTTTGTTCAGCACTTGTTTAAGCCTCAGTCAATGTTAAATTCCGTCCTTTGAGTTCAATGAATCAAAACTCAGTGTCAATAATTATTGTATTTACAATCCCAGAGACTTTAGAGAAGGCAGAGCAGCAGCATGCAATTAAAGAGGAATGAAACCCAAGTATCATGTAGTTAATTAAAGTGTTTTTAAGGATTCTGTAAGCTCATGAGATATCTGAGTGATATCAGACTCTCTTAAGAAGGAGAGAATCTTTATCAATACCATTGAACGCAAATAGTCTAGGCAAAAAGGTTGACAACATGTTCCCAGTGGAAAGCAACATAGCCTGGATTCTCATTTTCTCCTTGTCTTCCTAACATTTTACAACCTCTTCTTTGTAAACCTTTTAAATGAAGTGGAGAAAGTGTGTGGCAGTTAAACCTTCCCATCTTAGGGATGAACTAAATGTTTGTGGACCCTCTCATGATTCCTTATACCCCAGCATCACATACAAAGACTGTGTATTAGTATGAATAACTGAAGAAGATTCTCCTGCTTTGATCTTTAAAAGACCATCTGAAATAGTTCAATGTCTTGTGGTAATAATCTGCTTTCGAAGAAGGGGTGTTCTTTTAATGAACAGCAAAGTGCACCTCACCAAGAGGAAGTTTAAAGAAGGGACGAAGTTTAAAAAAGGACATTTTTTCTTTTCTTCACAGTGTTTTTAAAAATGTTCAGCAGTACAAAAATAATCACATAGCCCCTGGTTATCGTCCCTGACTAATATTATTTCTGCCCTTTTTTTATTGTACAAGCCCACAAAGAATATATCCATCAGTTTAAGAAAAATTGGAAAAGGCAATAAAGAGGATATTTTTTTAACCTCTGGTTAAGGATATATGATCCAGTTGCAAGAAGTATGAGTTTCAGTTATTGAAATGTATGGTCTTCCCTCTTAAAAGAAAATCTTCCTCTCTTTCTCAACTGAACACAATGTTAGCATGTGTAAATACTGTATAAACCAAAAGTTTATATGAGAAAGCAGTATTGGTATGAACAAGAAACATCATCAGAGTTGTAGTATATTCCTAAGCCTATGGTGTCAGCCTAATTTTGCTTCCATCCACATAATTTGCAAAAATCTTACTGCCTTTGCTTGGGTGTAAAGTTTATCCATCACTAAACAGTTTTGAAAATCCCATCTCTGGGGCCTTGAAATCTCATTATATTAGTGAAGAGCAGAAATAATTGGTCATACTATAAAGCAAAGCTAAATTTGAACTGTAAGAAAATATCGAATTCTGACAATGGTCAAAACACTGTTTAGAAGAAAAGATGGAACTACTCTGTGAGTTGACAGTGCAAGTTTGTAGTTTCTGAGTGAATCAAAGGATCATGCCTTTGATTGTCTATGAAAAATGAATAACAATTAAAAAGACAAAAGAAAAAGGCAAACTAAAAATTCACCAAAGTCAACCCATAAGTAATTAAAAGTTTATACATAGACTGTTTTTTAAAACAATGTTATTTTAAACTTTGTGTCTCTGTGCTTGTGACAAGCATTCATCTGGAATAATGAAACACTCTGAAATGCAGTTAAAATCAATATCTTTCTTTGACATATACCCATTACATGCATTGCTTTTGGTTTCTCTTAAAAACATGGTGCTTTCTAAGAAGCTTCAAACCAGCGTCTGCTGTCAATGAATGAATGCTTTAATGGTAATAGCAGAAGGACAGGTGTCTCTCCTCCAGAAGATATTTGAACATTGTGGCAATTTTTGTATTTTTTTTCATATTTAATTTTATGGTATTTAATTTTAATTTTTGTTTGTTTTGCAGCATATTTTACAGCTACTTATTGTATGTTACAATCAAATTCACAAGCTGCCCAGTTGACTGCTCAGTGTAAATTGTTATTCAACATAAATAATGATGTCTCACTTATTCCAAGAGAATAAGGCTCTATTGTGCAGACATTTTTCAATTGAACGTGCTCTAAATTGTCCAGGCAGAAAAATCATTTTTAGGTATTGCTTGTTAACACAGAGAAGAGATATTATCTGAACTTTCAATAAAATGCAATTTTTAAATTTAGCAGGCACAAATACATTTATGGATCAATACTTTTATATCAGCCCCAAATATGAAGAAAATTCAATGAAAAATGTAACACTGCATAGATTAAAGATAAATAGCTCTTGGTAAAACGAGAATCATGTCTCGCCTCCACTCCACACCATGTGGCAACCTCTAGTCCACATGTCAAAGACTAATCTAGGTGGGCACAAATTGCGCAGTTGCACAGTAGAAGAAAGCTTACATTGCTTAACTTTGGCATTTCCATCAGGCAAACTGTTACCTCATCAAAATCTCTTACAAAATGTCAGCATAACAATCTGCTTGAATGTTAGTTTTCCAGTCATTTGGGGATGAAATGTGTCCTCCTTTATGCCACTTTGTGTATTGTTCCTTCACACTTCATGTTCCTATCCTGTTATCACTTGTGAGGGACTCTTGACACTTTTGTTTTGCCATGTGGTCTAAAAAGTCACTTTTTCCCCTGTTTCTTGGGGCATGCTGAGACCTTCCTGCAAATCTTTTTCTTTTAATCCTAGAAGTACATCTGTTGAAAGAGAGGTTAAGTTCTAGAGGTCTCTTAGGTTTTGGCATTGGAGGTCGATACTGTGTTTATCAAAGGGAGAGGAAAAAATCCCTGGGGACAAATACAGACTACGTTCTGCAAGAGAAGTTTCTTCCTATCCCATCTAATGTGTACACTGAAAGATGAAATCTATACTCCAGCCTTTATTTTTTTTTTAATTTTTTAATAAATTATGTATTGTCATCTGTGTAACCAGGGACTAGATATTCTGTATCTAGGCTTTAAGTAATTTTAATCCCTTGGCCTCCTTTCATGTTTGATATCTTATTCTGTTCTTTCAGCGATCTCATTCTAGAGCATAATCATTTGTGCATCTGGGTGTTTTAAATGTTTTAGTTCACAGGTTCTCATAGAAGAATGGAATATCTAACTATTAAATTAGAGTTTGAAATAGGTTCAAGTTGTTTTATTTATTGTAATTCAACACAAAGTGATATCTATTAGGAAAATCCAGGCACAACTACTATAAAAGTCAATAAATCAGAAGCAATTTTACCCTGGCAAGGAATGCTACTCTTAAACCAGGTATAATTTAGGTTGAAAAATCAAATGTTTATATCATTAGAGCAGTGGCATTTGACTGCCTCCTGAAAAGGCAGTGGGTACATTTTGTTTCCTGTTTCTCTTTCTCATAATACTCTCTAGTTTTGTTTAATGAGAAATTTGTCAAGAGAGTTGTTTGTTAGATGGGGTAATTTTTTAGCTTTTCTTTCTAAACAGGGGCTGTTGCACCTATTGAGAATTAAAAATATAAGAAGACCACTTACACAAAAGAGACTTTAGGTGAACAAACCACATTGCCATACGAATCTAAGTGTTTCAACCCCAAGAAAGGAGAAATAATTTTTTCTCATATTTAGAGGGCATCTGACACTTTCTGAGATAAAGCTATGAAAAAAGGAGCCAAGGAGAACCAAACTGGCTTATTGTTGCCTGGGAAAAGATGTCCTGATAAGTAGCAGCTGAGTAGCTGGAAGAATAGCTACTGGTGATTGCAGGCAGTTCAGAGATCTTTCTTCAGAGAACAAGTTAAAGAGAAACTCTTTTCAGATTTTGCAGGATCAGAAACTGGATTATGCAATAAAAGAAGCAAAGCAGAAACTGAAGCTAATATCTCTGAATAAAATGAAGAGGCAAATGCAGCTACTCAGAAGGACCATATTGAAAAGACAGAAAACGGAAGGATAAAAAGCAAACCTCCTCCCTTTCCCTGCAAGGAAAGAAACTGAAAATTGAGTTAAAATGATAGAATCACAAACACAGCAAAAAAGGTAAAGCAAAAGAAAATGGAAGGTAGGAATCAAGAGGTTTCCCAAAGAAGAGGCAATATGTCAGAGACTTATCATGAGTTGACAGTCATGTCTTTGGACAATGATAGCTGGAATCAATTTTAGTACATCTGAACATCTCCTTGTGTGTGATGTTTCATTGCTGTTGTTCAGGATGCTAAGAAATGATACAGCATGAGAGACTTCTCTTTGTTCACTTTTTAACAGCTCTTTCCTTACTCAGAATACTTCTCGGAACTGACAACCATTTCTGACAGCAATTCAGCCTTTCTGCTGCAGTGTACAGCAGGGATAATGCATTTGTGTTCTGGGCTATTACACAAGCTCATGAACTTGCGGGTGGGTGGCTTCTGTTTTGGGCATGAATGTTGCACACCAGCTTCCTAGGTAATACGTTAATTTTATTGATTTTCAAAAAAGGAAATCAGTGATTTCTAATGGAAAGTCTTTTCTGCCAATCTAATCAACTAAATTAAGGCACCCATTTAATTTAAAATTGCTTTTAGAGAGAATTAGTTTTTTTGCCACTATCCCTATTTAAGTTTGCTATGGGCTAGACTCTTAAAGCTTGTGGTCTCAGTAAAATCTAGGCAAAACTGTTAGAGTGATTTTGGAGTCTTTAACATTTCCCCACTGAAATATCAGATTTAGTGAGGTGGAGGAGAGAGGACTGGAAAGAAAAAGAGAACAATATCTGTACTCACATCTACAAGCTTACTCATAACCCTACTTACATCTCTGCAATAGAAGGGTACTTGTCCCTTGTCTCGCTGTATAAAATTTCAAGTTCTCTTGTCATAAAGATATTTTTCTTGCTCCTGTCATGAAAAAGTCAAAATATATTTACATCAGTAGTTCACTCCAGTGATCTGACATGGATAACAAGGGTATCCATGTTATCAGCTCAGCTTGCATAATTCTTCATTGGCTTCAAGGCCCCTTGGCTGCCTTTTCAAGGGCAAAAGGTTTTTCCAAAAGGCAGCATCACTGAGAGGGAGCTTGAAAAGACAGGTCCTCTCAAAACCTGTGTACTGCTCAGAGCTCTGCTTGGTTACTCTAGGGTGTGGAGAAGAATGAAAATTCAAGTCTGCTAGAAAGTTATGCGTTTAAATTTTTATTTAGTATATTTGATGTTCTTTTTAGGTACAGAAAGGTTCATGAAGAGTATCTGGGATTGCTTACATGCATCCCTTTTCAAATTGTGGGAAGTTATACCTAAGCTGCTAAATTGCATTCCTGCTCTTATACAGTCTTTGCTAATCTTTTAGGATGTGTTGAAGCTATGTTGTTTAATTAGCAATTATTTTTGTTTCCATGACTGAACTGTTACTACACTCTTCAGCAGCTTTTAACTGGTTACAGAATTTTCTTCCTTTTCTGAGTTTTCAGGTGGTGCTGAATAAGTGTGTTCATCAGTGCAAAGCCTGTTTACACTCTGAGCAAAGGTGTTTTAGAAAATATAATGTTAAACTGTTCCATTACTGTAAAGAGGTGCTGGGGTAAAGCAGTTTGCACCTGGCTGGCTAATATCTCACTCCAGAGCAGTGTAAAACAGGTTGTGTGAGTTTGCAATCACAGATACAGACCAGCAATGTCTCTCCCTCTCTCTCTTCCTCATGCTTACCAGTCACCTTCTTCATCTACCTAACCTTTCCATTTTAAAACTGAAGAGGTCTTCAGATCTGTCACCAGGACCTTGCCAACTCATAGGGCACCCACCCACTGGCAGGGACATAAGAAAGGGGTAAATCTCAGACTTTGACAGATAGGTCACTTTAGTTGTAGACTTTAAACTCTCAGTAGAGAGAAATAAACACTCTAGTACATGTTTATTCTCTTAATATTGATGTGCAAAACAGATTGTACAAGTTGTACTGTAGATTGGACTGTTTCATTATGTTCATGAGAAGTGCACCCTGAGGGAAAGGGAGCTATTTGCACTGCAGATATTAAATTAGCTCAATACAATCTGATTGCTATCATCTTCAAGGAAAAGAAATTATGGCTATTGCAGAAAGTTACCTGGGTTAGGCCGGGTCAAGGGTTTGGGAGATCATCTTGATTTGGCATCTTATAGCAGAGTACTCAGGAAGAAAACATGAAGAGGGCAGTAGGAAGAAGACGTCCTATGAGGAGTGTTGGAGGACCTTGGGCTTGTCTAGTTTGGAGTAAAAGAGGCTGAGGAGACACCTCTTTCTTCCCTACAGCTTTGTGAAGAAGGGAAGGGGAGAAGGAGGTGCTGATCTCTTCTCCCTGGGATGGAGAGATATGACATGTGGGAATGGGCCAAAGCTGTGTCAAAGGAGGTTCATAGTAGGAATTAGGAAATATTTCTTTTCTGAGAGGTTGATCAAAGACTGGAACAGACTTTCTAGAGAGGTGGTGGATGCCCCAAGTCTGTCAGTGTTTAAAAGGCATTTGGACAATGCCCTTAATGATATATTTTTTGTTAATTTTGTAATGATATAATTTTTGTTCAACTTTAAGTGGTCAGACAGTTGAACTAGAACATTTTTGTCCCTTCCAACTGAAAATATTATTCTGTTCTATTCTACTCTACAGCAAGACACTTTGGCATGATTTAAAAGACAGGTTTTTTTTTTTCCACATGCCAACAGACATTATGTACACAGTGCAACTCTTTGGGTTTCTGTTGTGCAAGGCAAATGAGAAAGATCTGAAGACAAAAGTCACCTAAATAGTCAGTCCTGACCACTCATGGGAGGCATCAGAGGTGGCCAGATCCCAGTCAGCAGCCATGGTCATCCTGAGCATGCATATTGTAGGTTTGTGTAGTAAGGCAGACGCCAGGTGCTGTCACAGGGGGAGCTCTGTGCACATAATGGACTGTGCTGTGTGGTGACGATAATTATAGTCTCATTCCCTGGAACTTTTGCCCCATGGAAAAGTGTGAGTTGAGAAGGAAAAGAACACAGCTCACCTTATCTAAGCTATGATCTTCATGAAGTGCGTACTCTTGGGACAGTAGAGATTGGTGCCAAGGGGTAGTTCATATGCCAAGGAAATGCTCAGCTGGCTGTCTGCTTTGCCTTTGTCTCCATGCTCCCAGGTAGACTTTGCTCCTGTTTATTCCCTTGCCTGGTTTTGCAGCGGTTAAAGGAGGTCCGATTGTGCAGGAAAGGTGCTGTGTTGGGCCAGAAGCTGACCTTCAGAAGGCACTCACTTAAAGGCGTGCTTAATGCAGGGTGTCCATGGGAGAGACAGGTCTGCTGAAATGCTGTCATGACGGGGCAACTCATGGGATAAAGAGGTGGTGAGCTTGATACAGCCATAATCAGGATAAGGCTGTCAAGGAACTTTGTGATCTTAAAGCTGCTTAACTTATTTTGAGCACTCATAGTCAGAGGAATAATGTCAGATGTCTTAGGCTGTTTTGCTTCAAAGGCTGCTTCCAATTTTTTTTTTTTTTACATTCTGCTCTGCTTCCACAGTTGTATGGGCTTTGCATCAGTCCATTTAGAATAGTTGGTGTTTTCGCTTTAGCGGCAAACAAAACTAATCACTGACTGAATAGTTTTTTTCTGAAAATTGATTGTGGAAACTTCATGAATGAGCACAGAAAGAAATAGGTTATAAAATTTATTTCATCTGAGTATGTTTACATCTCTGAGAATGGCTTCCCTGGTAAACTGAGACTGTTTTCTCGATAAAAGTGTTTAAAATATTATTCAAATAAAAATAAGAAAATTCTGACAACTGTTTTGGGAAAAAAAAAAAAGATAAGAAAGATATTGAAAATGGTCCTGAAGCCCAAAAAGCCTAGAAATGCTCCTTATCTAAGATAGGAAATGAGCAGCTGCCTATGAGAGAGGCAAATGAACTGGGAATAGGAGGTAATTCACCTACGACTCAATGACACTTCTTACCCTACCTCACATTATAAATATCAGTGATTGCTGGGCTGTATCCCCCAGAGCAGTTACTGCTCCTGTCAAAATGTTATGGGTCATTCTGAACTGTGTTGCAGAAAAGGTCTTTTAAACAAATCTGATTTCTTTGGTTGAAGAATCTACCACTCTTCACATACATAAATTGGTCTCTTTCCCCATTTAGTCTAAACTTCATTTTGCTCTACTTTGCACGTATTCACTGCAGATGTGGGGTTGAGGTGGGTGCAAAATATTTTCGAAGATTCTTACAAGCATATTGCAATCCCTGGAGGAAATGTTTTGTGCTCATGTCAGTAATTATATCTGTCTTGGATTGAATTAGATGAAGTGTTCCATTTCAGTCTTATGGCCGATGTTCAGAGTGTACTTTGAAGAGTCACTTTTAAATTATATTGTCAATTAAAAAGTCAATGAATATTTGTTGACTAAGGAGCTAGTTGAGGAATATATGGGCTAATTAAGGAACCACAGAATGGTTGAGGTGGGAAGGGACCTCTGGAGAACATCCTATTCAACCTCCCTGCATGGAGACTCTACAACTCCTCTGGGCAACCTGTGCTCAGTCACCCTTGGTACGAGTGAGAGAAACAGCCTTTGTGTTGATGTAAGGATATTTTCTTCTGTGTTCCTATGCTTTGCTACTGTACATGGGAAGCTTTGCAGTCCTCTAGAACCCAGAGTGTTTCATTCAAAGAGCACATATACCAGACACAAATATGTTAGATATTAAAATTTCTATTCTTTTACCACTTGTAATATGTTAAGTGCAGTGATATTTACACTTTCCTTCAATTGCTTGTAAGATTGCCTAAGCAGTAAAAATGGAGTTGTAAACACATTTATTCATACATTAACAGTTATACCCTTGAGAATGTTTCAAGCAAAACTGCATTCAAATAGGCTGTTTATTTGTTTTAAAGACTTTTTAAAAAATCAACAATTAAATAGTCCATCTGTTTCCCAAACACTTCTAGTTAAACATTTGACTATACAGTTTTGAAAAGGCAATTTTCCTAAACTGAACATTCTGCCTCGCATGTGTATAAATCCTTGACTGCTACAGGGAAGCAACAGAGTAGACAAAAGCTTGGATTTGCCGAAGTAAAATATGGTGTATTTCAGTGGAATTACACCCACTTATAGTACATCAGGTTACCATTTTTCTCTTTCTTCTTAGAAAAGTAGAAGTTAAAAATATTCTGTTCTGAAAGCTGGATTAATCCTTCAATTAGAGAACACAATGAATGGCTCTAAAATCACTGGGAGAATACTTCTACCATGTATTTGTTGAAATCACTTTTCAAAATGTGTTTATATCTCATAATTTTCTTTTTACTGAGGTTTAATGTTGGACTAGTAACTGCTGATATACCAATTAAAATGATGCTCCACTCTAAAGCCAGTGAAAAGATTTGCTAATGTTAAAAATTCACACAGGAAAAAAAAGGCTGATTAAGGATAATTTATATTTTTCATTAAATGATCATACATTACTCTCAGAATGAAGTTCTTTATTATTAATGGAAATTCATGATTGCTATTCATTACTCATTTTTAAGTGCTTTTATTTTAACTTGTTATCAATTTCCAATAGCAAAATGATGTGTTCCAACTTTGAACATTCTGAACTTTACTAAATTTTGTCAAGATTTTCCTTTGGGCAAGCATTTCTTTTTTTGGCAAGCATTTCTTCCATTTAACAGTAACCATCCCTTTAGTCTTCATTTTATTTCCTCAAAATACTACTTTTAACCTTGTTTTATTTTTTTCTAGGGTAGAAATACCATGAGGATACTGAAGCAAATTTTAAACTGTTCTTTCATTAAACCTACTATTATTGGGTGCTAATTTGTGCAGTCAGGCATAGGAGATCAATTCAGTATACTCAAATTTTTTCTTTGCATGCAAGTAAGCTAGCTAATGAATGAAATCTAGTTTCTGGATTTGTTTTTCTTTTTTTTTTTTTTTTTGCGACTGGCAACAATTCAAGAAATATTTCCTTGAAATGATTGCATTTTGACTCATCAGAATATATCTCCAGAAATCAATCTGTATATGCAAAACTGACATGTAGGCTGAACCACTTTGCAATGGCAGATGGCAAGACAGATGTTTCAAATGTATTAGAGTTGTAAAGAAACATCAGCACTCTAAGGAATGAATATATTGTCTTCAATGATCCTGAAGATGCCAAATATATTGGCATGAGACAAAGCAAATTCTGTTTTACTGTTATTTTAGAAGTGTTTCACAACCATGACTAGGAATACTATTTGATCCAATCTGTCTTTGAATTCCAGTACAGAAATTTAAAAATACAAATGCTAAAAACCCTGCCAAACCAATCAGTAGGAATATTTACATAGGAAAGAAGCTAGATGGTCAAATAATATAAGAACAAAAAGTAATAAGGAGCAAACATTTGAACAGGCATGTTATCAGTGTGTTTGCCTCATGTCTTGCTTCTGCCTCTGTGAAAATTGTTCAAATCTTAGCATACTTATCCACAAAACTCCCTAATTTCATTTTACTCTTTTTCTTACAATTTTACCTTTCTTATTTAAACACACTTTCCTGTTTAAACTCTTATCCTGGCATGCTGCCTGTGACTTTCATTCAATGTATTTTCTCATTTCATCTCATTAGGATCTCAGTGTTTGCTTAACTCTTTCTGGACTGGAATTCTCTTTGCAAACAAGCAAGGAGGAATCCTTCCTTCTTTCCTGTCTGCCTTCTTTCCTTCCTGCCTTCCTTCTTCTCTCTAATCGTACCAAACATTTGAATTCCAGGCATTCATTCACAATCAACACCCTTCACCTCCTTCCCATTTTAACAATGATCCTGCCAATTCTGGATAGCTTTTTTAGCTTTTTTTTACTGGTGTGGCAGCAGAGTAGGACCACTGGGAGGTGGATGGAGGTTGGGTATTGAAGGGTGACTGCATAAACCCAAGAGGGAGCAAATCTACTTAGTGCAAAGGAAAGGAGAGCCTGGTTCAAGGACTGTGGCTCACATGTAGCTGGTAAGCGGTTGTATAGAAGAAGATATACAGGGAAATAGAAGGAAAAAAGAAAGGAGTAGCCAGTCACTTCTGGAGAATAGAGAGGTCTGAAAGCTGGGAGGCTGACAGAGCTAAAATTTGAAGTGATACACAGTGAGGTGAAGCGTAGACAAGATAATTTAGATTTAGCTGGAAGTCTAGGAAGTAAAACATGAATTTTAGCAAGGGTATAAAGAAAGAAAAAGTGATTTAATGGCAGGTTGCAGGCTAGGGAAGAAAGACAGAAATGAGACCATGGGAAATCAGAAGATATTGCAACTTAAATTAAGCCTATGGAACACAAAAGCTGTAACAGGAAATATGTCTCATATACTGTGATGACTTCACCTGTCGCCACAGCACTGGATTTAAGGATTAGTCACCAGGGATGAATATTACCTTATTAATTTGAAGAGGATAAAATGTTAATACTAATCTCAAATGGACAACCCCCCCAAGCTAAAAAAACTAGCTGGAAGCAATTTACAGATATTAAATTAAAGGATTTATTGCTGTTGTGTCTTAGGAGAATTGAGCAAAGGAAAACAGGAGGTAAATATGACTTTTGGGGACTTTCTTTTCTCATTTTTGTCTGTGTTGATTGTGATTGTTGTAGAAGTCTGCTCTACTCTTTTGACTCTTTTCTTGGCTTCCTTTACAGCAACAGCAAAATTAATCCTTCTGTTTGTAAAATAGTAAGAGACATCTAGCTTTGAAAATTCAGTCCCCTACTTCTTTTACTTTACTACAATGACGATAGCAGAGTTGAGCCTAAATATCAAAATCTAAACCCAAACTCACAGCAAAATACCTGACAACAAACAAATGTCACCGATAAAAATGAGGATACCTTCTGAATCCTTGCATAACATAAATTTATCTATCAATGATATTTTATTGTTAAATATGTTTTTAACACTATTTAGCAAGTTCCAAATATTGTTAAACTGCTTTATGGAACAGGAGAAAAGTACAAGGTTCCACCCCTAAGAATCTGTGGCTCTAATTCAGATGTGAAGCAGCAAGTAAAGAAGCAAGAAAAGGGGTGTAAAGAGGAAGAGCTATCCAGCAGAGTAGGCAGGTTGTTTGGCTGCATTTCACCTCTGTGGTCAGCTAGCTAGTTACATGCAAGAAGAGTTTACAACTATCCTAGAGTCCAAACAGAATCACACAGGGTTAAACTGTGCATTTGGTCTTCTTCCTCTCTAACATTTTTTAAAAGCTGTGCTAAGAGTGTATAAGCCTTCCAAAAAGCACTAACTCAGTTAGTAAGTGTTAAAAGTAATGTGTCAAAATTTTACTGGCCAGTCGTATTATATAATGAATGGGGAAAAATTGCTTCTCTCATTTAGCTATGTAATTAGTTATCCTTTGACATGGAGCAGCCACTCTCCTTATCAGTCCCAGCAATGTACCTTCCTTTTTGCCGTGGAGCCTCTGGACACTTGTGATTTTGCTCAGTGCTTGAAAGTTATTCATGCTATTTTCAAACAGTGCAGGACACGAGTTTCCAAGTACTAAGATACTGCCAGTACCCTGATGCCAACAGACCTCTTTTATTTTTTTCATTGTGACAGGCTTTCTTTCCTAGAGTGAGGAAGAGGTGTTCTCTCTTGTGGCCAGATTATAGGCTGTATTTAGGTCTAAATGTAGTCCCCAGCATTAAGAGAACTATGACTATGTCAGCTCTGATTTTTGTGCTGAAAAAGATAGGAACAGCCTCATAAATACAATATAATTGTGGGTTTCAAGAAAAGGATTTCCTTGGGCATTTAGCAGTCAAAGAGAAAGATGTTGGTTCTGGTCACTATAAAGAGCACAAGATTTTCCATAAAAGTAGATATAATCAAGTAAGATTATGTTTCCTTGTTTCAACTGAAATAGTTAAATGGAATTGTACTGGATAAGTGCAAAAAAAAAAAAAAAAAAAAAGAGACATTAAATAAGTGTTTCGGAAAGATGTTACTTCTAAAATAAAAATATTCTACCAAAGTGAAATTACCAGTGCTGCATACAGACAAGCTTTATATTAATTATCTGTGTTCATAAAGTAAGAATGATTACATCAATAAAGAGTGATTCATAGTTAAGTGGTGCCTTTCAACCATACGACATCTATTGAGAACAAACAGTGTTCTCCAGATGGAAGCCAACTAATGCACTAACAACATAATTACAATGATTACAGCTGTGACAAAGGGTATGAGTGGCTTTCAACCACAGCATACAACAAGAAATGCATTTTTGTTAGTTAAGTTTGTTGAAATTTTGGTTATGAGAGCAAACAAAATGAAGTTGGACCTGTTGGCTTATACTAGACGCTGCAGAAACTGATAAGAGTGAAAGCTATTTAGAATGTTAGAAAAAAAAAACAAATCCAAGATAGCATTCTGCCATTATTGCTATGATATTGCTGTGCTGCCTGTGAGTGTTCATGTGCATACATATGATGAAGAAAAGAATAGTTCCTGCTTTCAGATGCTCACCCACAAGAAAATAGACTGAGGGATGGGGTTCTTATCACCGGATTTCTGACTCTTGGCTCCCTGTACAGTTACCTGAAATAAGCAGACCCTTCTGGAGTGTGATTTATTTTGCCCTCTTTTAAACTTTGATTTTTGAGTGGAATTATTTTTGAAGAAACTTATTTGTTCCTCTTAGGAAAGAGAACTAAGATGTACTCACATATGCACACTCCCACTGTAAAAGTCTTCATCATATCAGAGGGATTATACCTTTGAATGAATACAGAAAGACACATGAAACAGTTCTGACATAAATAAGACCATATATCTAAGTTAAGAATAACTATAATATCCCAATATAAGGTGCCTTGTGTGTATCAAAGCAAAAGAGAGCTTTGAGAAAGGCAAGACAGGTGATTATTTAAAGCATACTCATCCCAGAAACAAGGCAATGTGTGTAAAGAAGTGGAAAATAGTGAAGATTTAAAGACTTAACAATACTGAATATTGCAGGTATGTCGTGAATGGAACTCTGCCTATGAGGTGACAGTCTGTGAAGGGCTTTCAAAGCAAAGGAAAATGTGGTGTGATGTGGGTTTGCAGAAAGGTTGTTGGTCAGCAAATACAAGAGGAAAGCTTATCCTAAAACCCAGCACCCTGAAGCATGCTACCACACAGACCTTTGCAGTTTGACATGACCCATCTGTATGTCTTACCTCTGCCAAATCCATCCTAGACACAAATTTGCACTGAAATTTCTGTGTCTGAGGAGACAGTTCACCCACAATCTGATGTCTTCATACCACTACATATACTGCAACATCACTGAGCAGGCTGAATGATAAAAAGGACAGCATTTATTAAGCAGAACTTTAGGTCAGATATTTTATTAAAGAGCTGGAAAAAGTTTGCATAAAACAAAACATTTTAGTAACATTCTGTTAAATTTTATTAAAAATCTGGGACCTTAGATTTCAAAGAATAATTCTCCTTCCCTGTCTTGACCCAGCAGCTAATCCCATCAGATCCCAGCCCTTCACGCACTTAAAGAGAGGTGGGAATATCATCTCCCTATAGGCATGACCTTCTCGTTGATCCCCTCTAAATTGTTTTTACACCTTCTAGGTGCAAGATAAATCCTCCTTCCTTTCCTTCTCCATCCTTAATTCTCACATCCGAGTGCAGTGAAACAGAGCACTGATAGCTTATCTAGCAGCAGAAGCAAAAATTGACTTTGCTATTTAAAGCACTTTCTGCCTTATTACAGTTGGAAGCCTTTTTCAATCTGCAAATTGCATATCATAACAAGTATTAGCTATACATATGTTCTATTAAATTAATAATCTTTATTGCGTCCTTAGCTTTTGGCAGGGACTTACTTGTTGCAACCCGTTATTACTGGCACAGGCTTGAGAAATGTTCTGTCAGAACCATCTTCTCCCTCTTTTATCCCAATCTGTTACTTTTAGAGATACCTAACACTAAAATAAATAAAACATCTAAACAGATTTTTAGGTACTGTTTGGCAAAGAACGGAATAAATTGGGAAGTGGCCTTACAAAGCTTTGTACATTCAGAATGTCCCTGCTGCTTAAGCATTTTTTCCAATTCTGTTCATCATGTCTCAAAGGGATAGAGTATAACTAGAAACAATTACTAAGAGAGGTCACAAAAGTCACCAGAAACATGAAAAAACTTTTGTACAGAAGCTGAGTAGACAAAGAGATTAGAGATTGGGAAAATACATCCAAATATCAATAAAATGGAAATTTATATAAAGATGGAAATATAATTTATTCAGTAATCATCAAAGTGAAAGAAAAAGAGTACATTGACTGATATTATTTGGCATGTTTAGAATTAACTGACAATGTAACTAAATATTAAACTGAGGTTAGTTTCCCCAATATGTTGTGCTGTCCAAGTTTTGGGCAAGTTCAAGGGAATTAACTTGTCCAGGCTTACTGGGTCCCATGGTCCCAGTGGTGTCCATCTCAAGAATTCCCTGGATGATTGTCCTCTAGTAAATTTCAGTATTTTCACTGGAAAGGAGGGGATGGAATAACTTGTATACCCTTGTCTACCAGCCCCCAGTTCAGCAGGGCTAAGTCAGTTGGCTCACATCACCTTTACCAGCAGTTCCAGATGAGCCATCTGGCTTTGCCTTGAGCTGAAAAAGTTTTGCCTTGAATACTCAAGTCCATTTAGCTCAGACAAGTTGATTCAAGCAGTTTGTAGATGACTTCATTTTAACCACTTCAGCTTTTTGTAGTAAGAATGCATGAGTTATTTTACCTTGAATTAAAAATTAGTTAAAGAATGTCCACTGAGTGATTGGACCAGTTTATAAAGTCTTTTAAACTCATTTTACTAAGTAGACAAGGTCTGTGACCTCATTGACACCATTATTGTGTTTTTTACAAGGTCACCTTTATGCCAAGTGCACTGATGAGCTAGAAAGGATGTGATTAGAAAAAGCAGTACAGGCAGACTTTATTGGTGCATCATAGGAATAAAAGAAACTCTGGTGGGGAATCTTCAATGCATGGAGTGAGGCATAACAGACAGCCTTTCATGAAATTTGTTGTTTTCTTCGGGAAGATAGTAAAACATAATTTTTGCTGTAATTTAAATCCTTGATCCAGAGCAAAAAGAAATCTTGATACTTCATTAGCTACCCAAATATGACCATGCCACTAATGTTTTGAAGTAAGATTGATGATGACTGATTTTCTGTGCTGTACTTTCATGGTACTTGGCTACTTTAAATTTTTTAGTTGGAGATAAACATGGCTAAACTGAATTTGATAAATAGTTTATCTACTTCCGGAATTGCCAAATTGATACTTTATGGCTTATAGAGTTTTCATGCTTCTAACTGAATTTACAAGCAAAATATTGGGCAAAAGCTTGTAAATGTGATTTTTCCATAATCTCTGCATGAATTAGGTCAGCTGTCAGTGCACCATAAGAGAGTTTAAACATCAGTTCCAATGGCTGTCGTAATCTACCAAAGTGCAGGCATTTAACAGGAAATTACACAATAAAATTCTGTCAGACATTGCTTATGTGCCTGTTGCTGATTTGCTGCTTTGACTCTCAGAGCAGTCAAACCGATATCAAAGCTCAGATCATCTACAGAGTGAAATGCTCATCTTGTTAAATTTAGTGGCAAAATTGTTCTTCTTGTCAGGAAAGCCAGCTTTTCAGGATAGCTTTCCATAGAAGGATAAATCATTTTAAGGTTATAGTAGTCTTGCTGTTGCATAATTTTGTAGCTATTGAGTTCACATATTTAAAATTTATTTCAGTTTTACTTTGCTTTTTCTTTTTTTCTTATTTTGACTTGTGCTTTATCTTTTTTTTTTTTTTTTGGAAACTCTTACCCACTGGGAAATAAATCACATTTCCATTTGATATTGGTAAATGCAGGAATTGCTTCCTTTCTTTCACCCTAATTAATCTCTGTCCTTCTCCTTGTACCATTGTTCTTTAACTAACACCAGCTTGTGTAACAGCAATATGTTTAGGGACTTCATATTGTTTGATGATTTTGCTGGTCCATTTTACCATGACCTGGCTTGTGGTTTATGAAACTGATAGCATTTACAAAACCACTGTTACTGAGGTAAAGTATGTATTTTATCTACTTTTTAGTATCCAATAGAATTTTTTTCAATATTTATTCCCTCCCTTCATCAACTCTACTGATTCTTGGCCTTCTGAAGTGAAATTCCATATGGTTCATCTCAAGTAAAATGTACCTCCGATGTTTCATCTGAGTTTTTCTTTGAAATAGAATAATTTTCAGAAATGGTAGAATTTATGCTGGATCCCCATTATGAAAATGACTGCCTTTGGTCCTGTCATCTATATAAAAATTTGATATATCATATGCCAGTAACTAAGACTCATCATAGCCTGTATTAAGGGAGGGATCAATTTGTTGATATGCCATCTATGCACCACCACCAACAAAGAAGACATGCTTGTTTCAGATGAATATCTGGAGGTTCAAAATTTTCCTTCAGATAACTTGTTGACTTTTTGTTCACTATCTGTTGATTATCAAATTAATTTTTGGATTTAATTATTCAGTAAAATGATGGAAAAAGATAAGGAAAAGTTAGTATTTTCATATTCAGAAAGTGCAGGAGCAGTTTCAGCTAAAGAAGGATGCTGGGAGATGAAAAATGGGTACTAATTCCCTGTTATTTAAGAATGGATTTGTGATTCCTGTAGTATGTTCTTTTTTTGTTATTAAAACTCGAAGGAGGCTCCAGCTGTCCTCAGAGCCCTTGTCCAATAGCAAGTGTTCTGATAATATGTTTTTTGCTGCACATTTATTATAAAAAATAACTGCAGTGCCTCTGATACAATTAACTTCATTGAAAGAGCTGGCAAATTCTAATTTTTAAAAAGAGGACCCCTTTTGAGCATTCCAGTTGCAAAGAGAACATAAATTATCATTAAAAAAATCATGGCATATAAGAGACAAGACAATATGATCTGTGGTGGTATACAGAAGGCTGGATCACACTTTTCACAGTACTTAATCAATGTTAATAAGTATGTGTTTGCATCTGTCTTCATTTGAGCTTAAGCTGAAGTTAACATGCTAGCTTGCTGAGACCTCCTTGATTACATAAAAATCCTTTTTTTAATAAGAGGGGAAGCATAGATCAGTGGTTTATTTTGTTAACAGGTATATTTGAAATCCAGACTCTGATGAGAAATATATTTTTTAGAATTTTTTCTAGTGCATTTTCACATAAAATGTCTTTGCTATGTTAGGTTAGAAATTGAGGCAGAATTCCCACATCCTTCAGAGAAATAGACCTGGACAAAAATACATACTGGGAAACAAGAAAACATGAAATTTGTAAAATGAAACACTTGTCCTGCCTCATTTTGAATTCAACTTTGGTGAAAGTCCTGGATACAATTCTCACCATGGCAGGGAAGAATCTGCAAATAGTCACATGTGAATGAAGCTTTGCTAATGTTAAAGGGACTTGGCATCTTGGAAAGTAATGTACAACCACAGACGCCAAACTTTCTAGGGGGCCACAAATTACAGGATGGAGGGGAATTGGCAACACTTGCTGATATACTTTTTCTCAGGGACCCTTTTACTGGAGAGGAAACACTGTGTTAATCCAAAGGGACACTACTAATCCCAAGTATCTTCTGACAAATACTATAAAACATCGTGAAGACCTTTCTAATGCTTATGCATATCCAGCCAAGCAGCACCAGCAAGTTGTGGAGGCCCAGAGACTGAACTCAGGTTCTGAGCTGGTCCAAAATTGTGCCATGAGCTCCTCAAGAGCATTCCTGAATTTCTGTGGTATTTTCAACTGACATATATGAGCAACTCTGTACCACACACTGAAAGGAAATAATAGCTGGGATGCCAGCTATTGTTGACACTAGTCCACAAAGGTGGTGAGGTCAATAATACTCTTGAGCATCAGGCTGGCCCAAAACAGAAAAGACATATGACTGTACTGTTTCCTTCTGTTCTCCAGTCTGTTTAGGTATGCATCTTGGGGAAAAAAGCACATGGAAAAAAGAGCTGCAGGGTGGGGGAGGGGTGGGGGGAAGGGCAGAAAAGGTTAAATCTCAGCATAGAAAAATGGATTGATTTGTCTCGGAGTGGTAAGGCGTGGGGAAGGAACACGTCTGTAGAAAGAGTCCTTCTGGATCCTATCAATGTCTCTTTGTTGGAGAGCTGTTGGCACTTTAGATGAAGGTAAAAATTACCCTGAGAATACACTTGGGAAACAGCATAGGTAGAAAATGTCTTTCTGACCATTTTGGGACACGAGTCAAGAGACCTGGGCTTGGTTTGAACATGCTGTTAATGTACAGATGCCAAAACTATCATCTTTCTGAGGTGATGCAGGGAATCTGGCACTTCCTGTGGGCCAGGAAAGAAACAGAAACATCTGTGTACACATACATCCCATGGAGACCACCATGACAAGCCAAATGAATCTCAGACACAGAGACTGAAAAAATATTAAAGGGTCCAAGCACATCAAGCCTACTCTCTCTCTCTGTAAAACTGTTACAATGTTAAATTGCCTTACATCTCTCAAATTGTTCTTTCTGCAAGATTGAAATAGTCTTACTTTCAGCTGCGTTCTGCAGGACTGCACATAGCTTTTTTAGCAAGGAGGAAAAAAACCCCATCCCTGTAGACCTTTCTGTATGCAAGTGCAGTCACCTAGCTGTGCCTTCACAGTCTCTTGTTAAACTGGTGGAGTTCTTTAATTCTCACATTTAAAAGGTTGGTTTCCTGCTAGGGCCATTTTTACATCTCTCTTTTGAACTCTAGTTTGCATTTTCATGTCTTTATTAATTCACTGTGAGAACAGCTGCTTCTTAAGCTGTGTACTGCACTAGGTCACAGTTTAGTTTTCTGCAGTCTTCTCGGGAGTGTGCTCATGTTTCAGGATCACCTTACTCTGGACAACGATTCTGGGGCACAATGCTGATAAGAGGGGTATCTTCTCTCACCTCCATTTCATATGTGGGGGTTTCCAGAGAGGAAACTGAGCAAGTGCTTGTTCTTTCCTTGTGAAGAAAATGAAGGTAAGGCAGAGGAAGAGTTTTCTGGCAAGCCAACCAGAAGGATAGAAAGGAAGGAACAGTGAGTGACAGCCAATCACAGTGAGTGACTGTGACTCCGGCTGCAAGGGCAGGGACTTGCAAGAGGTGGGAGGTGAGCATCCCAGAAGCCCAGAACTTTAGGACTGCAATTCCAGATCAACACAAACACTAGACATCTATGATTTCAACATCCAGTCAGATGAACTGGACCACACCACCTCCTGCTCAGCCCTGAATACGCTCTTTTTTTTTTTCTTTCATCTGAAAGGACTTCCTAACTCTTTTTGGTTACATTCAGATATCACTTTGAAGTGGTGATGTGATGACTCTAAGTGTATTGTCACAATATTATAACACATCAGCAGTCCCTGACCTACAAACTTCTAGTCCTGAATGTAAAATGTATTAAAACTTGCAGTGGGTTATAAGCATTTAACTAGGGAATGCAGTGTTCTGAAGCAGCAGTTTGTCTTCTTCATTACTTAATGCTCCACAAAACTTTGTGTCTATTGCAAAGTTTATCAGCAATGATTTTATGTCTTCCTTTAGTTTTCATATGTGCTGTATATAATAGTACAATGCAATTATGAGGCAATATTCTGTTGTGCACTATATGAAGACATTTGTTTTGATTACTTAAAATAAAATGCCCAAATTGTCATGGGAGCTTTAAAAAATAGCGCAAATGAAAGGATAAATAATACAATAAAACTATGAAGCCTAAAATCTGCTCCAAACCATGACAGATCACTTCTGCACTGCTGTAAAGGACAAGATACTATACAATTATCTCTTGACTTCTCAAAAAACAAAAGTATATAGCTCTGAGTGTTACTCTGCCCTTCAGATCAGCCAGAGTGAGGCTCCTTTAGGTCAGCTGATGGCAAATCCAAGACTGCTTTGACAGGAGGACTCATTAAAGTGAGCAGTTTTTAGCCTGAGTGTTTCTGCCACTCTGTATGTGGTGTGAACCACCTCCCTCTAACTTTCCTGAGAAAGGCTCAAAGCCTTGAGCACTAAAAATTTTTTCTCCACCACACAGTCTAATGATCATTCTTAGAGGAGTTATCCTTGCCATGCAAAAAGAAACTTCAGGCAATTCAGGACTGCCTCAGTGTTTCTAGAGTGGTCTGTGTGTGGTGGCCCTGCACTGCACAGACCTGGATTAAGTGGTGTTTGCAGTGCTGTTATGATTGTAATGTTATGATTGATGATGAATTGTGAAAGCAAGCAGAGTTCCCCATGAAAGCAGAGTTCCCCATGAAAGCAATCGAGGTTACCAGGTTATAGTTTCTCATTCTGATGAGAATGAAGAGCTGAATAGCTCTTCTTCAGTATGTCCAAAGTATACCCTTTCAAAAACCCAGCATATTTTATGTCAGGATTTTTCCAGAATCCAGAAAATTTCCTACTTCCTGTATTATCACTAATGACCACTCAAAAGTTATACTCCATTGGCTAAGCTACCAAAGGACAAATCTACTTCAGAGCCATGGCATACCTTGCAAGGCTTCCTGAGATTTTCAAGGATGTAATTTGCATAGATTGATATACTGGAGAACTATTCTTATTTCTAAAGTGTTTTATCTCAAATAGGTTTACTTTTTGAAATAAGACTGGATCATGTAAGATTTTAAATAATTCAGCTACTGTTATCTTGAAAAGTAAAGAAAGGCCATTCAAGGCTGTTGATCAGTTAGCTAGACAACTAGACAATTGTAGATCAGTTAGCTAGATCAGTTAGATAGACAACTATACTGAACAGCCAGTGTTATTCCCCTCTAATTATCTCCTAGTGCAGTTTAAAGCATCCTATATATCTTGTTAGACATTATTTATACAGTGTTAAGCAATGACCTCTATTATATAGAACTGTTGAGAGACTGAATGGGAGTCACAGCAGACTTCATTTATTTCTGAGTGGAAAGAGCACAATTAGAGTTAAGATAATGTTAAGTAAGTTGCCTGTGGCTTGGGTGTCAATAGCAAAATGTTTATTTTCTTATTTTAAAAATGTTTCACTTATTAGAGGCTTTTTAAAGTGTGCTGCATTGAAGAAGCCTTTCATGTGTTGAAAAAGGATTTTTCTCTGAAAGTTTGAAATTTTATTACAGAAATAGTTATGATACCCCAATACTTAGATTAAGATGACTACGTTGTTCTTCCCTAGGAATTTTTATGATAAGACCTTCTAATTATGTGTGGTCAGATTTCAGTATCTGTGGGCAAACCCCATGACAATGTTTGTCAGAAGCTTTGTTAGTATCAACTCAGCTGCAAGAATCAGTGCTTCCTAGAGGACCACATTTCCAGATGGAATAGAGAGCCTGGTCACGCAACTGTCAGTCGTGTGCTTGTTCCTTTAGCTGCTATAAAGGGACTCCTGGCACGATTAAGGATTAATCAAGAGAATAAAATTTGCTGGGTCAGGTCCCAGTTCTGGAATGTGGTTAATTCATTGTTTGTAAAAGAATGCTGCATTTTTCAATATTACAAAATACAGTAATAAATAAACAGGGCTTATATGACTCTGAGATTGGTTGAGGATTGTCATGAATTCCAGTTTGTGAATTAGAACCGGCAGGCTGTGCAAGGTTTTCAAGCCTAGTGCAATGGATCTCCTGGGAGCTATTTCAGCTTTTCTAGTTATGCGGCAGCACTGATGTGGATTGTATAAGAAGCCAACAGATTTAAGAGGAAAAGAATGGGGAGGACAGGTATTGTAAGTCAGAAAGTTTTTTCATGTTATAGAAAACATCTCGGAACATTCTTGGGTACTTCAAGTCTGTGAGATCTTGACCTTTTGTCAGCTAATGATTATAGCACCCAATTGTCTCCTTTAAAGTAAAAAAACCCAAACCAATAAACAATAAAAACTTTAAAATATATTGGTCTAATCTGCTAACTGTCATGAATCTGATGACTTCTTGATACATTAATCTTTATTTGTATAGCCTTTTCTCTTATATTTGTCTTCCATTGAGACTGACTACATTTACCCAATTAAATCTATTCCCATATGAAATCAATACATATTCCTCGATAATGGTTTGGGCTTCACATTTTAAATGACTTCAATTTTCTGAAGAGGCGGGAGGCTTAGAAAAGCATGTATTCAATTAATTGGTTACTGAGGGTGTCAGGAAGAGGTTTCACTCTGCTTGTTGAATCACTAGAGGGAGTTCCAGATGCATGGAAAGGGAAGGCTTTGTTCTCAAACCACACAAAACTCAAGAAATTGGAAAAAATACCTTTCCCAGTGGACAATGATTGTTAAATGTCTAAAAGAGGGGGGGGAAAAAGTCCTTTTTTTTTTTTCTTTCTTAATTAGAACATTTTGTACACATTTGTTTGACAATCATTCAAGCCTCACAAGCTAATAACTACAGCGTTTAAAGGCTGGTAACACATAGTGTCCAGTTAAAAATTCTGCAAATAGAAAGCTCGAAAAATGCATAAGACCAACGCCTGTGAGCCCTCTTAAGCAATCAAGGTACGTGGCTTTTTCAAGTGGCTGGTTTGTCAGAATGGATGAGACAGATATCCAGTAAGGTGGCACTAAACCTTTCCTCTGATGCAATGCAGGGATTCTATAGCAGCATCACATCTCTGTAAGTCCACTGACCTGATACCTGATATGCATATAGAGCAGTGGTGCTTATGGTGTTAAAATGGGAATCATTTTTGATGGCCACAGAGGCATTCATTTGGGTGAAACATAAAGTGGAGGGAATACAAAATACTGTAAGCATTTTCAGTGTTTATTATTCACGAAATTGCTTCCAAGTGCCTCAAGAAAGCATTTTGGTCTGGCCTTTACTTGAAATGTTTTCCGTTTATTTTCAGTGTTTTTAAGGAGATTTCTTTATCTTTACATGACATGAGAAGCTGTCAAATGGTCTAGTATCTTTTCAGAGTTAGCACTGATATTTCTGCTCCCTAGAATATTTGAATTAAGTCAGTGGAAGTTCTATAAATATGCATATACAAGCACAAAGAGTATGAGGATGGAGCTCATCTTTTGAGTAGTCATCACTAGGGTCATTCCAATCTCAGCCAAACAACGTATAAATGCAGCCTTTTAGTATCAGCTTTACATATCTGCTTTCCTAGTACAGTGGTGTTTTCTGTGTTAGTCTTCTCTGAACATTTGGTCCTACATATAAAGTAATCGTCTTTAAAATATGTGTCTTGGAAATACTACATTTTACATTACAGTCTTATATAGATACCAGGAAATAATATACTGTGTCATCAGGATTTCTGAAGTTTTATCAGATATACTTGTTACATGTCTTGTTGCATGTGCATGATAATTGCATTATGTTTAGGAAATATTGCAATAAACTACTATTTTGTCATCACTTAGGAATATGTGGGAGTGACATTCATAAAATGTTCTATTCAACTCTGCTTTTTCTTAATATTTGATGCCACATGCCAACAGTGCAGCAGAAAATAGAAAAAATAGCTCTGTATTTTCATGCCATTTTTGATGATATAGAAGTGTATGGCTCATCAGAATAAACTAGACTGGCTTAGAATTTATGAAAATATTAATCTTTGATCTCCATAGTATTCATAGAGTATTCACTGATTCCATGAGGAAGGAGGAGAAATGCTTTATTCTTGAGGCTGTTACCTGATGAGCAGTGCTGTAGAGGATTCTGTATTGTTAGGTACTGTCAGTGTTACGTGATGGCCACTGTTGAGTGAGTGGCCTTGTTAGCTGGGTGAAGCATGTTCACTTTTACAATCCCTCCTAGAACTACTTCTGTGTGGTACTTTTTTTTTTGATTTCACCTTCTATGAGCTTCTGTGAGATATCCATATCTCAGGGATACGTTAAAGGTAATGCCTTTATACTTTGGCATAATTTTAATCTAATAATAATATTTTTGGGAATGAAAATTGTAGGGAAAAGAGAAAGAGGCTTTCTTCCCTCCCTTACTTTCTAAGTCTAGAAGTTATAAAGATGTTTTTTCCTCCATACAGTGTTTTTAATGAAACAGGAATATGAAATATGACATTTCTTCTAAGAGTTTTGCATACTGGTTTCAGAAAGATCTATTTAAAGCTACTCAACATGTGTAAAAGCAGCAGGATTGGGCTTGTGGAGAGGATCAGATGGAATAAGTGTGAGAAAATCTCACAAATTCTTCTTCTGTCTAGCATTAGGATGAATCTTCTATATTTTTGAAAAAGGCTAAAATTCTCCTTTTTATCTGTTTTAGTTCAAATATTTACCCACAGTAGCATAATAAAACACAAATAAAACCCTCTGGGCATATGCCCATACATGTTTTTCTCAACAAGAGCAAAACAAAAAGGTTGTGACGTGCATATTGTTCAGTGCTAGAGAATTAAACTCATATCATTTTGTGGTGTTTTGTTTCTAAAAAAAGATTGGGTTTTTTTAGCCCTGCTTCTGCTTTTACCACATCTTTCTGAAATGTTGTGCTAGAGACAGGAGAATTTATATGATGCAGTTACTCCCCAGATTTTCTTTCCTGAAAAAAGGCTGTTAAACAATTTAAGCAGTAAATGGTACCACAATTTTTGCCAGAAATTGGCAGGAAGCATCTGTGCTGAACACAGTCTCTGTCCTAGCCCATGTTGTCGATGTAGCTCATTCAATGATGGGAGGAGGATTTTCAGCTTTACTGTGTAGGCCAAGTCACAATGTAGCTCACAGTGCTTTACATTTTACAAGCACTGTGTAAATGTTAGCAGGTCTTCATGATGCTTCAGTGAGGTAGGTAAAGATTAGCAACTTCATTTTCCAGGAGGGGTAATATATACCTATAGGAAAGCAGTGTCCCCACTGCTTTTAGAACTGAGAAGTCTCTTCCCAGTGAAACACAGGGTCTTGGGCTCAAAACCCACAGAAACATCAAGCTGTACAACTATTACCATAGACACAGTAGTAAACAAAATAGTTAATATAGGTCTGGTATAGAATGCCAAGACATAATGATAGTGTCGCAAAGTGTATTTTAAGTTTCTGAAATATGCAGAGAGCTTAAGAAATTGTAATTATCCCTCTCTAATATTTTTATGCCATTTTGATTTGACAAGTTGGAGATATATTTCATGTAGTAGAACAAATGTACTGAACTCATGGTTATGTGTGCACTGTGCCTAGACACCAGGGCAATTATAAGGAAAATTATATTTCACTTCTATCGCAAACTGTCTTGTTAATCTGCTCAGTATTTCCTTGCCTAACCATTTTGTTCAGCAATTGTCTTCTTTAAAGAAGGTCAAACAAGCTCTTTTCAGTGTTACTGCCTGCTGTATCTATAATAGGGGCAATAATAATCATAGTTCATTATCATCATACAAAAAATTATTTATTTTTTTTTGTAGTAGAGGTAGCTGGTTTACTCTAAAAGTTTTAACATTTTATCTTTATAACATTTGAAAGAATGTATCAGGGAGCCAGATGTGGTGAGTTCTCTTTCCAAAAACTACATGTATGTCTTTGCACTGACTGCTTTTCTAGTACCCCTAAGAACTGTAAACGGTGACTAACCATTTCCTTTCTCTCCAGCTGTGGAAGAAAAGAGAGAATTTTGCTTTTCAGGACCAAATAGATATTCCCACTGGCAATATGGTACAGCAGGCTCCCAGTTCCAACATGGATATAAAGCTTAATGGTTTGGGAACTTGATATTTTAAGAAAACAGGAAGAGTGCTTTTAGATCTTCTCTGACTGGGAAAGCAATTGAATACCAGGTATCTGCCCTCCTAGAAGGCAATATAACTCACATCATTGTGATGAAATCACCAACACAGTCATGTGGAGGAATAGGAGTGCAGTTGTCATTAACAAAACACACAGTTTAAGAACGTAGGTATGGAAAATGATGCCTTGCGCTGAGCACAGCTCTCACGGAAGTGTTTCACTCTAACTTCCAGACAAGTGATCAGGTCCAGGAGCAAGACAGTGCTTTTTCTTGTATGGTTTAGGCATTTTCTGCTGGCTGCTTTAGGTGTCCCTTTGTACAGCTGACTGTGAAGCCCTTTTGTAGATGCTTAAATCCCATATGCTTTGGATTTATCATCGTAGAAGGAGCTGTCTCAGCACTGAGTACATCAGTGCACTGTAGTGTTGACCATCACAGTGCTGATGAATTTATGGGTGTACAATGGCTGACAAGAAGGTACAAGATTTTTCCCATCTGAGCCTAAATATATTCTACTCCTGCATAACCTTTCAGAGTTAAATTATTTGTTCTGAATTCTTACAGCAACTAATAATAACCCTCTTAGAAAATGTATTTGTGACTTATGAAATGAGAGGCTGCCTGTGAGTGAATATAAACGAGGAAATGACCACTGCAGAAAATAGAACAGTGGGTAGGGAATGATTTAGTACTGCAATTATGCAAACAAATAATAATCTAAACTACTCAGAAGGTATTTTACCACTGTAAATTGTTAGCATTGTCAACAGTTTCTTGAAATCACAAGCTGTTTGCTGAATTTCTGAATTGTTCCTACTAGGGTGCATATTTCTATGTAAATGAATGCCATTAGACAAATGCTCCCGTGGAGATGACACAAGTTCCTTTCCACATTATCACAAGTTCTTCCCTTAGGCATACTGCAGGGAGAAAAAAATAAAAAGACATTCAGATTATTCAATGTCCTATTTGTTTCTAAAATGCAGAAAATTTCAAAAATAGTATATGTGCCTGTCTGTGTATAACTCTTCTGTAGGACATATGCCTTTTCCTAATTTTTAGAGAATATGGGAAAGCGAAATGCCCATGTCACTGCTGATTCTTGCCGACCTGGTCATGATAGAGATGTGCTTGTTCTGCTCATGAAACTCAGGGCCACTGCTATCCTTCAAATTAACTGAAACCTGAAAAGATGCAGTTCTGAATATTTCAGGACAATTTTTTAAACCATATTACAAGTTAAGCAAACCTTAAACTTTTTCTTTAAGGTTTTCCTATGCCATTTTAAACTCAACAGTGATTATTTGGGAATTCCTGAAACACAATAACAGAGAGGGTAAACAGTTTAGCTTATGCTGTTGGTGGATTGTGATTATGTCCTGTTTGTAATACAATACCATTTGTCAAAGAACAGAAATTTACCAATTCCAGGAAACTCCTGATTTTCCTTTAGATAGCCAGGCTCAGAATTTTAGGGTGTTACACACTGGCTCTGACATTTCTCTGACCTAGGAATCGCATGATGGACTTGCTCATTTTCAGCATGGTAGACCTGAATTTAGAAGAAAGTGAGAGTAGGCATAGGCAGGAAGAAATGGGTTAATAGAAATGTTTCTAATGTTATCTGTGAAGAAATACAACAAAAAAATTGATGGTATTTTACAGGAGAGAATACCCTGCCCACATTACCAGCCTGCTTGGCCCATATGGCTCACTTTCCTCCTTGCTTCATTTTGAAAAAAAATGTGTCTGCTATACAGTTTTGTTTCCTTTTAACTCAAACAAAATTTCTTTATTAAGGAAAACCTACACTTTTTCTTCTAAAGCAAAATTAATGCCAAAAGTATTCTTCATTCTAACTGAGAGAACAGCTGGGAAACATTTCGCTTAATCAGAATTAAGTAGAGAAACTGGGAGACCTATTGCACTGTAGTACTCAGCATTATTATAGTATTTCTTCTGCAAGGTTTCCTTGACTGAGGTAAATGCAAAGGCTATGGTGATAATACAAAGAATAAAAAGAATTAGTAGACAATCAAGAATTCTGCAACTTTCACAGTGCAGCAGAAAATAGGCAGCAAATACCGAGTTTCCTATTACCTCTGATTGACATTCAGTGCAAATACTGAAAGTGGAAAATAGAAAAGGATTCCAGTCAGGCGTATAAGTGTTTCAACTGAGAAGTTTCTGAAAATGATTTTGATATCATGATAATATGATTATTTTTAGGTATACTTTTTTTTTTTGAGATTTTTACTTTCAGACTGCTTTTAATGATACAGAACAGGATATGTGGAAGAAAGAATAAACCCTGTGTACTGTACTTTCTTGGCTCCTTCCCCTTCTGCTCTGATTCCTAAATAAAAGCATGTATTTTCAGCTTTATCAGCTACCATTGATTGAATTCAGTGGGACTAGAAAATTTTTGTGATTCTGCAAAAGTTTGCGGTCAGTCATAAAAGCAACCAATGTCCCAACAGCATGTCAATATTTATGGAGTGTTTTTTGTTTATAGAAAGTCATGCTGTCCTAATTTCCAGCTACAGAAATCTTGGGTAATTTCCCCCTCAGATCCTTCTACATTATAAAGTTACGTACAATTATATAGTTTCTGTTTACCCAGTTGGAGGTTTGGTGTTTACCATGTAGAAAAGGTATCTGGTTGTCTTCTGAGAACCTGATGAAATCCAGTTGACACTGATATTATACCTTACTCTCTCCTGGAATATCAGCCTTTTACTCCTTCTAGGTATTTTTTATTTCCATAAAGCACTAAAGACAGCAAGCATGAAATATTCCTTACTTGGATATATTTTAAATGAAAATGCTGAAAAAGTGTGCTTTGCTGTCTGTGTCATCTCCTTTTCACCACCTATTTTCTTGACACAATCAGTAAGGCGTTGTTTACTTTATATATAGATATTTATAGTTATATCTAAAGGTTTAAGAAAAAAATAGTCACTCTCCATCATTTATGTACACTTAAGGAGCTTTATTGGCTGCTCTTCCTAACTATTCTGAAGTGTTTTGAGAAGTTTCTTGGAAGGAGCTGTAAGGTTTGAAAACTCAGTGGAAATGGCAATGGTGAATATAGTTTCAAGTGAAGATGTAAAGGCCACATGAATAAAAGAAACACAGAAAGAACTGGAGAAAGAAATAGATCTGCTGTAAGAATGTTAGAATATAATTCTGGCCTTCTCTCTGATAATGGCTTGCTGTCTCAGTTTTCCTTGTATTTGTTCAGGATATGTTAAGACTGAGAAAAACTGTGTGCATGTAATTGTTTCCTTCAAGAATACAGACATGGTTTAACAAAAAAACTGAGGAGCTGAAGATTCTAGTTAGACTCTAACTTCAAACACAAATAGACTTTTCTTCTTGTAGTGAGACAACATTTCAAATTGGAAGTGCAAAAAATTATTATTTGTGCCCTTTCCTTGGTCTATGTGGCTTAAATTATTGCCTTATTCACTCAAGTGAGATGTTATAAAAATTAGAAGAGCAAGGAAATGTGGAGATAAATAAAGGACTATGTAGATAATTCTTTTCCTTCATTTTAGTTAATGTTATTTAAACTGTAGTTCATTAATGATTTTGGCTTCACAACAAATGAAATGCTCCCCAGGTGAGACCAAGGATCAGAGGCATTGTCAGCTTGAATTTGGTCCTAGGTTTAAACTGAGCAAAAAGGAAGATTTAATTAAATCTAACAGGAAAGCTTTTGTAATTAAAAAGACTTGAACTGTCCCATGTTGGTAGACAAAGATTCTCCTGTGGTCTCTGAATCTCAAATTATGCAACACCAAGAATACAACTTTAAAGAGAATTACTTTAGTTCAACCAAAAATAAATTGATTTTTCCTTTCCACAGCCTCAACTGTAGAAAATTTGAATCAATATTAAACAAAAAGTGAAAACAAAATAAAACTATTTTAATATGTCTTTAAAGATCAATGATCATAGCATATATATAGAATCATAGAAACATTAAGGTTGGAAAAGAACTCCTAAGATCATCGAGTCCATCCTTTGACCGAACATCACCTTGCCAACTAACCATAGCAGTAAGTGCCACATCCAGTCATTAAATATAAACTGGTTTATAAAGTATTTAGTATAAATAGAAGAAATTTTTGGGTAATAAAGGTGGGGAAGTTATTCTTGCCAAAGATTATTGATCCAGAAAAACATTATCAGGGCTGATTGGCTGGGGTTTTTTTACCAAAATGAGACACTTGTAGCCTTGTTTAAGCATGCTGCATAAAAGTTACCTCTTCTCTTGAAGTTACTGTGGCTGGCTGATAGTGTCATTTTCCTTCTCACACTCAGCATGTTCCTAGTTTAGCCTTCCTTTTTTTTTAATTCTGTGCTTAGTTATATAAATACTATAAAGACATCTTTTTCTTGCAAGTTTCCATTCTGCCTTAAAAATACTTACATACAGGTTAACTAATTCTTCACTATTGTAGTCCCATTTGTTCAAATAGTTACAAAATATGGCTATTTAATATTGTGATGGTCCTGAGTCTCAGGCATCTTGAATGGAAAGATCAGTTTTGATAAAATTTAAGAAGTAACATAACAGGCATTGTTAACAAATAAAATCTAATAAAGCTTTGTTTTAACGTTTAATACTGGCCTAACTTATCAGTCCTGCAGAAAGTCTAAATACAGGCGTTTACAGTTCCCCAAATTACCTCAAATTCTTAAACTCTAAATTCCTAAATTCCTCCAACTCCCTTAAGAGAATCTCCTAAATTCTATAAATCTCTCTATATGTCTACACATATATTCAGTTGCACCTCATTCTGCCTCGAACATTCAGGAGGAAGATGCTCCCCAGCCTGAAGAAAAATCTCTCTCTTCCCTTCATCAGCCTCTTGAGGCTGAAGAAGGAAGATCTTGTAAAGCCTAAGCCATGAAGGCTCCTTGGATTTTCAGCACCTGAAGTACCAAGGACATCTTGAAGATTAATTTATATTTTCCTTGGGAATATAATCTGGAAAGGGAATTTGAATTTTGACCTTGCTTAGAAATGTTAAGATAGTGTCATGGGTTTGCCTAGGGGACAATTTTTTACCACACCCCCCACAAATTGCTTTAAGGTGAGAGAAGTTTATGCAGACAAAGAGATCTGATTGGGGAGATAAATAATATTAGGATTTATTATTAGCAAAA
>JAWMRA010000041.1:26644597-26717407 GCA_035584735.1 Pseudotriccus pelzelni | reverse complement strand
ACGCCACCACCTTCTCTTCCGTTTCTTCTTGAAGATGTAATTGGCAAAGGCGTCACCTGAACTCCTGATTGGCTTTTATCCGGAAATTCATCCGGACAAACTATTTTCAATCCCCAAGGAGGGGGACTTTTGCAAACCCATGACAGATAGTCTTTCTTTTCATTGAGCAGATACACAGTGTGTTCAAATATGTAAACTAGGAACATCCACTGAGGAAATAAACCTCCCTCAAGAAAATCCACTCTCAGAATTAAAGCTGTCAAATGTGGGGTACTGTTTTGATATTTCTTCCACCTTCTTCTCTACTTCCTTAAACTAATTTTTTTACTTTTGACTTTCTTTTAAAATATTTGTGAAATTCATGTATAACAATGATTGAATCTTTTGATAAATACAGTTTGATTTTACTTTTTTTTTCCGGTGACTGGTCCACTCATTTGCCTAGGACATGCCTTAGGAATTCAGATTCTTCTAATAGTAAGAAGAATCTGTAAGAAGAACCATAATAAGTATGCATTTCACATTGCTGTGACAAAGGAGTGAAGTAAAATTTTTACTAGCTTTATAAGGCCAGAAGCACCCATAGCGACTTCTCTCCTTGAGAGTCTCCCAATAGCCTGAGCTCCCTCTGCTCCCCATCTGGGCCAGGAATCTCTCATTCCTGACTGTCTGTGAACTGGTAGATGAGGACCTTTTCTCACATGCAGGAGCTGTAGGTTCAGTGTCTCTTGCACAGAGGAACATTTAAACTTTAGTTTTCTATTTTAAGGATGGAGACTGTGCATGGCACTTTCACTTCCATAACACTTATCTATGAGAGTTTCATTTTGGAAAAGCATATATATATATATGTGTGTGTGCGTGTGTATGTGTGGTGTATATATATTTATGCTTAGAATCCTATTTACACTTTTCTCCTAAAGTGAAAGTTCGGAGAAATGAGGGTGGTGGCAACTCATCCTTCTTATTTGTCCTCATCCTAAGCCATTAAAAGAGTGTATAGTTAAGTGACAGTCATTACACCTTGCTGACTTCTTTTGTCTTTCTGGAGGAGCTGTGGGGAGTTCTGGCCCAGCGTCTCTTGGAGCTGTGGTAGCCTTCTGCTCCTCTCCCTAACACGCTTCTCTCTGATAAATATATATTAGTATTGTGATCTGAGATACGATGATTCTATCTGCAAGCAGTTCTAGGAATATATTGTCAAAAATACCCAGATTAAAAACCAGTTTCTCGTTTACAGATTTGTGAAATAAAAAAAGTGACTCAGTGTCTGAAGGCAATAAGCAAGCCACTGGCCCATATTCATAAAGTTTGATATGGCAACTCATGATGAGTCCTCTGAGTTTGGTGAATTACACTTTTCTGAAGAAGATGAAAATATATCGATTTTTGGTGCATATATTTGATAGAATTAAGATACCATGTAGTATTTTTCTTCTGACAAAGCTTTATAGAATTCACACCTTATAGAATGAACACTGAGCTACTGAATGAACCATTAGCATAACACGGACATTTTCATTGGCTGAGGTGAATTGTCAGATGATATACCAACAAAAAGATAGCTGACTCATGTCATTGTTTAAGATCTTTTTTTGACCATCAGATATATTCCGTTTAGTATTTGTAATTAGCGAACAGTTTACCTTTGCCTGGCAATTACCTACATCCTATTTACAACACTTATATTAGTTTCTTTTAGAAGTACTTTTAGTAATTGGCTTTAATATCTAATTAGTTCATAATTGCAGTACATATTCAGAAAAGTAAAATATGCAACAGCGGAAGTCCTGCTTTGAAAAGGGTGAGAAGTAATAGGAACAAATAAAAGTGATATATATTTTCAATTTGCTCATTGAAATTGAGGGGATGAAGGTCACAAGATTATTTTTTCTTCTGAGTGATAATTCAGATCACAGCTACAAAGGGGTTGGAAGCCTGAGCCCTAAATTGTAATATTTTAAAGAAAAACAGGCAGGGGTAAGTTTCAAACTAAAAAAAAAAAAAAATCACAAATTTTGTTTTAAGTATTCCATCAACTCCACATGTAGATGACGTCAAATGAAATGAAATCCTATGAGTCCTCACCGACCACTCAGGATCAAGCCCTTTGTGAACCGAGTGTTCTGTTCCATATGCTGGAGATGTAATGGAAGAAATCGACTCCTGGGGTACAAATCAATTCATAGCAGCACTGGAGCTGCTTTATTTTCTAACAATATTTGTTCTAGGGAATGGGATAAACATTTTTCCCATCATCTAGGAGAGGATTTTTTAACAGCCTGTAGTCATACTGCTTATGCCTTCTCCAGTATGATTTTCCAAACTTCCTGTGGCAGACAGGGACACTGTGGAAAGCACAGTGACTCTATACAGAAGACAAAAGAAGTCCTTTTGGCTGCTCTTCATCTTCCTGGCACCATAGTTCCACATACTGCCAAAGGCTGGTATTCTCCCTGTGTGTTACAGCTCCTTCAGCTATGGATCAGACCAAGGGGAGCAACTACACTATCAGCAGATTCACATTAGGTCTTCATTTTGTTTGTCAGTATACTTCTATCTTTCTCCTCTGATTTGCATACAACAAAAAAATGTGGTTGCAAATGTCCAAAGGGACATGATGAAAGGAAAAAGCCATTTTTTTTCTGTGCTGATATCACTAATAGCATGACGTCAAGAAATTTACAGTGGAAATGACCATAAAGACGACACATTTTGTTATTTAATGCAACGGTCAAATATATCTTTTATCTTTTGTCTCTATGTTGTCTGTTCCTATATAATAAGGAGACAAAGAATTGTTGGAAAAAAATTGTTTTATGAACTTGCTTAAAAAATTTGTCTCTGGTACTGCAGTTATGATGACAATAACTGTCCCCTAACAGCTAGTAATGTTGGCTCCACAGCCATACTCAGACATATAGGCTTGTGTTAGGGTTTCTGCTCTTTTAATATAATTTAATTCTGGTTATGATCTAATAAAAAAAACCCCACTAACTTACTGGCCATCCTTGTAAGTTTTTCATTAGTGAACATAAAAATTTAATACTACAATGCATACTCATAAAAACAATGTTTTGATGTTTTCGAGGCTAAAGATCTTAGCTGTTTGCATTAATATGATACGATTTTTGTAATGCAGAGTAGAATGTGAAGTAATGCAAGTAAAATGAATTTGAATTTTCAGTTTAATTCTATGCTACAAGTTTATTCTGTTCTCCATTCTCTCTGATTTATTTGACGCCAGTTTAGTTTTTGATGGGGTTTTGGATATTGTCTTTGTGGATGACTCAAAAAGCAAGCCCTTCAAGGCTAGGATTATTTTTCTCTAATGCAGTGATCATCTCGTATGTTGTGAATGAATGTCTTCAAGCAAGAAGAAAAATAAGCACCATCAGCTGCAGAAAGATGTAACTCTTCTACAAGAGGGCATAGTGTAAAACTGCAGTTAGATTAAGAAAACAAACTTCTTCTTTCATATCATCTTCTTTCCATCTTATTTCATATCATCTCTTTCCTTGCTTTTCTACACATGCTTATCCTAACCACAGTACACAGAGCAGAATGAAACATCAAGTACACATATATATATATATGTATAGGCAAAGGCTAAAAGATCATGCTGTCAGGAAATATTTGCAGATACATATAGAAAAAGATGAAAATAAAAGATATTTTATCTTTGTATTCTTCATCATAAAGAAACTTTTCAAAGTAGAATAGGTGCTATCTTACTTCTACAGTAGCAGCAGCATTGCCTCTCAAAGTAATAATAGCATGGATATGGCTGGGAAGAGACCTGTGCTCTGAATCAGGGTATTCTTTTGGCACTCTTTCCATATAGAGTTCAAGATATAAATTAAGTTTGTTTTTCTGACAGAACTAGAGTTAGTTTCTTTCTTCATCTGACAAGCCTTATTGGTGAATGGCAGTGCACTCTTCACCTTGTTGTGCCAGAAGGAGTGATTCTAGCCCACAGGGAAAGTAATATTCCTTTCTCTAGACAGCTCATAAGCTGCCGTGTTAGGAACATTATGGGGTGACCCTCATGTTTAAATAACAGCAAAACCAGACAGTGCAGTAATGGTAATGCTCATTTCTTCCTCAGTTTGTATTACAAAGGAGATAAATCCTCTAGGACCTTTCAGAAAGAGGATAAATGAAGATTCTAAGTTTGAGTTTGAGCCATGACTGCAACAGCAGGAGTTTTTGGACCAATAGGAAAAAAATACAGCTTGCAATAACTTTACAGAGATAAGATAAAAAACTCAGTGTCATTCTATCAAAAAAAGGAGGAGAGCTTTCTGTGATTTAGATTAATAAAGCATGACAGATAAAGAAGACTTGCAAATAATTATTTTATATTAGAAATACAAATCTGGTGATAAATAACAATTAATTTTTATATTAACAACAGTTTTATAAGACATAGATAAATGTAGCAATATTTATTTCATTGTATAATATATTTTATAATTGTCAACAGCATATAGAAGATATTAAGGAAAAATATAGGACTTGTCATCACACCAATAATTTCTCCAATCTATTCCCTACTGGTCCCTTATACACTCAGTTCAGCAATAAACATCTAGACTAAGTTAGTCACTAGAAGTCTTCAGTTTGTTTTTCTCTCTCATCCATCTACACCAAGAAGTTATATGATTGCATAGACAGAAACTCAAAACTAGATACCTAAAACTTAGATGTTTTTCTCAGGGTCTTTACACCTATTCATCTTTTCCTCCTACTTTGTTATGGGTTTTTTGAAAATACATTGTAAGACTCCAAGATTTGACCTACGAGCTCACCAAGGGAGTTTTATTTTAAAAGTATACAAAGCTCCAACAACCTCCCCTCCCTGGATATATTCAAAGAGCCTTTGTTTCTTATAACAACTTAAGAGAACACAAAGGAGAAAGTCACACACATTTTCTCAGGAGGTACTTTACTGCTAAATTTTAGGAAATAGGAGATCTTGGCAAAAGTTTAAAGGGTAACATACAACTAAAGCAAAGCATTCCACAAAACATTGGCTTAGCACATGCTAACACATACAACATAGCAAAATCCAACCCATTCCGTCCCAAGTTACCCAAAATATTAAGAAAAGAGAGAAGAAAAAGGGGTAAAGAAAGAGAGGGGAAAAGAGAAGATTATAGAAGATCCCAGAGAGTTCTGTGCAAGTCCACCTTCCACGTGGGCAGGTCTCAAGCAAAGACAGACAATACATGTTTGGGTTTTTTTAATGTGCTCTGCCACGGTGGCAGCCCCTCCCAGGTGGGACTCCTGGCCCACTGGGCACTCCAGGGCTCTGGGTGGGGTGGGGGGTGGTGCTCCCGCTGTGTCAGCCCATCAGAGGCTGGGTCAGGGCCTCCAGGGTGTGGTATGGGCTGTGCTGCTGGGCTGCCTTTGACTCAGAGCTGCTCCAGGACCGCTCCAGAGCACTTGCGGGGGCTGCCACCTGGGACAAGGAATTACCCTACCTACAAGAAACTCCACCTGTCCCTCTCCCTGCTCCCCTGTCCCCCACACTGGATTTGTTCCAACCCAATATAATAATCCAGTCTCTCACATACATGACCAGAACTAAATGTAGTATTCCACACAAAAAGAAAAAAAAAAAGAGCAAGCTATTGTAGGTACTAATATGTTGAGGGTATTTTATCTTTCTCTGTATACCACCTAACATTTCTTTCTTTAGCCAAAGTGAGTAATGACTAGAAGTTTTCACTGTGCTATGGATAGTGATGACATGGCTTTTCTGTATGTCGCCGGTTATTTTACAGCCTGATAGTGTGTATGAACTTTTAATATTATATCTCCTTTCAACGTGTATTACCTTGCATTTATGAACAATTGAAGCCCACCTGCCAAACTTTTCAGTGTTGTTATGTTATTAGATAGTAGGAGTTAAAGGTGCATATGAAAGACTTGATCTGTGAAACTCAAGAGGTTTTTCTCTTCAGTTTCTATTTGCTTGGAAGGAAGGATATTGTTGCTCTGGACCTGGTGTGCATGAATAATGGCCACGTTCTAGCTTTGAATGCACATAATCAGAGAGTAAATAAGTAATACTTTTTATAAACCATTACAGATATTAGGTCTTTGTCAGGGATGTTCTTAAATGGTTGCAATGGATGCAACATCTAGTGAACCTGACCTCCATGAAGCCCTGTTCATCTTGGTGGCTTTTCATTCTGTTTAAGTCTCAGTGCCCTGATTGGCAAGAGAAACATTTAAGAAATATTTCTGTATTAAAACACACAAACAAATAGTTTTAATCTGCTTTCATCTATTTATATTTATATATACATACATACATACATATGTATAAAGATCAACTTGCACCTGCGGCCCAACATTAGCAAAACATTCTTGGCCATGCGTTGTTCTAGCCTGGGGCATTTCAGCTCTTTCACCTGACACAGAATTATAAGGTTAGAAATGGTCAGATTTCTTAGTGTTGGGTTCTGTGCCCTTACATGATAAGAGGTATATTTCCATAGCTATGCCACCTACAGAACTTCTGTTCTTCCCACTCTTTCTGGAAGTGCAGTGGCAGGAGAGAGACTGGGCTAGAACCAGAGGTCTCCCTAACCCACTGTCTGTGCAGTGGGCCTTTCCAAGCAGCCATGAAAATCAAGATTTGGAATTGGAATTGGTGACTTAGATGCTTTAATTCTTGCATGTGTTGTCCTTAAAAACATGGAATAATCTTTACGCTGGAAACCTTAGAGATTGGATGACTCTATTTAAGCCAAGTGCCTGGAATGTCTTTCTCATCATGAATTTCCCTGGAGTCAAATTATCATAAGAACGTCCTGAGCGAGATACTATTGGCTCTTGCCATGTAATAATTTCCTAGAATATCACGTTATTTCTAGTGCATTAATAAATCTCACTAGTTTCCAGAAGATTTATCTCCACAAAATTAGCTATTTTTTTAACGCATTTATATTAAATTTCATTTTTGATGGTATGTTGTCTTTTTTTTTTTTCTTTTAAAATATGGAAGAGATTTTGCATGTCTTAAGCATCTGCAGACCTACTGAAGTGCTTTATGAGTTAGGCTTTAAAATATATCAAATAATTTATGGGGTTATGAATAAGTGTTTTGTTTTGAGGTATTTTGCTTTAAAAATAATGATTTTAGCCCTGTCTTGGACTATTTAGGAGGATTTTTAGTTTTCTTTGTGAGTTAATGAATCTATCAATTTTCTCCTTCCTGAAGCAATAGCTGATCTTTACAGCATAACCTGTCTAACACTGTGGAACCACTAGAAAATTCAATTGATCTTGGAAAAGGAAAAAAAATCATCTTCCTTTATTCTAATTCGTCCCAACAGTCACTTTAATTTTCACCCAAGGGCAAATCATTTTTATTTAATTCCACTTGTCTTTTCTAATAAATGGGCATATTAACAATGTCCACTAATAGAGATGATAATTTTTCCATTTTAATCTTGAAACTTTCTCGCCTATTCATGATTCACTCAGAGATACATTTAAATAGATGATGCAGTAATTTCTTTGGAACTCTGATAGTTTCTTTTTACCTCAAAGCAATAAATATTTTGTACTGTATTATCAGGGATAAATGGTGAAACACGAATACTGTAGAAGTCAAGGTGAAACATCCATCTCTAATGTTACAATTCCTAAGAAGCATGGTGATAGATTTGACTTTTATTACAAATAGTTTTGAAAGGTCTTTACTGCTATTAATTTGCACTTCTCCTTCCTGACTCTCAGTGACAATGTAGCCGCATTAGAGAGTCATGCACCTCCATGAGGGTGGGTCAAAACAGGTCTGTGTATTTACAGTGCTTTACATGGAGTTGTCTACTTATGTTGACTGCATGTTGTTACTGCATTAGATGTGCAAACCTCTTTGAAGGCAAGCTGACCACAAACATTTGCCTTCTGGAATACGGGTTACTCAGCTGCGAAGTACCCTGGTTGATGATGATCTTGTGTAATTTTTTACTAGCCTCGTGTCTTATATAAAGCTCACACGTGGACACACGCCTTATTTTTTGTTTCTGCTCATTTTAACCACTCCTTGTTGGTGACCTCACCAGCAGTGCCTGCCCAAAAGCTCCACTGGCTGAACAAAGACTCAGTGTGTGCTGAAAATGGTGTGTGCTTAGTCCTTTGAGGCAGTTACACTGGGAGAATGCTCTGAATGATCTGACTCTTGCCCTTCTGGGCTTGTTTTAGCCTGACAAAATATGACTTGTGTGGAATTTATGGCTTCTGTGCCCAGATAAACTAAGGCTAGTGGGACAGCATCATGCTTGGGAAATGCAACAGCCAGTAACAGATGATAAACTTTTGGAAGCGGAGAGTCACCAAGGCCCTTTGTTACCAATTGACACCATGACTAGTCAGACAGAATTTCAGGAGCCCATACTGATAAATCTGGAACTTAGAGGGTCTAACCATTCCAGGGCATGCAAGGTTGTGACTGATGTTTCGAAGAGTATCCACTGAGTCCTCACTTTTGGATACTACAGGCAGAAGATGCTAAAAAGCATGTCTGGACCTCCATTCTCTGTTGCTTCTGCATTGTGGAGGCTTTTGTGAAATGCAGATTCCAGCCTGATGTCTGGTGGCAGGATAGTGACATCTGTGCAAGAGACTGCATGGCAGCATTGGCTGCATCTATTTTCCTTTCTGAATCTGATTCCAGAAATACAGAAAAGCTGTTGATAATCAAAACAATCAATCTCTGTGGTTCAGTTTCTTTTTCACTCTGTGACTTATGTGTTCTCTCTGCTGTGCATCCATTTTTTTCCTAACCTCTACTCTGTATTTACAGGCTTCTGGTGAAAAACCAAGTGAACAACTATGAAACGTTATCAGAATTTAATGTATTATTTCTGCAGGTACACTCCACGGTTTTGGAGGAAAAGAAAAAAGTGCAGAAATCTTGGCAGGTCCTGACTGTACAGATGCAGAAGGCAGCACTTACTGCCTTTGTTTCCTATCAGTCCAGCACATCTATTTAACAGAATGTCTGCCTTAAAAAACCCTGTGATTGAATCAACAGTCTCTCGAAATGGCAAAGGCTCTCAGCAAAGGCAGATGCAATAGGATTAGAGACAGACAGTAAAACACCATCTGCTTATAAGGCTACTCAAAATCTCCTTTCTACTCATGATCCCTTCAAGAACTGTAGGATACATTCTCAAACCTGCCAGTGCTTCTGCTCTAGGGAATTAATGTAGGTGAGATAAAGCATCTTTACCCCATTCTGCTTTGTGAAAAACAAGCACACTCAGAACTAAACCCACCAACACATTCTTTGTGATGGTAATGGTTGCAATAATGAAACTACTCATTATATTTCATTGTGCAGTTTTATCCATGTTTTCTGAGTTACTAGACAGTAGACTCAGTAATTAGTAATCTCTCTATATATCTAAAGACTTTTTGAAAACTATATTGCAGTTGTCCTGACCTATCATACTCTCTTATTTAGATATATTTCAAATGTTCTTTGGGTTTTTTTCCTTTTTTTTTTTTTTTTTTTTTTTGCCAGTTTTTAATGTCTACCTAATCACAAAGTATTCCTTATACTCTTATACAACAAATGTTAGACCTTTATACTTGGGTGAATATTCTGCCCATATTTCTATGGGATAAGATAATTTTTTTTGGTAAGCCTTTTGGAGTCTTTTGGCTCAAACATCACTTTGTTTATATTTTTTTAGATAGAAAGATAGATAGATAGATTGATAGGTAGATAGATAGATAGATAGATAGATAGATAGATAGATAGATAGATACCTAGGTAGAATTAAACATATGTAGTTATATGGTTATATACTGCATAGGAAATGAAGTTTTTCAAAACAAGGATTGAAAGTGAACAGAGAACCATTTGAGGGGCACCAATCATTTAAGAGGACTGAATTCAAAACCTGATGGAATACTTGGGACACTGGTGAGTCATTTCCTTTCTTATAGATCCTGTAATGCAAAAAAGAGTCATTCAACCAGAATGAATAAAAATCAGATGCATGTCTAATAAAAAAACCAGGGAAAAATAAACATGTAAAGATGCCTTTGAGAGACTTTTATACTGACAGTTTTTTCAGTGTTGAATTGTCAGGTAAAATAAATCCCTTAGAAAATTCCTGCAAAGCCTTCCAAAACGATAGTTCTGATTAGGGCTCCCTGATTTGAATATTTGTGTATGAATGACATGAAATGACAAAAGTTAGGAAAGCCATTTAACAATCCTTGCTTTAAAATGAAAGGAGGAATACTGGAAAGCCAGGTACCGTGCTGCTTCATTACACACAGAGGCTAAGACATAACAGGATACCAGTCCTTTGTGTAAAATTGTATATTTTATTAATTGAAACTCTGTTTTTCAGTTTCTTTATATACTTTACCCTCAGAACACTGTCAGAATTTATCCCTGATCTTAAACAGTTCCCACCCAGTCAACGGATTCACTTAACCCCATATAGAACTCATCTTCATTTCATATTCCTTTAGTTTAATCTACTGAGTAAATAGTTTACTGAGAAAATAATCAGATCCAGGCTCTATGAAGTGTCTGAGAGCTTAGGACTACATTTTAGTACTCTCTTTTCCTGATTTTTAGCTGTCATTTAGCTCTGCTGTAATTTTGACAACAAATAGTCTTTCCACTCTACATACTGGGGTTTTTTTCTCCAAACTTATGTAAATTTTTTTTTCTCTTTTCTTTTTTTTTTTTTTCTGGTAACCTATATAAGTTTCTGTGCTAAAACTCTGATACTTTCAGGATAAGAAAAACTTCAGGAGTAAATACCACCTGTTTCCTTAAGTACCACTGTTTTCTGACCAGACATATTTCCATGTGAACATCCAAGCAGTGATATGAAGAGGCTGTTCTCCTTGTGACTGTAGAATTCTGTGTGAGGGGGGAGTAGCTTCTGGCTTGGAAGGATCATCTGTACCCTATTCAGCTCTTCAACCTTTACAAGTATGTACATTACATTTGTTAAACACATTTAGTGTTCCTGGATATTTGTTAACTGCTGAAACATGGAGGGTTCTCTCCATCCAGGAGTTTGTCTGGCTTGCAGTGGGGGAAAGACTAGAATCTCTTCCTTGTAAGGATTTGGACTTGCAGAGCTTCTGACTTAAATCCATTTTGAATACTCCCTTTAACTGCCTGAGCACTTCTGGGTTTCTGCAGCACTGTATATAGATGCATTCAGTAATGCAAACATAATAGAGTTACATACAACTGAGCCAGGAAAGATCACCTCCAGAGCCTCTAAAGGCTCTTTATTTCTATATGCAATCACAAATAATAATCCACTCCACGAAGGTGATTAAGAAAATAAAATAATGAGAAAAAATACTCTCTTGAAGTTGCTAGACTTTCTGGCAGTTGCTAGGAGATAGGTAGCAGTGCTTTGTGACTTTGGAAAATAGGTCCCACCTTAGGGAACAAGGTATGATTTTCAAACTACTAGCAGTTTGTTGTCCAGGTATTGTATTAGCTAATATGTTTCCCTAATGAAGTATATGTACACTTATATAATGACCATACTAGAACAAACTTAAATGTTCTTGGGATTTAAAATGTTTAAAAATTTTCCTTTTTCTTTTTTTTTCTGACATCCTAGGATTTTAGAAATATCAGATTCAGAAACAGCAGGAGGACCAGAAGTGTTAGAAATAGTGTATTTGACATTGCATTTCAAGCAAGCCAGAAAGGTTTCTTACATCATGCTATATGCCTTTTCTCTTTGACACATCTTTTCCCTTTGATTTCCTTTTCATTCCCCTGGGTTTTTCATTATCTTTCCAGCATGAAACATTAGACCACCATGCTACATAATGGAAATGAAACATTTAAGGGATACTGAATGCTGTGGCCTCACTGCAGATCAGAAAAAAACCCCATTTGTCATTACTCTGGCTGTAACTGTGATACACATAAGTTTAACATCTTTGAAACTCACACTTCTATTTGTATGATAGCTGAGAGTAGCAGCATCATACTGGGTTCTAAATTAAATGTGTAGGATTAATGACTTGCTCAAGACTCGGTGAGGTTTTCTATTACTCTGACTGGATTTTGAGTTTATATAAATTTGCTTCTGCCCTCTTGGGGAAAATTATTTAATAAGTCAAAAGGTCTTCTGAGGTGTACTTTGAACTGCAATGGTCTCATTCAAATAATATATTGGATTTCTATGGCTCTCAGAACATTTATCGGTTCAATTTATTCCTGTGAACATCAGATCTGACTCTGTGTCTGTAACACAACTGACCAAAGGATACTGAGCATCAATTAAATGTTTTTATTTTTTAATTGATTTAATGTTTTAATTACAGGTTTTGAGAATACTGACTTCTTGTTAAATAAGTTGAAAAACAGTAGAATGTGAATGATAGCTAATTCATTAACTCTGGAGGAGCTGTGGAGGGCTGGAGGAGAGGAACATAAATGACCCCAACAATCATGAAAGTGCAAACACTATCTTAAATCAGAAAGTTGCTGATAAATGTTTTTAGAGTGTTTGGTTAACTCACACATATTTTGTATTAATGGAAAAAGGGAAGAATAAACCCCAAAATGAATATAATATAAACTTACATCAGGTCAGAGTAGACTGATTTGGATCAACTTGCAATTAAGAATTAATTTAATACATGAAGTCTGTGATAGAATTCCTGTCCTTGGTCAAAATTTCTTCTAGTATAATCTGGAAGAAAAACAATTCGGGATCTCCATTCATTGCCCTGCCTTATGAAAAAAGAGTTCAAGCTCTGATTCTCCATCTCTACCTCCATTATTCTCCTGTACATTTGTAAAAAGGAGCATTCAGGGGAATTCTACAGAGTTGGGGGGTCATGTGATATAATCACTTACAACTTCTTGCTACTGTATTTAAATATTATTGCTTTAGGAGGTTCATTCAGGAGACATTACATTCAGACACGTTCAAAAACATTTACACTTTCTTGATCAGGAACAATTAAACATAATAATATTGAGGTTATTTATGCTTCACTAAAAACCTTTATATGATGATTGATAGTTGCTTTGCCCTACTAGCCAAAGGTACTGCAATTAAGAACAAATTTTTCCCTAGTGCCATTACAAGCAAATCATAATGCTTGCCAAATTTGCAGAACACATATAAGGAACTTTATTCAGTGTAACACAGTACTAATATGTAATGAACCACATTTACATTTTTTCATTAGCTACAGTTCCCATATTTCGTCAGTGACATCTTAATTATTCTTGGAGGATAATGTTCTGTTTCTGCATAAACTCCATTGTGAGTTCAGAGTTGTAGTGTTTTTAAAGAAACTTGTATTTCTACATATATTTTTGAAATTCTATTGAGCTTGTTTCACCAGATATGTAATTTTAAAAGAAGATATAGTTGCAAGATTTTAAACATTTGACTGTATAGCTTCTAACCTGGCTGTTAAAAATCAGATTAATGCTAAAACCTGAAAACAAGTAGAGGCAAAACTAAGTAGTTGTTTAAAACTGAAGCTCGGGATGTGTCACAGTTCCTTTAGTCTTGTTTGTTTTCAAGCACTGTGTGAAATTTTCCATATGCTTATCGATTTCATAGAGCACTTTCTAATCAGGCACCATCCAACTCCTTCTCACAAAAATACAACCTGTTCTGGATGCTTTTTTTTTTCTCTCTTTTTTCTTTTTTTTCAGAGAGGATGGGAAGCAGTGGTCTGACTAAATGTTATTCCTTTATTCCTCTACATGACTTAAAGTTGTATTTTACTAAGCCTATAAATAAATTTAGTTTTCTGATCCTGCAGTTGGGTACTCTTCACAGTACCATGGTTTTCTTTGAAGATGAGTTTTTCTGTGCTTCCAACCCTTTCCCAAGGTTGAGAGGCTGTCTGTGGTTCCATCGTACTTGCAGCGGCGTTGTCAGCCTTGTCTGAGCAAACCGCAATTTGCTGGTATCTGGGAAAACAGTCCAGGGAAGTACAGTTTGTACTTTGTTTTAATATAGCTTCTGAAGCATTAGCTACTCTGTGCTCTCAAACATAATATGCTGGTTCAGCTGGGCATGTGGTCCCAATGCTGTTAGTCTTTTGCAGTTCCAACAGGATGACTCGGGGATTTGCCACTAAAATATGGCTTTAGGTTGTTATGCCTTTAGGTTACCATTTATGCCTTATCTGTACATTGCAGGGGAGAAGGAAAAAAGAGCTATTTCTAAGACTCTCGTCGTTGGGTACTGGAACAGGCACCCCAGGGAAGTGGTCATGACACAAAGCCTGACAAAGTTCAAGCAGTGTTTAGAAAATGCCTTCAGGCATATGGTAAGATTCTTGGGATTGTCCTGTGCAGGGCCACAAGTTGGACTCGGTGGTCCTTTGGGGCCCTCCCAGCTCAGGACATTCTGTGATGTGATTTGAGGTAAAAGTCCATCTGAGAACTTTTTTTTCATGGTGATGCCAGAAGGGTAGAGTTGGAAACACAAGGCAAAAGAAGTGTTTTGTGCCGGTCTTTGTATCTTTTAACCAGAGGATGAGGTGCCCCAGACACTTGTATTTTCTTCTCTCTGTGAACAGTCCTTTGCCATTATCTTCTCTTCCACCTTGGGTCCCATTGTTTGCTCCATTTCTGTACCTTGCTTTACCTTAAACACAGGATAAAGCTCCTTCTGTAATGCTTATTCCTCGCTGCCTGAAGGATCAACTTGAACTACCTGAATAAGATGAATCTTTAAGAAGGGGCAATTTTTCCTCCTCTGGTCATAAAGATGTTAAGCTCCTAGGACAGGTTTTCTTCTCTCAAAGCAAGTGGAGACTTCTCCTACACAGTTTCTGCTTTGCAGTGAAGTTGAGGAAAAAAAAAAAGAAGAAAAAGCTGCTAGAGTAAAAAGAAACAAAGATAAGCATACCTCCTGTAGAAACTCAGAAATATTTGAGGGAATCACCAAGGTTCCATCCTCAAAAACAGCTGCAGATCTCTAGACTAGTGCTGCGGTGTGTATTCAGATGATAAGATTAGGAATCTGTGTGTTTCTCCTGAATATATCTCATAAACAGGCTTTGAAGCCTCCAGGGTATTTCAGAAATGTTAAGCATAGAATTCTGTGAATGACTAGACAGGGCTGATAATATATAAGGCTTTCTAGAGTCCACATATACATTTGGTATAGAAATGATTTTTTTCCTTAGAATAGCTGCATTTTTAAAATTCTTTTTCCTTGAATGTTCTTTTCCTAAAAAAGAAACATGTCAAATATACATAAAAAGAAATAAAGAGAGCTAATATTAAGGAGCTATGTCAGCATGCAAGAAAGAATTGATAAATTTTGCTGACAGGTAAAGCATCAAAACAACAGCAAAGCAGAGAGGCTGACAACCCAAGTTGCTTAAAGATCCATATCCGCTCCAAGTTCATGTAAAGGCTCTTCAAGGCTAGTCTGAGATACGGGATTCATGGATATATGTGTAGCCTAAGGCAAACATCTTTAGGGCAAATTAATATAAAAGGGCTATTTCAGAGCATTCATGCAGAGGAAATCTAAATAGCGTGTACATGGACATATATTTTTGGTCAGGTGAATCCCAACAGCAGTGTTCATGTATGTCTTTGGTGCCATAGTAGGATATCAAGAACAGAGCACTTTTCCCCCCACTGTCCCTTTTTCTGGCAAGCCTTCCAGGAGGACCACATAATCTTCACCTCAGACACAGGCAATTAAACACCTAGGGTGTTTCTTTTTCTGCTGTGGCTAGGTGGTATATGATGACCTCTTACAGAAAGAAATTCTGGGTTCCACAGAAACCTTGTTGCAGCAGATTAATCTGGCTTTCTTCCTGCAGTGTTATGATATAAAATATATACCATTTCTCAAACTGTTTGGTTCGATTACTATCATAATAAACAGACAAGTATTTCAAGTAAACCTTGAGCTTACTCATTGAATTGCACCCCTTTTTGATCAAGACCTAGATTAAAGTGAAATTTAAACAAATAATAACAACACTTTCACCATGATGTAATGACTAAGTCTGAAATTGCCTTATCTTAATTTTTTTAAGGATATTATTTTATGTGCATAATTTCAAAGACATTAACACAGATAACAAGAAACAAGCTAGTAATGGTGAGAGTACAATTCAAAACTTAGCTCACTCTTAGCTTTATTATAATGCTCTTTTAGTTTAATTCAAGGAAATGTGCCCTAGATTTTGTAGTGGCAGATCCTGTTGTACAGCAAAATTTGCTTTCCAATTGGTGTTCATGATTTATTTATAATTGTATTTGGAAAACAAGTAATGATAAAATAATTGTAGTATTCCTATCATATCTAGCTGATATACTTTAGTCCCACCATAAGAAGCACACTGGAAATATAAACTTAAACAGAAATTTCTTGTCAAAGTTGACAGGTTAAGGAGATAAGCTGGTGCAATTCAAGAGAAAGTAGGTAAGATTTTACATTATATCACAGCATGAGCCAAGATTTTCAAGTTGTTATTCAAGGGTGAAAAGATAGAAGATTACATGCAACTAAGGGACCTGCTCACCTGAGTGTAATTGCAATTGGAACAAGATAAGCTATCACACAAACATAGCAAACATCTGCTTTGCTGGTATTATATAATTTGTATGAATGGTGAATATTACACCGAAATCTCATTTTCAACCTTGAGGGGTTTTTTATTTAAATTGTCTCCATATTTTTGCATGCTAAAAATCCAAACTTAGCTCCTTGATTTAACTCCTAAGTGAATGCACCAGAGGAACTGAACTCTGGCAGCTGGACAAACGTGTGATAGGACTCCCTTCCCTTGTGCAATTGGGAATTGCTTCACATGGCACAATGAACACATCCTACTCTTGAGTGTTGGTTGCACAGATAGAAATTAAATGGTAGCAATTCTATTTCTAATTCACCAAAATCATCTGTCTTGAACTGCTCTCACACCATTTTCAGTTGTCTGCCCTGTGCAAGCTATTTGTCCACAGCAGGAAGCCAAGATGCTTTTCCCCTATTGGATAGCTCCATGAAAAAAATACATAGTTGCACACAAGGTGCAGCTAAGCGTTAACAGAATAAAAGCAAATACTGGTGAAATGAGAACAGGGGTGGACATAAGTTGCAACATTCAGACGGGACTTATCCCAGTGTTTGGGACATGGTATGCCACTTGACTAAAATTTCGAGTTTTAATCAAATTACATTTCAAGCTTATAGACAAAAGTCACTACAGCTCTGGACTGTTTAAGTGAGCTAGGAACCAGGACTTGCCAGTATGCCAGAGACTTGGTACACTTTTCCCAACTGTGTCTTTTCTTAATAAATAACCCAACAGGTCTATTCACACTTGCATGTTAGCCATTGTGAGTATGAAATTATTAACTTAGAGAGGCTGAAAATATCTGTTCACAAACATTGTTAGTCACTGAAAGCTCTAACTTACTGCACAGTGATGTAAATTAGGATAACAAGGCAGCTGAGAAAAAAAAAGAAATAATTAAAAAAAAATGGTTAGATGAAATGAACCTACTGACTGCTTTTTGTTTCTTTAGTTCCTCATCCTGTGTTTCCTCTCAGACAGACACATACTGCAGCTTTTGAGCTAGCACATCTAATGATTTGTACTGTCTCTTTGTGGTGGTTTGGCCCCCGACAGCAGACAAGCACCAACACAGAAGCTCTTCCACCCCCAGCAACATAGCGGAAAAAAAATAGGAAGAATAAGAGAAAAAAGCCGTCATAGGTGAAAATAAAAACAGTTGAATAGAAGAAGGATAGATAAAGAAAGGGGAAAAAAATCACTCACACCCACCTCTGCCATACAATCAGCCTCCAAAGAGGCTCAAAAGCAACTACTACCATCCTCTGACTCCTTTTTTAACACTGAGCGTGACACTGGAAGATATGGAACATCCCCCTGGCCAATTTGGATCATCTGTCTTGGCTGTGTTCCCTCCCAGCCTATTAATGGTACACAGATGTACACCCTCAGTCAAACGCTCCAAGTGATGCTGTTTCATTCACAAAAGGAAAATTAGTTCCAATCCAGCTAGACCCAGTAGACTCTGTGTCCAAAAGGTCTGAATATGACTTTAAAAATCATTGACATTGTTGACATATCAGAAACAGGTATGAGCACATGCAACTCATATGACCAAAGGAAGAAGTCTCTTTGCTAGCTACATATAACTGCCTTTACGGTCAATAATGTCAAAAGAGGTGCCTACAAAGCACAATTTAGCTGGCTGGCTTTGGCAACTTCGGTCACCAGCTTAAGTAGAAGCAGTTCATACCATCTGAGTCTGGGAAGTTAGACACAAGACCTATAGAGTGCATGAGGTCTGAAATATTAGACTGTCATCAGGGCTTATCAAACTCTGCAGCAGCTGTTCATTTAAATGGGAGCCTGTCATAACTATCCTCTGCAAAAAAACTCCCCAAACAGCCTTCTCTTTAATCTCTTGCAGAAGTATATAGCTGGAGCTTAATTCCATGCTACCAACCAGCTCCAGAGGCTGCAAGTGTGGAAGAAAAGTGAAGGAAAGTCGCCTACAAATCTGAGACAGTAGGAGGGAAATTCATCCCCCTTGACAAGAGGCAAGCAAGGTAGTAGGATACCTTGGTGGGTACCCAAAACCTTGTGATTCTGTGAGTGCTATCTGGGACTTTGTGTCCTCAGGCTGATTTATCAACTTCTGTCAGTAGCAGATGTCCTTTTAGGAGCCTGCAGAGATTGGAATTCAGCTGTGAATCCCTTGGCCTTGGGAAAACTTGAAGGGCAGCAGAGGACATGACATAAACCTTGTGAGTGATGGATAACATCTGGTTTGGGGACCATTTATGAATCTCTACCAAACCAGATGGATATCTCTCCAGGGCAGCTCTAAGCCTGTGATTAGCCATTCTCTAGCTGGCTAAAAAGACTTCTCTTTTTCTTTTTTTTTATTTCCTTTTTTTTTCATCCTGAGAACCAGGTACATGATGTAAGGTACAGTACACAGCATGGCAAGGAAAAAAGAGAGGGCGGAAAAGCAAACAAGCAGCTGTAAAAAAACAAACTGCGTTCAGAGGTGACGGACTTCCAGGATTTGGTGGAGGCTGCTTGCCTGCCAGGCAGAGATGCTGTGATCCAATTGTGCTTGGGTTGAGAGTTCTAGATTCTGCTACTCAAGAAGAGAATTGTGAGGTTTTTATGGCAAATCCTAGACATTTCTTGAGGGAAAATGGAAACTCTACAATTATAATTTTTATTTTAATTTATTTGGTCTATAAATTGTTGGATTCAATATTGACTGTGGCAGGAATACAAATGGTACAGCAACAGGAGAATAGATTTTTTTCCCTGCCTTTGAATGTTTAATATAAGTTTTATTCTTTTTTTTAAATAAAAGCAATGACATAATAACTCAATAAGAGTGTCATAAATAAATCCAAAGCCACATAATAGGCAAAGACACTTTCCATGGTTTCTGAAAAAAAACCCGAGAAACAACAAGCAGCAAAGCTTAGCATTACAAAGCAATACCTGACATAGTGTATTCAAAGCATGAAACTGAATACAGCCAGTATTAAAAATGTTAATTATTCTCCACAGAAGAAGGTGATTCATTTTTGAAATAAATTCTCCTTTTTCCCCCTGAGAAAATTCCTTATTAGCGTTTAAAATAGTAATGGACTAGAGGGAGTGCAGAGTATATTTTAAAAAGCAATTTCCGTACAAATATAGCTAAAGCCTATTTAGCTATGCATTTCTGTGTCTGTTGTCAGTGTGGCTAACTACTGTTGTTCCCAATATTTCATTTTCATTGATTAGTGGTATTTAAAACAAATGCGTTCTAAACACCCATGGAATTATTTTCCACTCGAAGCATAGAAGTGTTGGAATGTAAATTCAACACTTTTCAAACCACTGCTCAGATACTGTAATAAATTGCCTATTCTTGCTCTATGAGTAAAATTCTCTTTCCCGCTAGACAGTTAAAGACTTGCCTGTGTTGTTTGCATGCACTTCTTGGCAATAGAGTTGTTTCTGAGAACTGGCAATGGTCTTCAGTTTTCCATAATAGTCCCAAAAACATGTAAAGGGCATTCTGGTTCTGGAGAAACAGGAGTGAGTGACAGAAGAGAAGAGAAGGCAGTTTCAGCTGAAGCATATTGTGACTTTACTGACAACTGATTGTGCCAACTTCGGAAGTGTATCTAAAACTCACTGCTATTTTTGTTGCAAGACTCTTAAATGATAGTGTCATTTGGTAGAGAAGATATTCCAGGGGCAAAGCAGTGTTCTGTGAAAATTTTAAAAAAGCAATCTACCTGCCATCCCCTAAACAACACCAAACCTAATCGTGTTTGGGTAATACAGAACCATTTAATTTTGAAGCTGAGATGGTGAAAGATGATTAAGTGGGCTTTCTTGAGGTGTTTACAGTTCCATGTTTTGGTTTTTCTTTATTTTTAGAGAAGTAACTAATGTCATAACATTTCCTGAGCTTAGTCCTGTTTGAAATGGAGATAACAGAGAGGGGTTTGAATAATTCAAACAATCAGTGTCTTTACTGACTGCATTGTATGCGTGAATTTAGAGCTGAGTTTCCAGACGGAGAGCCAGGCTGTTACCAGTTCTATAGGTATGTTCTGGGAATAGAGAAATTCCATATTCAGGGTTCTCAATTCAACATTTGAATAGAAACAGGTCACGCACATTATTTAAAGGACTGTACTCTGTATACATTTTAAATACACTTTACCATTACAGAGTCTAAAAGGCAAGCTATGAATCATTTCAGGTGCGCTCACCTGATGAGCTGGAGTCATTATGGGGGCTTCACAAGTGCTATTCTTTTTCTCAGTGTTTCTCAGCATCTGAGTTGGAAGAAGTTCAAGGGCAGGTATTTTTGGGTTGGTAAAGTTCAATAACAAATTATTTTTATTATAAGTGAACCCAGTAATTATTTGTAGCAATTATAGTATTTTACAGATATTTTGTAAACTGCCTGATTAAGTTATAATATTTCAAGCAAACTGGCACTCATCATCAAAGAAAACCTGACCTGCACCACTTATATTTTCTGTTAACCGGCAAAGCTGTAGTCTCATCCCAATTCAAAACCAAGTGTTATTCTTATTGTTCCAATGTAATTCATATACATTTATTATCAAAGGGTAATATCAATTGGAAATTAAAACATCTTTATAATTCCGAGTGCTAATTGTGTGATTCAGTCAATTAATGGGCGTGAAACTTGCGCGAAGGTGCTTTCAAAGTTAATAGCAGATGATTATTTGTTACTGTTGTCTACATAGTACTCGTCAAACCCACAAAGCAAATAAAAGCTGTGATGGTTTTATTTTCTGCCTGATGTTTTAAACATGTATCTCATTATTTAAATGTCCATTGCAGTTTCCTCTTTTATTGCTCTGAAATAACACAGTTGCAATGAATATATTAAAATAATAGTAGAGATAGAAATTTAAAGCAAAACAAGGACATTTTTAGTCTAGATTGTCACTTCAAGTGTGTGGAATGACAGTTGAAATAAGAATTTCTTTGCTTTTGTCTGTTCTCATGAGACCTTTAACATAAAATTAATGTACTGTGAAGTAATTTCTTTACCTTTTGGTGCTTGAATAAAATATTACTAGAATGGCTATCATGAAAATTAAAATTAAGAGAAAAAGGAATGTAAAGACTTGATATAATGGCTGTCCATACAGGCCATAGAACAAATATCCCAACTTACACGCCTTTTGTAGAAAACGCATGAATCTTCCAAGCAAAATGACTGTTCTAAGCAAAATGTTCTGTTTGAGTGGTAGAAGATATTACTGCTGAAATGCAGGCAAAAAATAATGCACTTTGTTGAACGTGGATTTGAAAAAGATAAACTAAAATAAGCTTAAAATGCCCATTAATGTGGTAAGCACTAGGGTCACGGTTATTGGTAGCCAAGATACTTTTCTTACTTAAGTAGAATTTTGGAAGAAAAAATATATTTAATTATACTGATGAATTTGCAGTAACATTGCCCTAAAGAAGTGCTTGGTGGTGTTCTTTCGTATTATCTCTGATGAGAATGCACAGCACTTAGGATGCAATTGGAGAAATGCTTCATACTTAATAACATGAAGTTAATATGAGACTTCAATGTCTTACCAATACAGCTATGTTTTCTTATTTTAAAATATGCTCTAATTTCCTGCAAGTTCTAAGTGCTTATTTAAAGAATTTGCTGCATAAAGTAAAAAATGTCAACCTTCTCCATGGCTGAGAATAGTAAAGGTAAGGTATCTATCTTTTGACATTCTGATCATGTCAGACAACCCACTTTATTTCCTCTTTTAGTATTTATGTCCTTCTAGTCTACAGCTGATATCCTCCTCTCATTTTCAAAGCCTTAATACCAAGAAGGTTAATCTGCAATAGTCTCTTCTTACTCTGTCCTCTTTTTCCTTTTAAGAACTCTTTTATTCTATCCTCTCTTCATTATAAGTTATCTTTCATATTATCATGTATGATTAGAAGTGCCTCCATGTTGTTGTATACAAAGCAATATTTTAATTATTTTTGGATATGAAAAATTCTTCCCCCACCATTTTCTAGGTAGTAAATAACATTCCTGAAACTGAATCACATAATCAACAAATGTGAGCATTAAACATTGTCTGAGTGCAAGCTTGTCCAACGTTTTTCCAAGACTATTGTGGAACTTGCATTAAAAAATAAATATTAGATTCAGATGATATAATAGTAAAGTGGCATTGCACACAGCAAGATTGACTTATGAGCAGAATACTTGTTTATATGAACACTTTGGTGATTGCAGAAGTAGCAAAGTATGTTTAGAATTATATGCCCATATTTTCCATTTAAATAGGATGATATGAGAATATATATTCTTATAAAAACTATTGTAATTTACAGTGCGGTAACAAAGATTTATCTCCATTTGTATCAAAATTTATGGTTAGTGGGAAGCTCCAAGAGAACTGATTTTGCACAAACACCAGAAGACTTAAAGAAAATGTAAAATAATTTAAGATTATATGTTTTACCTTTTTTTCAGTTATGATAACAATTCTTTGTCTTCATATAAAGAGGAAGTATATTTTTTCACTATGAGATCATTATAACAATAGGATTAAATTATAGTAATTAGACAGGGTAAGAAAAAATGGAGAAAATGACACTGTACCAGTGTAATGACTGTTTTGTAACCCTGAGGAGAAAAACAGTGGTGTTTCTATAATTTTTTAACTGACTTTATAGTTGGTAAAATACATGAAGGTAATTCATAATTTTCCACATAAGAAAATCTATTTCATTAACTGTAAGAGCTTCTATACACTTTCAAATCTTAACATATCATGCTTACAGTTCCCTGAAAAATAAAGGTGGTGTTATTAGCAGTCAACTTAGAAGAGATACTTCTTTGGTCATTTTAAAAAAGGGAAGGCCCTGAATATTATCTACTTCTAAGCTATAATTTCATGTCTAAGGATATCAGTCTCATCTTTTCTAGGTTTGCACAGAACAGCACATTTTCGGTGACTGTTAAGTGCTAATATTCCACTTTGTCCCTCAGCTCAGAAAACGCACTTAGAAGTTCTGATTGTGCTTGGTACCATAAGAAGTAGTGAGGAACTAACACCACGCTTCAGTGAAGAGCATTATGTGTGATGAATTCACTAGGTTTCTTGAAAGGCTGTGTTAGTTTAAATACTGAGGATAGAATTATGCTGTAAAATGCTAAATCTATGTACTGCTATCTATATGGAGTATATGACCTCCAGAGGTCCATACAACCGGACTTACCCCATGAAACTATAAAATATGTTACATTGTTAATAAAAAAATAGGATTATATCATTAATTAAATAGTAGAATGGATCAAACAATTATTTTATCTTCATTCATTAATTTCACATAGTTTATATTAATAACTTGGTCTGGGAATTTCAAAGCAGTTAATGACTGCATCTTACAGCTCAAACACTGGACCTTTAGTTCCCCTAAATTGTCATTAATTGATTGCAAATACCCTGGTTCACACTTATTATGTTATTTTTCATAAGCTGGTGCTTAAAATGATTGAACAGTAGCTGACATAAATTGAAACTGTGCACTGGCTCTGTTTAGGATAAGTGTACATTGAGTCACAGCCAGAGATAAATGATTGGGTTGCTAAAACCCAACCCAGTTGTCCATGTTCTAGTGCTTCTGCTGTTTAAAACACTTTTTCTTATTCTACCCAGAGATACACAGTGAACTGAAAAACATGCAGAGTGGTTCTGATCATGATCAGTGCTACTGACATCAATGAAGAAACAAAGATGAAAAAGTAACAATATCTGTCTGCATTTTTTAAAGTTTTTATTATTTTATTTATTTGTTTTTCTCCATTGAGAACCTGAGGTGATAGACTGCCTGCTGCACTCTTCGTAGATGTCTGCCAGCGGTTGCTTCTGCTACGAAGGAGTGTTTCCACTCTGCCACAACAAAGGCAGTTCCCACCTGTAGTGGGTTGACCGTGGCCAGATGCCAGGTACCTGATAAAGCCACTCTCTCCCTCTGCAACTGGACAGAGGAGAGAGAAAAAAACCCCCCTAAGGATTCCTGAGTAGAGATAAGAGCTGGGAAAGGTCAGTTACTGATTACCTTCACTGGCAAAACAGACTCAAAGTGAGGATAGTAAAATTTATTACTAACAGGATAAAAGCCAAAAAGTGACAAATAAAACAGTCTTAAAAACACCTTTCACCTTCCCCTGCTCCCATGGGGTCCCTCCCACAGTAGACAGTCCTTGATGGACCTCTCAACACGAGTCCACCCCTTGGGCAGCAGTTCTTCAATAAAAACTGCTGTCCCATGGGTCATTCCTCCATGGGGTGAAATCCTTCACAAATGAGCTGTGCTGACATGGGTTCTCCACAGAGCCATGAATCCTACCTGGGAAAAACCTGCTCCAGCATGGGCTTCCCTCTCCATGGGCTGCAGGTCTCTGGCAGGACCCTGCTCCATCTTGGGCCTCCCACGGGGTCACAGTCTCCTTCCTGCATTCACCTGCTCCAGCGTGGGCTCCTCCATGGGCTGGAGGTGGGTCTCTGCACCCCGATGGTCCCCCATGTGCTGCAGGGGCACAGCTGCCCCACCATGGGCTGCACCACGGGCTGCAGGGACCTGGAGCACCTCCTGCCCCTCCTTCTGCACTGACCCTGATGTCTACCTTGTTGTTCCCATGTTCTCATTCTGCTCTTCCCTGGCTGGAATTCTTTCTGCATGACAACCTCCTGTTCTTAAATATGTTATCACATGGGGGTTCTTGTCACTCCTGATTGGCTCAGCCTTGGCCAGTGGCCATAATCCCATCCTGGAGCTGGCTGGCATTGACTCCATGGGATAGGGGAAGCTTCTCGAACCTTCTAACAGAAGCCACCTCTGTAGTCCCCCCCACTACCAAAACCCAGCTCAAATACATATTTTGAACCGGTTCCCGGTTCAAAACTGGGCAGAAACACCAGCCATTGGAGACAATAAATGCCTGCTAAGGAACAGTTTCCTGTGCTGAAGTCCTGCTTCTTGGAAGTGGCCGACCATCGCTGCTGATGGGAAGCAGAAAATAAACTGTGTTATCTTTCGCTTTGCTTCGCTTTTGCGTGTGCAAACTTCTGCTTTGCTTTCACTTTAAATAAACTGCCTTATCCCAACACATGGGTTGTTTTTCCACCTTTCTCTCTCCCCTGTTCTGCTGGGAAGGGGAGTGTGGAATGGCTGGGTGGGCACCTGGTGTACAGGCAAGGTCAACTCACCACACCACCCTTGAAAGTAAGCTTGATGAGATCCATGCTTGAAAGGGAAGCACTCTTTTTCTTGCACAGGCTGGATGAACTGTGACATTAATAACCCCCTTGACAGCTGTTGAACAAGAATGACCAAGGCAGTTCTGTGCCCAGATAGATAGGGAGGCTGCCCATGGCTTGGACAGGTGAACCCTTCACTGGGTAAAAAACTGGCTGAATCAGTGGGCCCAGAGAGTGGGGGTGGATCGATGTATATCCAACTGATGGCCATCATTAGCAGGCTCAGTACTGAGGCAAGTTCTGTTTAATGTCTCTATAAATGACCTGAATGAGGGGATCAAGTGCATCCCCAGTGAATTTTCAGGCAATACCAAGCTGGGCAGGAGTGCTGATTTGCTGAAGTGTAGGAAGGCCCTACAGAGGGCTCATAGAATCACCAAATCACAGGCCCTGCACAGGACCACAACCAAGAGTCACACCATGTGCTTGAGAGTATCATCCAAATGCTTCTTGAACTCTGTGAGGCTTGGTGCTGTGACTTCCCTAGAAAGCCTGTTTCAATACCCAACCACCCTCTGGGTGAAGAACGTTTTTCTAATATCCAACCTAAACCTCCCTTGACACAACTTCAGGCCATTCCCTCAGGTTCTGTCACTGGTCACCACAGAGAAGAGATCAATGTCTGCTCCCCTCCCCCCACCCCAACTTGCCCTCCTGAGGAAATTGTAGACTGCAATGAGGTCTCTCCTCAGACTCTTCCAGGCTGAGCTGACCAAGTGACTTCAACTGCTACACATACGGCTTCCCCTGAAGGCCCTTCACCATGTTCATTGCCTTCCTCTGGATGCTTTCTAAGAGCTTAATAGCTTTCTTATATTGTAGTGCCCAAAACTGCACACAAATATTCAAGGTGAGGCCACACCAGTGCAGAGCAGAGCGGCACAATCCCCTCCCTTGACCAGCTGGAGATGCTTTGCCTGATGCCCCACAGGACACGGTTGGCCCTCCTGGCTGCCAGGGCACTGCTGACTCATATTCAACTTGCCATCGACCAGAATCCACAGGTCCCTTTCCATGGCACTGGTCTGGACAGTCTGGATTGATGAGCCAAGGCCAAGTGCTGGGTCCTGTGCTTGGGTCACAACAATCCCATGAAGAGCCACAGGCTGGGAGAAGAGTAGCTGGGAAGCTGCCTGGTGGAAAAGAACTGGGAGGTGCTGTTCAACACCTGAGCCAGCAGTATGCCCAGGTGGCCAAGGACATCCTGGCTCCGATCAGAAAGTTTGGAACAGGCTGCCCAGGGAAGTGGTGAAGTCACTATCCCTGGAAGTATTCAGCAGGCATGTGGATGTGGCTCTTAGGAACACGGTTTAGAGGTGAACACAGGGCTGCTGAGTTAACAGTTGGACTTGATGATTTTAGCGGTCTTTTCCAACACAAATCATTCTATGACTCTGTAGTTAAGTAGGATATTACACATACTTGGCTTTTTGCAGTGAGGAGTGGGGCTGTGCTTTCCCTGATGAGATCCCCTTTTGTATATCTGCATACAGTTTTTCACAAATACCTCTTGTCATAAGGTTATAGTGTTCATAATGTTTTCTGAACTATTTGCTGGCATGCATGACTAAATGCTTTCTTCTTCCTAGAACAGAAGTTCTTGAATTTCAATAGCATTAGAGAGTCTAAGCAAGGTCTATAGATGTTGTAAAATACAAACTGATTTTTCAAGCCAAATAGCTTAATAGATATGAATAGTGTTTAATATGAAAAATAAGCATGAGAAAATATTACTTTTAAATTATTTGAAATTACTGAAATACTCAAAAAAGTCTATATAAAAACATATCTTTTTGTTGCTGTGCTACCAGTATAACAGTGCAACTGGATTTAAATCTGATGTTAAATCTAGATGACATTAAAGTTTATATTTTACTGAAGATTACATTTTTATAGCACATGGAACAGTGATGTCTGGTCTGCAGAGAGAAAAGGACAAATGCACATATTTCAATTTCTTCAGCAAAATTTCATATTTGACGTAAATATAGGACAAGTATCATATCTGATCAACTTCAAATGCTTGTTTCTGCTACTATAAATCCATAAAAATTTTTTCAATATGTGTTGCTGTAGAGCAGAAATCTGGTCAGAATTTCTCACAGAAAGAGAAACTGTTTCTGTAAGAGTTTATCTTTGCCAAATCAAGATTTACATTTTTTTTTCTCTTTACAGTTGCACTTTGCAGCCAGTTTATGTAAAAAAGATTACTGTTGCTTCTGAAAAAAATAATTTGCTTTCTAGTAGGCAGAGTACCTGAGATTCTTTTAAACACAGACACAGTTAAAGAAAATGTCTTTATTTTAGTAAAATAAAGGCTTAATTTCTCCTTTATTATAAAATTGGAAAAAAAAAAGTTGCAAGGCAAAAATTCTCCAAAGAACCCAGAATAGCAAAGTACAGTTCTAGATCACTCTTAACATCAAAAATCTTCTTTAACTGCTACAGAATACAAACTGGGCTCAGCATGTAAAGCGTGAGAGTTCTCTTTCTGATTCTACCTTATGCTGGAGCACTGTCCAGGGATACTTTAACTCCTTCTCAGTTGTCGGGATATGATGACACAGACATTGAAATGTTCATTATACTTTCCAGATGCATTTTACTGTAGTCCAAATCCACATAAATATACAGGCAGCAGAAGCAGGGAGCTGGTTCTGGGTCTCCTGATCCTCAGCTGCCTAGTTTCAGTAAGGCACTATTCCTCTGTGATTTCCTGTTTCCTATTTACAGTCCTGGAACATAATTTCAAACTTTTCAACCCTTGCTTGCAGAGGATTTGGGGCCCTGAGCATATTAAGAGGCAGACCTTCTTGCAATAAGTTTCTGTTGGCAACCACTTCCCTTAAATGAGGATAATTCTCTGTTTTCTTTGCGTGGTGCAGAAGCAGATCCATTGAAGGATATCTTGTGATTTTTTAGAGGTTTCAGCAAAGTGACTGTGCTTTGTTAAACATTCCTATGAGGCTGCTGGTGTAAATACTTCTTTTCATTTTCAATAGTATCACATATGTATACAAAAATTAAGAGGCTACGTTAATGTGTCCATATGCACTCTTAATAAAGACATTCTTCATTTACGCTGTTGGTTGAATAGAGAGGCTTATTTTTTCTGCTTAGTTTCTGCTACAGTACACAGGTTTCCACGATGAGTTAAAGGGTATATTTTAGATTCAACTGCAAGAATTTATCTTTTTTAAGTGATTCTGGTACTGTCAGATAATTATAATGTGTCTTCCCTAGCAGTAATGGGCACCACAGGAAATAAAACTGCAGTACAGACTTAATCAAATCTGAAAGACAAGGTCATTGGAAAGTTAAATGCTTTTTTTCCCCCATATTGATGTGTTCCACAAAAACAACTACTTTCAAATGTAAGAGAATGAGCTGAATCATTTGCTCATAGTTTTCATTTCATTAGAAGCATTTAATTACTTATTAATTACTTCAGAGCCATAGCCATTCTAAAGTGTGCATTGCTGAGACCTCCAATGTTGTTTAGAATAAAACCCTGTAGTGTCTGCAGTTCAATATATGTTTATTTTCAATTTTTGTCTATTAATGCCATACACATATTTAATATATGCAAAGGCTATCTTCAATCACAAAGTTTTCATTATTAAGGTGCTAAAATTTAAATAACTGACAGAAATTTTATTCTGCATGCCTTTAACTTGTCTCATGTCTTCATTTTCTGCAAACAAAAAATGAAACCAGTGCAGCTCAAAAGCCTGGAGTCTTTTGTTTGAACTAAAGGAATAAAAGAGAAAGCAACTTCATCAAAGGTCAGATCTTACCTCCTACCCTTTTTGAGCTCAGAAGAAGGCTGACTTGAAGGAAAAACTCTATTAGGTTGCTATGAACTGTGCTTTTCAGGGGAAGTTATTGCTCAAATCTATGGGCTGTCCCAAAAGACTCCAAGACTCTCTATTTTTGTCCTTCTGTCTGAAGTTGTCTTTTACCTTGTTCTAAAGACCTGAAGATGCATGTTAGAAAAAAGGGAAAGGAAAGGAGATTTGAGGAGAGGAGATTCGATGAGAGGAGATTCAAGGAGAGGAGATTCAAGGAGATTCGAGGAGACGAGAGGAGAGGAGAGGAGAGGAGAGAAGATTCGAGGAGAGGAGATTCGAGGAGATTTGAGGAGGGGAGGGGAGGGGAGGGGAGGGGAAGGGGGAGGGGAAGGGAGAGGAAAAAGAAAAAAAGAAAAAGAAAAAGAAAAAGAGAAAAAGAAGAAGAGAGAAAAAGAAAAAAAAAAAAGAAAAAAGAAAAGGAAATAATTTGCCCATGATTCAAAAAGACTGGACCTGTCTGATCACCGTAGCCTGGAAAAAAGTTTATTTAATTTCTTCTCTTTCTCTTACTCAAAAGGCATTGTAGATTGTGAGAAATGGTCTTATCACATTCTTGTCTATGAATCCCTGTTTTTTAACTTGAAATGTAAAATTGCTCTCATAGACTCAAAGGTAGTGCTCATAAATATGTTCAGTCAGTAGAGGCTTAATTTAGTGTCACAATATTCACAGACAGAGTTTTTGACAGACAGGTGACCCATCATCTGAATGAAAATTTCCTTTCAGCAAGGGTAAAATCCATCAGCCTCTGATGTCCTTAAAGTCTGGTTAAAAAGTTGCAACATGCCTAAAAAATTTTTTGTCTGCTTTGCTTTGGTTTGAGGGTTTGTTTGGGGTTTATTGTTTATTTTTGGTTTGGGGGTTTTGTTTCTTTTTGTGTGTGTTTTGGATTTTTTTTGTTTTGATTTGTTTGGGGCTTTTTCAGGTTTTGTTGTTTTTTTTCCTTTGAGGAGGGCTGGGTTTTCTTTGGTAATGCCAAAGCAAATTGATTAAAAAATTTTACTAAAAGAAAAGTTTAGATGATTATTTCTTCAAAGTGAGAGTTAGGTTGTAGGAATGAGAGCATATTAAATAGATCAGAAAGTTAAACTTTTCATGTACTTGTCTTCTTCCCCATAACATAATAGGAGGAATATGTACAGAGGAAATATAGGATATTTTTCTCTTCATGAGCCACAGTTCAATTCTATGATACTGGGAGAGAAAGACTCTGGATTCTTTTTTTTTTCTCTTGTTTCATCTTCTGCTGCGTATTTCTTCATAATGTGAAGAAAAAAAAAGTTGCATGATAAATGGCAATTAGCCCTGTTAAAACCTCCTTCCTCTCTGATATACAAGTCCTTGATCTTTTGGATGCCTCCAGGTTATAGCACAAATGCGTTACAAATTTTGCAAATAACTGACAGAGGAAAATTCTTCTTCAACATTGACAGTAAGAATCGGTTAATAGTTCAAGAGTAGCCATAGGTGATTTACTTTTCTCTTTGTTTTTATTTGATACAAGAAAAGCAACTGATCATATGCTTTTAATGCCTGGAATTTATGGCCACATATGGGGTGGCCATATATATCTTGTGGCCACATATATCTTGTGCCAACAAGATGGGAAGAATATAAAAATTGCTGAAATTTTACAGACTGGAGTAAATTCTCAGATATTTGGAAATAAGGTTATTCTATATCTTATATATCTATAGCTATATCTTCCTAGTATTAACTTGGACACTGAATAAATAGGAGATTCTGATGTTTAGAATAAATAAATAGCAAAATACAGGAGTGTATTCAGTTTTCTTTTTGAATTGTGGTTATATTTGAGCCATTCCTCAGCAGTTAAGAAAAAAAGGCTATTTGTTTTCATACTGAGACTACTACTGAAAAAAAAAAATGTACAACTCAACAAAAGACATGTTAGAGTTCCAAGTATGAACAGTTTTTACCTCAGCCATATTAATATTTTTAATATAAGGGTTCTGGTACACATTGTTTAAAACTGCAGATGCAGGTGGGGATATCTTGCATTAAGGCTGCTTTCAAGCTCTCCTTGATTTACTTCTTAGTTGGGAATAGTCTAAACATAGGAAGCCCTTGGAACTCACAGAGTTCATAGTGAGCTATGGAGCCTGACAACCCAGGATGCTCCCAGTTTAAGCAGTGGAGGGACAGAGAATGGAACAGGCTTAGTGAAGTGCAACTAGGCTCTCTGTTCTGCAAATGGAGAAACACAGGAGAGAAATAGATTGTCCTGTACCATTGTTAGGAAAGTAACAAAGCACATTAATCTAAAATTGTCTGCTGCCAGGATTGGAATATGTGTATCTCACATTATCACTGCGGACTCTATCAACTAGTGTATTGGGAGACAAATCCTTAGGAGTGTTTTACAGGTAATTTAGGGAAAGAAGTTAGTTTTGGTTAGGAATCCTAAGGGAATAAGGGGTAAAAAAGTTGTATTCAAAGAGTGTAAGGAATAAACTTTGTGACAAAGTTTGTCCTGTCATGCTTGTTTATTCGTTTAGGTAACACACTGGGACTTGTAAACACCAGAGCTTCAGGTGAGAAGTCATTTCTTTCTCACAGCTATCATAGCTGTAAGACATTCAATAATGAGTGCCAGTTAAGTGTCACTTTTCCACACCCATGGAGAAAAGGGACATGTATTTCACATTGTGAATAGTGCAAAATAAGAATCAAAGCCAGGACCTATCAAACCCTGCCAGAAGAGGTTATAGATGTATGCATATACATATATCATGCAAATAGGACGTAGGAGTTCAAGTCAAACTCATCAGTTCCCCTCGGTATGACACATTTACAAGAAAAGATGTGTGAATGTCTAACTTTTTTCTTAGTTACACTTGCACAGTGTATAATCTTGTCAAGAGAAAGACCTCTTAGTGATTTCACTTGCTCTTGCAGAGTCCTTCACTTTCCTTTCACTTTCTTTCATGCACAGCATGTATGAAACCCAAAACAAAGGAAGCGCTCAATGCCTGGTGCCTTTGCTACAAAAGTGGTGCTGCATTTCTTTTTAGTGCACTGCTTCTCCACAGAGAGTGGAAGCACCAAGTGGTTTGGTTGAAAGGTGGCAGTACAGGGAGTTCTGGCCCAGCACAGAGACTTGTGTGCATTTGGCAGTCCGGCTCTGCACAATCCAGTGGAGGCTTGGGATACAAATGTTGCTTTTTGGGGGAATTGTTGTGTACAACACTTACTGATTGACAGTACTTACAGTCAGCTTTCATAGTTCCATAATTTAGAATACCCTAACCCTAACCCTAACCCTAACCCTAACCCTAAATTTATTTATTGAAATTTATACTAACACCTTATAGATTATTTTATTAGTTTTTTGTTGATTTTTTTTTTACATTCAAACTAAATTATTCATATAGTTTGCTAAATGAGGGAAAAAAACCCCACTCAAAGCAGCTTGTCTGTCTTCTGAAAAAAATTACAAAAAATAAAGGCACATAAAAGAAAAAGATTTGTTAGTAGTTTTAATGGTTTTAAATAGATTCACCTGCTCAATTTTTAAAATTTTTGATTCCAAGAATATGAAAGAAGTTCTTTAAGAATAACCGTGAGTTGAAGAAATAGCACGGCTAGTTGAATGGATTGTTTTGGGCTACTTCTTTTTTCATGCAAATCAAGGCATGAATTATGTGATGTTTTTGCTGGTGCACGAAGGGCAGGATGTCACAAATACAGTGCAATTTAAAAGCTCTTTTGTGACTGGATTAACAACTCCTAAAAGATAGCACATCTGAAACTAGAGAGTGGAAATTTCAATTTGTCATTACTCAGATGGAAATAGCAGGAAGAAGGAAGAAAGCCAAACAATGTGGTAAATAATAAACTAAACAATCTGCAATCCGTCAGTATTAGAATCAAGGGAACACCATAGACATCTTCAAGTTTATGAGCCAGTAATATGTGGAGAGCCTGTAAAACTGTGGGTCACACAGCAAACAGTTCTACAGATATGCTAATCAAGAAGCATATACTGATAGAAAAGAGATGTAGGAGTAGCAAGCATGGAAGTATATGTAAGTGATAGAAAAAAAATGATGGAAATTACTAACATAAGCTACATGGTAAAACTTCTGGGAGAATAATGAAGAAAACCAACAGGAGGACTGCAAGATACATGACCAACACAGATAAATAGCCTTAAAAAAGAAAAGAAAAAAAAATCTTTTCAGTCACAATTGAATAAGGAGAGAAAAACGGAGACCCACAGACAAGATACAAGCAGTACCTTCAGAAAGCTGATATGAGGGAATTCTACCTCCTGAGTGTCAGGAGCATTGGGAATCATTACTCACTAGTTACTGCTAACATACAAACGGTATGAGGCTCAGCCAACACAAGTAGAAGGAAAATTTTTGGGAGAGCAAAGGGAAATATTGTTTTCACACAAGCCATTATTACACCGTGAACCTCTTTACCTCAGAGTGCCAAGAAAGTCTAAGGTCTAAATGGCTTAAGAATATAATAGGTAATTTTTCGGAACAAAGGCCCAGAGTTTGGCTACTAGGAATCACTGGAAGCTTTCACCAGATGGAAGACCACTCCCTAACTGCCCTGTTGGTTACAATTTGTTCTTTTTCTAAGTATCTGCTGTAAGCTGCTGTGGGATACCATGTTAAACTGGTCCTTGGCTTGATAACTTATAGAAATTGTGATCAAGGAAGCATTTTAGGAAAGAAAAAAGATGTCAGTAAATTGAATTCATCATCGCTTTGTATTTTTCCAGGATATGGATTACCCTTTAAAGCATAATTTTGAGCAGATGAAAGAGTTTCTTGTTTATTTTTAAACATGAATTTAGGAATTTGTTATCAATCTGTCAGTGTTTGAGTAATAACAGAAAGGTTGTCACTTTACATTTAAGCTATTTGCCTAACTAGCAGAAAGAAGAAATGGAGAAAAGTCATGCTTGAGATGTTGAAGTGTGGGAGCTAGGCAACAGGCTCCCTGTCTTGCTCATGTAAAAGTGGTATTTGAGTATGTAAAAAGGCATCAGACTTCCCAGTAATATAAATCTCTGTAAAGTTCCAGACATTCTTCTCTAGAAAGTGAAAATACATTCACCTTATGAAGCAATAATACAGTTTTTCTGAATAAATTACATTAACAAAACCCCGAGAAGTACTGTATTCTGCAATGAAATGTTTATGCTCCAGGTTTAATTTTAAGCAAATATTTATACTTAATCTCTGAAAAAATCATCAATTCTATAAGGAAATTCAATTTTATTCCTATTGAGGCAGCCAAATGAATAATGGAACAGAATAAGATCATTATTCTCAAGAAAAATGTCCTTCTAGATCTGAATAGTAAGAAATACAGGTTAATTCAACTGTGTGTTTGGCTTCTATATTTTTGACCTGTTTCATCTTTTTGTTAAATAAAAAAACCTGAATGTCTGCACTGCTGCATAAATGGTTGCTAAAGAAGCTTAATTCCTTCCCATTTTGGTCATTAATGTCATTAATATGCTTGCTTGATGAACCCTGACTCAAGGTGGCAAGTTTTAGATTGGACTTTATTCAGTACTAAGGAGTCAAAACAAGCAACAAATCAAGTTTCAAATACTTGAGCCATTAGAAATAACCATCATAACTAGCATCAACTTTTACTTACTAACTGGAGATTTCATAATGATTATAGAGTGAATAGTGTTCTTGTCCTTGTGGACACTAACAGTAAATACTTTTATGAGCATGTGTTTATAAGCACATTTTGTATTCAAGCTATGTCCATATGTTTATCTGCTGTTCTCAAGGTTCTCTCAAAAATTAGATGTTGCACCTCATGAGGATATCATGGGAGCACAACTTAAGGTATAATAACTCCTTGCCATCACATTCAGTCATGTAATGTGAAAGATATGCCTGCAATGTGTGTGTAATTCAATAGCAAGCTTATATAGCCTAGACTGGATCTCCTCTTCAGCTTCTATTTGTTTCCATTTAATGACTCTGTGTACCGATAAAGATAAATAATGTGATAGATCAATGAAGTAATTTTCAGAATCCAACATTTCCCAGTATTTCTAATCAAAGCTGTTTTACACAGAGATGTGTCTGCTGTGCTTCAGCCACTGAACACTAATAAAGTTTATCTATACAGATCTCAAATACTTTTATGACAAGTAACCTGTACAGTGGTCTGAAATATTTTTTTTCAATTATTTTTGACTACCTCTGGAACCCATTGAGGTTACATCCATTACTATGATGATGTAATATTATATTTTCCCTGTAAGTCCATAAGCATGTGAGTGTGTGTGCACATGCGTGTGTGTGTGTGCATGTGTGTATTTGCCCCAAATGTACATATATATATATGTACATATGTATATTTATGTATGTGTGCATATATGTATACATGTATGTAAGTATGTATTACTGAAAGTAGTTCACCAACATAATTACAAAACCAAAACCATACTTTGCAGTCATCTTGGCATACAGTGCAGACTACCAGACTGATCAAAAGGGCATAGAGAGCAACCATCCTATAACCCTTCAAGGTGGTTCATGTAAATCTTAGCTGAGACATATTAGGAGAAATTTTACCCTATGCACTGCAATTTCCCCTTTTGTGTTTGTTCTGTGAATAGACTCCAACTCCAGGACCATTAGACCAAAGTACTTCATGAACTAAATCCAAATTAGCAGCTGAGAATGGCAGCTTTATTGCTGATGGTGAAATTATTTTACATTCCAACACTGCAATTTAAAACAAGCCTTCCTTGTTTCTCATGAACATGGCTTGCAGGACTCTACAGATGTATATTTTTCATAATTTTCGTCACTTTAGAATATGGTATTGCCATATTGTCATGGTTTAACCCCACTAGACACCTAAGCACCCCACAGCTGCTCAGTCGCTCCCCCCAAGGTGGGATGTAGGAGAGAATCAGTGGAGTAAAGGTGAGAGAACTCATGGATTGAGATAAAGACAACTGAACAGGAAAAGCAAAAGCTGCACATATGCAAAGTGAAACAGGGAATTCATTCACCACTTCACATGGGCAGGCAGGTGTTCAGCCATTTCCAGGAAAACAGGGCTCCATCACAGGTAAAAGCAACTGGGAAAGACAAACACCCTTACTCCGAAGGTGTCCCCTTCCTTCTTCTTCCCCCAGATTTTATTGCTGAGCACAACATCAGTATAGTGTAGGATATTCCTTTGGTCAGTTAGGGTCAGATGTCTCAGCTGTGTCCCATGCAAAACTCTTGCCATCCCTGCTGGTCAGGCAGTATAAGGACAAAGGCTCTGTATAACCTCTGCTCAGCAATAGCTGAAATATTTCTGTGTTATCCACATGGTTTTGGTCATGAATCCTAAAACCATTCTCATAGCAGCTACTGTGAAGAACCAAAACCAGTACAGATACTTCCACATATTTTTATAAAATAAACGCTACAATACCTCCCAAAGAGTCTGAAACTTCTTCATATTCTCCACAGTGAATATAAGTACAGGTTAGGGCCTTAAAGGAATTATTTCTAAGTGTCATTTCCATTAATATGTCCTCACCATTGCAAGAAGTTTGCATGAACTTTTGCATAACTCAGAGTTGCTAAAAGGACTCAAATCTGCTTTCAGGTTATCTGTTCATTTTAGAGTGTCCCATTTATCATCTTTTAGGATCTTCTACCACTGAGATTTTCAGATGAGGAAAATTTTCTGCAATGATGTAAAAATGTAGTGTTTCTGTAATTATTTTAGTTTTTTTATCTTGTTTCTTCCTCTTCTTCTGTTCTTGAGTTTTTAGTATTACATGTATATAATTTCCTAGTGTGAATACCTTTTTTTCATATACTTTATATGCAAATTAAATTTGCAATTGACTGCTGATGCAATTATGAATATTGCATTGAAAAGAGTTTTGTTGGTATTTATAGATAATTGACACAACTTCTTAAAAGGGGATCCTAAAAAATGAAAACTGGTGTCCCTGTTACATGGAATTGTTTATTTTTGACTTCAGAAACCTTTGCCTCTTTTTCTGTGTCCCAGCTGCAAAGCATGGTAGATAGTTTGTTACGGAATAAGTATCAAGGTAGCCCTTGATGTCTGTAGGCAAAGACCATTAGGATCAAAGGAAAACCGAGTCTCTGGAACAAATATAAGTGTTCTAGTCTAATGTTTGGCTAACTTTCAAGTATAAACAAAATTATACAGTTTTATGCTGTGTTGGCTGACACGAAAAATCCAAACCCCACATATGTCAGAAAGACACATCTAGATGATTTTTTAAAATTTTTTTGTTTGCTTGTTTGTTTTCTTCCCCCATGATTACTCATGTGGTAAATAAAATAAATTTAGAGAATAAAGAAAAATATTTTCTTTTAATAATGGATAATGGCCAAACAATGGGTGATCGCTTCCAATTCTGCCATCAGACTGTCAAACATTGGGAGAATAACAAGATAAAAAATGAGAACCACGACAGTAGTCTTCATATTTGCAGAGGTAACCACAAAGTGAAAGATAATAAACTGTTTAGTGAAAACAAAACAAAACAAATTGACTGAAGTTGCAAGATAACAGTAAGAGCAAATGTTTAAGTGTAGAGAATGCCAGGGAACTTTTCCTAGGAATGTTGTGGATGGCTCATCATTGAAGTATTTTAAAAGGATTAGACAGGCATCTGCCCTGCATTACATAATAAAAGTGCTCCTAGGTTTACTGCAGGAAGATTGGCAAGATATTCTGACATCCTGATGCAGTCTCATTTTCCATAATTCAATGGAAAGCAAATGTTTTCACAGGGCAGATTCAGTTTCTGATAGTTCCACAACTTGAATGCTTCAAGTGATTAACTGGTGGACTTCACTGTATGTATGACGACACTTCATTAGGCAGTTAATCTGTAAAAGGCTTTTTTTAAAGGAATGATACTGATAAAAGGAATATTTTAGAAACATATTTTGGAAAGTCATTGAAAACATCTAGGACAACCGGTGGACTATTTTAGCAATGACTCCCCACTGTAACCACAGAAGAATTCTGTGACACCTAAAAGTAGTGGTCACTAAAAAAATGAATTCTTAATTGAGACTGAGAAGCTGAGCTCAGATTTATTTTTTTTTCAGAAAATTGCCTGCAGTTATGAAAATTAAAGAACATCATTGAGATATATAGAAAAAAAGGCAGGTTTAGTACTTTGAGTCTGTAGAAGAATAATTATTTTTTAATACATTAACACACAGAGAATAAGGTAAGGTGATTAATGTTTCAAAAAGCAAAAACCAGGACAAATTCCAGGAATGTCACGCTATTCAGAGAGTTCTGAATCATATATTTTCAATTTCATTCAAAACCACCAGAAAGATGTACTTTGCTGAAAATATAGTCCAGGATGTATTTTGTGGGAATATTTCAATAAACAGGAGATATTAAGACCTCTTTATTTCAAAATATGTGGAAAATCTGTAAATCCAGTGTGGTTTTCACATTTCTCTGATAAAGACTTGTCATTTAAGTCCTGAGAATTTCTAAGAGCCTGTCTTTCTCATTCTGAACAGAAAAAGAAAATAAACCAGCTTAACGAGCTTAAAATCCTAATAACTGTATTAGAACAGAAATTCAGAACATAATTGGTCCTAAATTTAATTACATGGAGTATGCAGGTTGAAGATCACACCAAACAAAGAATGAGTATAGGAGGTTAAGCTATGGTCACAGGAGAAACTGCAACTGCAGTGAGGAAAAATGGATGAAAATGTGTCTGGAGAATATAAATGTTGGGATAATTGTCTTGGCCTCCACAAAAGCTTTGAAGACATGAGATGTAAAATGACAAAGGTATTTGCTGAAGCTGAGATGCCAGTTTTATATCAGCATTTTATAACTGAACTTATCAAAAGTGATCATAGGTCTGGCTGGTGCTGGTGTTTAAAATTTCAATCAGAATCAGGAACTCAGTTTCCTAGCAGTAAAGCTGGGCAAGGGGAGATTTAACACATCAAGAATTCCAAACCTAATAACCACAAGCACTTTAGGTTTCTGTTGGCAAAATAGATAAACTGCAGAACAATGCTTAATGATCAGGTACATTAATAAACTACAGTACAGTGCTGTATTCATTTTGCCATCTCCCATGTAAATCATTCACTTGGATTTCTTGAAGAACACGACAGTTTTGCATACTCTGGTAGTTTTCAGAAAATTGGGAAATAGAGAATATTAGGTTAGATGAATATCACATAATAGACTTTTAATGGAGTAAAGCAATAGAAAACTGCAGGAAAAGAGTCAGTATTGAAGATAAATGTACTAAACTGTGAAGAAAAGTCCTTGGATATCTGGCATGGGCTGAGACAGTGCCAGGGCTGCAAAGGAAAGACAATAGTTACAGTTAGACTTTGATGTGAGGCTCAAAAAACAGCCTGAACTGATCAGTCTTAATGAAGGCTATGAAGTAAATGCACAAGCTTTTAGCCATGGCAAAGAGAAATAGTTTAGAGAGCTAAATGCATTTTGCCTCGTTTCTGCAAAGGACTCTATTTAAATGCAAACGCTATTGCTGCAGCCCAGGTGACATGGACTGAAACATGGAAACAGGAATGCATTGCATTGCGTTCACCATTACAAATACATTTTATGGGTATTATGCTTAAAAACTTCTTAGTTGCATTTGCAACTAACCAATGCTTTTTTCTATTTTCATACTGTGGGTCCTCTCCCATGTTGCATATGCATAAGTGCAGTTAATATTTCAGTATTGATGCAAAAGTACACTTAGAACATATTACAAGAAATTACTGAAGGGAACTAGTTTCTGCCTTGGAAAAAGGTGTTAAAAATATACTTTTTATAAAATGTCACAATTGAATATTATTAGAAAATAGAATGCAGTAACCACTTTGAAAGCATGCAAGGTGTTGCTGGTTCAGAAGTAAAGGACAATCTGTGAATTAAAGCTGGGACTGGAGGTCAAGAGGTTTCAGCCCTTGTTTTCGTTAGGGCAGAGCCCTATATGTGAATTGTGATACATAGCCTTCTTCCATCATTTCCCATCTGTAAGTGATTAACATCCTGAAGATCTGCGAGATTAATTCCCCCACACTTTCAAAATTGTAAGGAATTAATTAACTACTGTGAGCAGCTTCCAATCATACATAAAATAATGTCTAATATAATCTTGTTATTTTGGAACTGAAAACAGATAGCGTGAAATAATGTTACAAAGTAAGATTTATGGGATAAACCATCATGAGAGATTTTGGGCACAGCTTGTCTGTATACAGACAAGCAAATCCTGTTTCACTGGTATCACTGAAGTGGCATACACATATACAAACACTAGAATGGAGCCCAGCTTGTCATTTAAACCCAGGGTTTTTCTGTGCTACTAGAAATGCCGTAGAACAACTAAGGCTAATAATTCAGAGCAATACCAGAGTAGGCCTGCAGCACCTGAACAACTGAAGGAATAAAGATTATATTTTCCTCTCACATGCATATGCACATACACACTCTCTTTTTCTGTGGCAAAATTCTCTTGGGCTAGAAATGGGTCAAGCTAGATGGTGCTCAAGCTTATCTACATAATACTTCTGTTCTTGGGTCTTTGGTTTTCTGGCAACAATCTACATGGGGAAAATTTTTCCTGCTGCTCAGCTGGAGCCAGTGTTCAAACTGCCTGTGAAAAGCCAGTCCCTCCTGCTGACCCATTCATTAGGTCAGAAAGACAGCGGCTGGTGGGCGTGATTCATTACCTAAATTTAGATAGAGTGTAGTTGTGCTTTCTCTCTTGGCAACAAGTATTAATAAAAAACCGCTTCATTACATCACCTCACACTCTATTTCCTCTGAAGATTAGGATTGTTATAACAATTATAAAATTCAGTTTAAATTAATGCACATGCATTTTGGCATGCAGATGTTAAAAAATATCTCACCTGTCAATAGTAATATGAAATGTAGGGGATGCTTTACGCCTTCCCAGAGCTTTCTGGGACTATTTTCAAGGTTTCTTTTCAAAAGTGCTTCAGTGAAAAATACTGAAACTGTTTTCTTAAAGATTTTTTCTCTGCTTTTGAAAAGAGAAAGTGTGAAAGAAGCGACATGATGCCTCTTTCATTGTCACAGAGCTTGCCCACTTTGCAGGATCAATGGTTCAACACAGCATCACAAAGTCATTAATATGTGGCTGCCAAAATGGGCTTTGAAGCAGAACTGCCAACTCAGAAAGGCAGAAAAGGCCCACATATGGTGTTATGAAAGCCATATCTGTGTAAAAATCTCTTAATGGAGGCTAACCAATTGACAGCCTCCCCAGGTCTAGAGATGTTTTCATCTTTGTGGTCTTTTGTACTTATATTGATGATACAAACCTGTAAACATGAACCCATGAGCACATCTAGACTTAATCTCACGCATTCTGAGTAAACCATTCAAGTCAATAGATGCTCGTATTGTATCAAAATAAATCTATTCTGTAAATCTTTGCAGCACAGGTGTATGTACTAATCAGGCTTTGAGCTGTAACTCTTTCTCTATTAACAATGTTGATATTGAAATATGTTTTTCAGAAATCCAGTTTTATTGATGTCAGTCCATATCAGTTAAAAGAATAGGCTCAGCATGCGTCTTAAAAATAATAAATAGAAAACCTTAGAGACTTTGGAGAACTAAAAGGTTACCTAAACTGTATTTCCCAGGATTCTTGATGACTGCTAGGGAAAAATTGCACATTTGACACTTCTACAACATGAATTGGGAAGATTAAAGAAAATATAAGAAATGGTACTGTCCTGCATTTTCCTTTTTTGTTTTTGTTTTGGTTTGGTTTTGTTTGTTGTTTTTTTTTTTCCCTACTACTGATTTGTGTTGTACCATGATAATTTTAAGTGATCTCTGCAATCCTTATCTGTCATGGAAACAAATTTGTCTGCTGGGTGACTGAGAAACATGAGGTAAAATAAATTTCTCAGAAGACTATCCCCTGAAGGCTGCTATCCATTACTGTTACAAGTCTGCAATGGAAATGGCTTTACTGCTACACAGAGAGTATAAAATTTGAAGCCCTGTGAAAGATGCATTAAAACAATAAATATAGTTCAGATAATGTATTAGTGATAAAATACTGGTGGATGTGATGTGTTTATTTATTCTGACAATTTTTTGACTTTATCAAAGTAAGTGTAGAACTCTAAACCTGGAAGTTAACCCAAGGAATAATAAAAATGAAAAAGTATGAATGAATTGATGTATTCACATAGCATGGGGATTAACATTTTCTCATTTTACCTATATGTATATATATATAGTACCTAGGTTTGCAAACTCTCTGACAGATGTGATTATCATAAATCAAGAGATTCATCACAGTCAGCTACCTGATTTTTTCTTAACTCTTCCAGATGTTCACTGTCTATACTTTAAAATCACATTATGGATCATTATAATTTTTTTTAAGCAGGAGCATCAAAGCCTGTATATCTAATATAATTACAATTAAACCCTGATCACACCAGGCACTGAGTAACCTCAGCACACAGCCTTAGTTATAACAAAGCACTTATACTTCTGAAGATGTGTGTTAAATTACTACTGCTTTAAGTGGGACTTAAGACCAAGCTTAGATGAAGGCATTGGTTTTAAACCTGTAATTAGCTGTGGGTAGATGGCAGTTACATTGCAGGTTTATTGTTGTTCTTTCAGATAATTCTAACTTTATGATATTTGCCACTAATATATTATATTCAAACAATTTCATTGAATATCAAATGGATAATACAATAACTACTCCAATAAAGCTATAATTTACCTTTTGAAAGATTTTCCAGATTCCTTGAATTTCAATTCCCCATTGATTTTTAAATATGAAAAGAAAGAAAGAAAGGTGCCATTTGTCTGAATAACTAAAAATAATAATTTTTCATCCAGAAAAAAATTTTAGCCTTTCTCATTTTCAGCAAAAGAAATTAGAGGAAGATATTTAGATAAAGATTTAACCTTAGAGATTTAACCTTCTCCATAAGAGCAAATTCTTGCAAGGCAATTTCTCTGGATATCAGTCTGTGTCTGAGCAGCATCCTGGGATCCATTACACAGACTCAGGCTTTAGAGTTTCGCATTATTTTGTTCCCCCTTGACAAGGACTCTCCCTGGATGATCCACTTCTCTTTTGCAAGGAAGCCAGATGTTAGGTATAACATTTTGCTAACATAAGAAGCTCCACACAGCCTACTTTTGTGCTTTAGGGTGTGTTCCTGGGGTGCAGCCCAGGTGGTGAGTACTTTGCATGTGCACACCTAGCCACTTCATGTCTTGAGTTCAATGCCTGAAACTTCTGACTGCCACGGTCACTTCCCTGTAATGCTTCAGAAAAGCCTGCTAGTTATTGGATCCTCTAGTTTAAACTCTCCAGTGAGTATGTTCTGGGTTGGGGGGGTAGAGTGAGAGTGGTACCAAATGTCAGACTTTCTGTTATGTATTCCCTGCCCATTCTTGTTTCACTTTTTGTAAATTAGAAGTATCCCAACTTGTTAGACTGAAAAGCTTACCTTGCCCTCAATTCCTCTTGCATGAAATAACTATTTTGTTGTCTTCTGTGCTTATTTGCATTGTTCATGCTATCAATATACAATCAGAATTGGTTCCCACTTCTTTATCCCAGTTTTTTATATGGCAGGTTTGCCCTTTTCTCTGCAAAGACTCTTCAAACCAAAGGTTTGGTGTTCTGTGGAAATACACAAGTAGCTGAAAGATAAACAGTCAATTGTCATTGACTGTAGCATTGACCATTTCTCAAAAGTAGTTTTTATTGAAGTTTTAAACCATTTTATTGGTCAGAGTAGCTGTTTGAAGTGCGATTCAATAAGCTATTGAGTGCAAGTTAGGTGTTAGCAAATAATACAAAATGGAGTTCCTACTACAGATACATCTTACAATTTGTAAAATGGCCATTAGTCCTGTTTAACTGTACAGGGCATCAACAGTATAAATTATGAGGAAGAATAGTGTTCACAGACAGCTCTGATTCTTTTTTTCATGCACTTATCAGTGAAACAGTGAAACAAGATGGGCCTGTATTTGGTAAAGCCAGTGAAATATAACTTCCTTGACTTCCGTGAGCTCTGTGTGCATTTTATTCTTCAGCTTACTCCGTGTGAGCTTCAGAATAAAATATGTAGTTGCATTGATGTTTATAAAGTTAGGATATTATTTTGTAACTGGCTTATGTTCATGTGTTACTGAGAGAATGGCTGGGAATTACATATTTGCAGGGAACTTGCTACTTTCTGAAATAACACAACTTCTGCATGGTAACTTTCTCAAAGCGAACATCTTCTCTAAGTTATGGCTATAGAGGTAAGGATTTCAGCAGAACCACATACTTTAAAAGTAACAGGATGGAATCACAATTCTGCTAACTCTCTGCTAAAGAATACAATTTTTTTTCCATATTTAATTTTTCTAGCCTGCCTGACCCGTCTTACACTTCCATTTTAGTCAATTGAATATTTTACCCTTACCTACCCTTTGGCTCAAATAAAAGAAAAATGAAACAATATTGGCATTGATCTTCTATCTTTCCATAATCCCTTTGTCAATGTCAAAAAGAGTAAAAAGTTACAGTAGCCTTTTTGTAGGATAGCAGCATATCTCAGGTGAATGAGAGATTAAATAACTGAAAGTTTCCAGGACGAATGAAAATTAGACAGTCAGTATTTGCTAATGATTAATTTTTAGATATTATCTAAATCCAGTTTGTCTAATCCACCTTACAAGATTTAATTATAAGTTTGCATTTAATTAGACTGGAATGTTACTTCTGCCGCTAAACACTGCAGAACTATTTCAACTATTCTAATTTCAACTGGTTTTTTATCCTTGTTTATTAAAGAAAAATGTCCAAGTTGGTGCTCATCAACTAACTTTGATATTACAAGTGGCACTAAACCCTTCTAAGAGGTACATGGATGAAGACTTGCTCTTCCTCTATAAAGGCTATATATTTTTATCAGGAGGTCTAGAATTTACATAACCATGGCTAAGCAACATATCAGAATATCATGGTCATGTTAGAACTAATGAAGATACCAGAGAAATGTAGAATTTAAAAATGGCTGGTGGTTGCAAAGGTTATTTTGGGATAGTAAAAGTAAATGGCCAGTCTTCGCGAACGAAGAACCGGGGAAGGTCTTTACACCTTCCAGCCTGCGCATTGGATTTTTTAGGTGAGACACAGTGTGCGTGGAACTGAGCCCACCCTTTAATCCTAAGGTTCATCTGCCAGGGCCAAGCTTGTAGCAACAAATCAGTAATATTTTTTGCATAACTTTTCATGAAGATTTTTCAATGTGATTTGAAAATAACAATGAAGGAGTGATCTATGTGTGAGCTATCTTACCAGCAGAATACAAGAACATAATGAGCAGAGACATGATATATGGTAACCTGCATCTTTTAAAGTACTTTTTTAAGATGTTCTACCTTACAGGATATCTGTATCTAAATGCCTCAGGTGATAGACCCAAAGTTATTTTTATTTGACTGGTAAATTCATTTCACTTTAACTTAAATCCTTTTATGCTGATGTATAAATGATTCTCAGTATAAATGAGTGCAAAGTATCAAGGTTTTTTGTTCATTTTCTTCCATAAAATAAATTGAAATCAGTTCTCCTTCTTGCGGGATGGTGCTATAGCTGAAAATGGTACTCTCAATGAATACAAAAGGCAGCTTTAGCACAGTCAGCTGGAGGATCAACATCTTGTGATGCACTCATGATTCTTGAGTTTGGTATAAAAAGAATAAAGCATAATTGAGAGCCAGAGATTGCATAAACCCAAGTTTCATTATGTTACCATACAAGGATAGTATGGTGATTACAAAGCCTATTGCCTGTGTCTAAAATAAATCTCTCTTGTGAATATGCAGGTAAGAAAAAAGTACTCTAAAAAATCACTAAGAAAGATGTCAAAACTAAGTCTGACAAATATCACAGAATTACACTGCTGCTACTGAGATAGACTTTTAATATATTAAAAATATGTAGAGTTCCCCTCCAATGTAATTTCTATGCCCATTTTCCATTGTAATGTATTACTATTCCCTGAATAATTTTTATTCAGAACTCTGAGCTATAAATTCTGACACAATTTGTCAGGCACCTATAAAAAATGAGAAAAAAAAACCCTTTCATGTATTCTAGATTAGAAGAAAACTAAGACTTCCTTAAAAAACTGTTTTCATCTTTGTCTTCTTTCATTTTAGTAATGAATTATCTGTAGAACTAGCACTTCTTACTTTTAAATATCCATGAAGAACCCTTCATCAGTGTGATGTAACAATCAAAACATTAAATTCCCACGTGTCATCTGAGCCATGCAAGCTTATTGCAAATTTAAGAGAAAGTGTTTTTTCATCAAGTTCTGTCACTGATTTGCCCAACATTACCTTTGCTGTGGACTAAAAATGCCTGCCTGTCCAGTCAAAAGGATCAGCTCATGATACCTGGACAGTTAAAATTGTCTCACCCTTTATGTACTACCCACAAGAAGCAAGGTAAGGTGTAGATAGGTTATTAATTCTAATTGCTGCTTGTCATTCTGGAGTCCAGTCATTCTTTTTTATTTATTTTTAAGGGTATCATTCCCTTTTTTGCTCCAAAAATCTGTTCACTAGCAGGGGAAAATATGATTTTATATGAAAGCCTAGTTCTTGATGATATTAGAAATACCCAGGAAAATATTTGTGTAAACCACACCCAGGTATCTTCTCCTCTGACTTTATGCATCTTTTCAACATGATAGGTCTAGACCTAAAGTCAGTCTATTTTGAACTTCTTTATAGGTTTTTGGATTAAAGATTTGTATATGTACACCTCTCCACTAGCCTGAGAAGACTTGAGGACTATCTCTTGATCCTTACATTTTACCTTTGGTCTTCTAGGGACTGCTGCCTTTCTGCAGTGTGTCATTAAAATATTTTGTGACCCATACAGAGTCCCTGTTGTTTCACTAGTAGTGAATACGCAAATTCTGGCACGTATTTTAGAAATATCAAACAAGTATTATATGAAGAATCAATGGTCAACATTGTCTGCTGACTTTTGTGTATTATGAGGTCCCAAAAAATTGCATCTGTACAGCAAGTATCTCCAACAAAGGAATGGTGTAACTTAAGGCCTGACTGAGATCAAGGAATTCAAGACCTCTTTCTCTCCAGCTACCGCTATATTCCAGATGTAGTATTGAGAACACTGGTCACTTACTGTTGGACACCCTCCAGGACAGCACATCAAGACCTCAATGGTGAATACTAACTCCATCGCTGTAATTGTCACCATTTCCCTCCGTAATTATCTTCATTCCTTTTTTTTTAATATCTGAGGCAGAAGCTTCAACCATCACTGTAGGAGCAGGCTTTGAGGGGCTGTAGAGTCTTCTCTTTGGTTAAACAGCAAGATATTGGTCATGAATGAAGTTCCTCATGGGTGGATACTGGTGCTGATGTTATTCAAAATCTACACAAACAAATTTCATTATAGGGTTGAGTGGATGCTCATCAAGTTTGCAGATGCCACCACAATGGAAGGAGAGGTTGATACTACCGTTCCGTTCATAGGGTATAAACAGAAGTCATCAGGGTGAAGGGCTGAGTCAACAAGAATTATGTGAAGTTTAACAAAGAGAAGTTTGAAGTACTTTACCTGTTACAAAACAGTCCTAAATAACTGTGAAGGCATGAACTCTGTCTGGCTAGGGAGAAGTTCCACTGAAGAAAACCTGGGAGTGTGGTGGACAGCAAAATGAATGCAAGCTTGCACTGTGGCCTGTAGCAAGGAAACCCACAGTGTGCTGAGGAGACTCTGCAAGAGCATACACAGCAGATCAGGAGAGTTGATTATTTTAATCTAGCACAGATAACCTTCATCAGTGGCTCCAGCCCAGGTGTTAGTCAACCCTTGGGTCTGGCTGCTCTTCTTAAGAGCCCAGTCCTACCAGCCACCGGGAAAGTCAACACAACATTTCCCTTGCTCAAGCCTCTGCCTTCATGGTACAACAGCAAGCAGAAAAGGCTACTGAACAGGCTGAGAAAGAAGAAAAATGAAAGGTTTGCCAGCCTATTCAGCATCCCAAAATAACAGTAAGAGCCAGATGCAGGAATCTGCCTTCTACTGATCAAATGGTTACTTGCAGGGCCTGCAGGTTACCAACACTCACCCATGAGAACAGAAGATGAGCAGCTCCTAACTGTTATTAATTAGCTGCTCTGCTGACTGGTCACAACAATGAGTGAAATAAAGCTATTCTGCCAAAAGGAGGCTTGGCAGCTTAAAACACCCAGGACAGATGAATCCTAGCTTGCACTTTTTTGCTTTCCGTGCAGAGGGAAGGAGGGGATGAGTGGAAATGTTTTGAAGAAAAACATCATTATTGTTTGTGGAAGACAGTGCAGTACAGGATCAGTGCAGTGATCCTTGAGGAAGTCTCTGGAAAAAAACCTGACTAATCCTGCTTTCAGAATAAAGCTTGAATACGTTCCTGGAAATGAGATATGATTTCCTACAGTGAAAAAGGAGAGGGAAAAAAATAAGTAGCAGTCCATTCAATAAGTGCACTGAAAATGTAATACTTTCAAGGGAAATATGGAAGGGTAGTACAGAATAGATTATTGGTACTTATTTACTGAAAATAAATAAATCTTTATTTTGTCAATATATGCTTTTGTAAAATTGAAAATACTATTTCATTTGGGTATAAGAGATTTAGGCTTGGTGAAGTAATTTTTAAGAGTTGTTAGGTTCTTGATACATCTTTCACATTCAAATATATTCTACCATTGAGGGAGGAAAAGTAGACAGCTGTTATTGTAGTTTATGTGCAAATTTCCATTTCTCCCCATTCATGTCCTGACTCTATGTGGAGAAGTTGTGAGAAATTATTAGTTGTGCAGGGTGAATTGTTGTTTACTTATAAATCAGTTAGTGGTCTAAAATAAAACAAAGCATTGTTTGATAAAAAAAGTAAACAAAATATTTCATAATCACTGAAATTATAGTAGAGAAATAAAAAACACATCTTCCTCCTAAGTTAAATACCTTTCGGGAAGCACAAGAACAGATTTTTAGTTCCTCCTACCCCTAGGAAGGGCTCCATTGCTGACAAAAATCTTTGACCATCAAAATTATGTTCTGGTTTGATGGAAGATAGGCAAAGAATGTGGGAATAATGTAACTAAAGTAAGAAGCTACAAAAAGACTGCTGGTTAGTTTTTCTGAATAGCTAAAGGAAAACTTAATGTGTCCAGAAGCTTTTTTCTTAACCTATTGATTATTATAAAATCGAGACTCTTTCCATCAAATCCAGCACACGGCCTATGAGCAGAGGTGTAGTCAAACCAAAGGTATGTATAGTCCAGGGGCCTGGCCTCAACAGTAATTAGTAATGGATGACTAATGTAGAGAAGACATATTGTGGTATATCCCTTAAATACTGCGTCAGCCTCCAGCAGTTTGCAACAAGGGCACTTGCTGATATGTTTAGTAAGCCTCATTACATTGTTTTGTGTTGAACCATTCAACTTCCCCTTTAATTTATGAAAACTTGCCTGGTTTAGAACGCTGTACAGCAAGGAGCCCTACAGCATAAACACGCACAGTGTAAACAGTCACTCCTTTTTGCTTTCCTTGAATCCAGGTCATCCATTTTCTGGGTAGGTTCTGTCATGTGAAACAGCTGCTCATTCTCCACGTTCGCAAAGAAAAAGTGGCCATAGTGTTGTGACCTTTTATCAGGCAAACCCTTATACACCAGCCCAAACAGAGCGAGCTCTCAGAATGCAGCAGACTATATGGTGGAGAAAGAGTCAGTTTCTCCTGCTGTTTTGGTCAAACATTATTTTCAGGCTGACCAGGGAGATTCAATTAGTCACAGTTAGGTAATGTAAAACCTGTGCACGGCTACCAGCTCCATAGCCTTACAAACCAACAACTAATATATAGCCTGTGGGATGCTCCGCTAGGAAATTCTACTCTAAAACTGAGGTGCTGGTGACAAGGCAGGCTTCTGCAAACTCTGGAGTTGTGTTGAATAGAGTTTTCTTTTCCAAAATAGAAAATCTCTCTGAAGACTCACAGATTGTGACAGTATCTATTTATAAAGCTCCCTGTGACATCCATGATAAATTGGTGCTGGAATTAGTTAAAAGTTTATGTGAGAATTGAAATGTTTTGTCATTTACTGCAACCTCCATTTTAGTGCAGCCTTTCCAATGGCAAAGGACTGTATCTAGCCTTCGGTTCCTCTGGCTGATACCCAGCTTATTGACAAAACTTTAATAATAGCATTTAGCTTTTATAGCATTTTTATCTGAAGCTTTAAAGTTCTTTACCATAGTAGGTACTATTATCGTGATTTTTATAGGCAGAAGAACAGATTGGGTTACAAAGTAAATACACAGATGAACTATGAGGTGCACTTGGGTGTCTTGCTCTTTAAGCAAGCATGCGACTCACAAGCTAAATTTATCCTTTAGGAGAACAGAGGAAAATGGAAGAATCCAAGAAAGTGGGGACATTATTTTTGAAGTTATCTTTACAGTGGCACAAGTCCTCCTGTTGTGATGCAAAGATGAACTATAGGCAAATAATAACAGATTTTTTTTAGCAAAGATCAGAACAAATGAAAGTTCAGCATGATGCATTGAATCCTTCCTGCCCTAATTAGGACTTCTGTACCACTGTTACTAACGATGAACCAAACAGATGCTCAGTGAGGGTTGAAAGGGTTGGTTACCCTTTCCAGTTAAAGGAGGGAGGTGAGCTTCAAAAAGCATAGAGCAGAACTTTAACAAAGCAAGAACAGCATTCTCAAACTCAAATTAGTTCAGCATTTACAGCACTCAATAAAGTTGAAAATTTTTATTGTTGGATTAATTTAGAGCAGATGCTTATATCCAACAGGTGGAAGAAAAGGAATGAACTCCTGAAGTGATGATTTCTGCGCAGGATCATGGGTGATTAAAAACTACAAGGTCTGCCATGTGATGGTTACAAATGAAATTATAGTGTGTTATAATTAATAACTGCGTGCTTGGTCCTGACAAAAACATAAACAAGCCCTGCTTTTGTTAGTAAAATATGACAGAATGAATTAATTATTGATGTATTAATTTTCCTTCTTAACATATTATTTTTCAATATCTTTTTGTATCCCTGAACTACTATCTGAATTCTATCTACTGTTTTATAGTCTATCTTTAGAATTGCTTCTTCTCACAAAAAGACATTACCTTTTGAACAACTGGATAGCCTGAAATGGGATGCGCTTTGCACTACATATATTTTCCTGAAGAAGTCATCAACAGACACAATAGCAAGGAGTAAAATCTGAGGCTTAGAGTAGGGATTCAGTCTCCACTAAAATAACATACAAATTAAAAAGGAAATTGAAAAGACGCATTTTTTTTCGAATCCAAAAGAAATGTGCTATTCTCAGATTAAAAACATATTACAACAAAAATCAAAACATTCTACTCCATCTGCAGGAATACCGACACTGTACTAAGACTATATTTATATATGTGTACATGAGAAGGATTTGTGTGGCATAGTGAGTAGAATACTAAAGAATGTAAACTGTGGCAAGTTAAACTTAAAATCGTAATAAACCAGACGGGAATATTTTGCACTGCAACTTGCTACAGATGTTAAAGCTAACTGTAAGGCTTTTTGTTTGAGCACAAAAGACGAAGCAAGACTATGCAGGGCTTATAGCTAACCAGGATGTTACTGAGGAAGCACTCATTAAAAATAGAAGTCCATTTTGACTTTTCCACAGTAGTGCATTTCTTTTCTCTGGAAAAGTTGGAGAAACAGTGTCAAATAAAAGTGCCATAAGGAAACATTTCTGAGCAAGTCAATAAAATGGATAATAACAATTGCCAAACCCAGATTACAACAATGGCTGAAACCAGATGGTATTTGCACAGGATTTCTAAAGGAACTCAAATGGGAAACTACCCACTATTAGCTGCGATACATAACATATTGCTTAATTTGCAAAAGGAATAGAAGACAGTAAGTCCTATATCTTTCCCTTAAGCCTCCACTTCTGGCAGTTTTGAAAGATAAGATCTTGGGCTATGCAGCTCATCAGTTTCACCTGGTATGGATATTTGTGTGTTCTTACACAACACTAATTATTTAAGAACTAGAGAATGAAACCAAAAGAATAGAATTTTCTATCTTCTGTTCTTTATACATAACTTTCAAGTATTGATGACAATAAATAGGTTAGTCTTCCTATTGATAAAGCCTGGAAATTTACGATCTAGAAGAAAAGTCCCAGTGGAAAAAATGATGAAATTAAAATACTTGGATGCTTCTGGTAACTAAACCAAAGATTAAGATAGTTGGTTACCTTTACTTTACTTTTCACATTCCTGCTGTGACAGATACTTCTCTTTAAATTCTTTCTGCAATGTTACATTCTTGAAGAACTATGGGTATTTTCTCAAACTAAAGATGATTTTTGAACAGGGAAGTACAGACAAATTTTTTGAATTTGTTTGATTTGTATGACTCAGGAGAAATTTTAAATGCGAATTGATAACATATATTTTGGAATCTGAAAGAGTAAAATAAAACAAATACTTAGCAGGAGCAGACTAGGTGATTAAAAAATTTCGGCTTTAACAGCAGAAACAAAACAAAATTAGCCAGAAGATAATTAAACAGAACTGCAGAACAGCTGCGCTCAGGGTAGGCTTGTGACATTAAAATTCAAATCAATATGACTATATTGCAAGAATTCCTTTGCTTGTCTAAATACAGAGGTTGTATGTATTAGACCACCTGTAGCCCTCTGTATTTGGTCAAATGAATCTTGTTCTGTAAATATCACTTTCTCTCCAGTAATTATAAAGAGTACCTGCCAGGAGTTAATCTTCAGCATAATGGTCTTGATTCTAGAAATATACTGCATAACCTCCAACATTTTATATAGCTGGACACATCTGTTTCCTTGACTTAGAGTGAGAACAAGCCTCTAGCAATTTAGCACAGTGAGCCTTGAACTGTTAAAGAATAGGTTCATATTATATGTGGAAGTAATGAAAACCTGAAATTAAGGTAAAGATATCCAGTGGTATTCTTTCTGTTTTCAATTCAAGTAAGCAGTTTCTGTGGAGTTTATCCAAAGATAAGTTACAGATAGTATAATAGGAGTTCGTGACCACATCATTAGATGATAATATCCCAGTCTTTGAACATCAGTCATTTATGGCATGTAGTGATATGAAACACAATGTTCTTCTCTCCATCTTTTCAACCAGTAAGTAGGTTGATCTCAAGCGATATAGAAAATGCCTAAAAAATTGCTGGTTCTGTTTTAGATTTATTTGTATGCTAATATCAGAAAATGCAGAAATTGCATCTGGTGCTTTAAAACCTGTTGTTCATGAAGACTGTTATTACAGCATAATTAAAAGCTGGAATACACTGAGCTGGCAGTAAAAAAAAGTCTTGTCAGCTAGAAATTACTGCATCCAGACTGCAAGCTGAATCTAAGAATGAAGTAAATTACAATTGTTAAACTATTTGAGAGGCTCTTCCTATCTTCATTCGTGCCAAGTTCCTTTTTTGTTACTACTATATATCACAAAATTTGACTAATTAGAAAGTCTGACACTTTAATTCTGTGAGTTATTGCATACAAAGCAAGAGAACAATTGAGAAAACTGTAGAGGAACTTCAAAGTTGCTCTAAAATCTACAAGTCATCTGTAGATTAAAAAATTGACTTAAATCAGACATTAAGAAAATTGATTCTTGAAGAATTGCAGTGTTATAATCATAAGGTGCTACTGGCCAATAAATCAGTTCTGTTTGATTCATTCTAAATGGTTCAGAATCTTATTTCTTATGCTGGAAAAGCCAAATATCAAGTTTAGAGAAAATCTATTGATAAAAGTATGGCAGAGTAAGGGGAGGAAGTATGGATTTCCATAATTTCTTCTCATGTATTCTTTTCCAACATGCCCTAATATTTTGGAATCACCAAGCATTGGGTCATACCAAATTATGATGCCAGTAAATTTTTTACCAGCAATTTTCTAACCAGTGTTTCTGAAACACAATAGAGGAAAATAAAATAAATTTCAAGTAGTTCATATTACTCCCTAAATAAAAGAACAGAAGTCAAAGGGAGAAAATGTCGATTTTTTTTTTGTTTGTTATTTTCAGATACACTCTGATTTTTCTTACAGTATTCTCACTCTTTTGGATTGCTAAAGTACTTTGGTAACTTAATACATCTGTATTAATAGAAACTGAACCATTGCACATTTCTGCTTCCATTTATTTTTTTTTTTAGTTATCTTGTTTTATCTGATAACTTCAGTCTATTTTTTCAACATTATGCAATTAATATTTACAACTCTTTTCATTCTGTCTCTTATAATACATTGGATCATTAAGATAACATTAATGCAGTTTTAATTTTCTGTAAATAAAACAGATAGCTAAATATTACTTTGAGTAAGAATGTAGGTGTTCAGGTTAATATTTCCACTTTGCAAAAAACATAAAAATGTGAAGTTGAATTAGTGTTATAAACTAATCCAACGACAATATGGAAAGCACACTTTCTGTTACGTCCTACAGTGCCATCTATGTTTATGAGTTGTAGAAAACAAGAGCTTTTGACTTGATTGGTTACTTGTTGTGATATACAAGCCAAATTTTCTCAAGCCACTGTTAACGGGATCATCATCTTATCACAAACTGTAAACGTACAAACTTAAAAAATAATGTTGAGAATCCAAAAAGGTATGATATTAACAGAGAAGTGAAAGGTGAAAGTAGATCCATTAATGAGAATTGTTCATGTCAAAACACATGAAGCATTACTCTTTAGACAGTTGAATTATTAATAGCTTTTCTTCATTGTTCATGTTGCACCAAGATGATGTAGACATGGAGTCTTGAAACAGACAATTTTATGGACTTTTTAGAAGCTAAGAATCTAGCGAATCCTGTTTCTTGGCCTTCTGAAACAAGCTGGCTCTAGACTGAGTGGTTTTTCAGCATTCCTTAGCTTTGTTCATTGCAGCTACACACAGGAAAGTCTGAGATGTAAAAAGAAATCACTGGTCCCATTACTTTGTTGAACTTGCAGGTGTGATGTAAAAAGCTCATCCTGGTTGGGAGGGGAAAAAAGTAAAAGAATTCTTACTGCCATTCTCCGTTTGAATTTGGGGCTTCTCTAAAAACCTGTGCAGTACAATGTCCCTCTTTCATTTTCAGCTCTGCACTGACCTCTTTCCTGCACTGCGTTTTGCAAAAGGATTACAAACCAGAGTGACAAGATATTGTGCTTTTGTAATTCTCACCTTGCTCTCTAATAGCATCTCTCTACTACCAGGTGAAGGAAAGGATTATTCTGAACTTATTCCAGCCATGAGGAAGATTTAAAATAATTGATTCTGGTGGTAGATACAGGACTGAAATCATAAATGTGAAATATTTTACCAGTAATGCTTGAATGTGAGTAATATTGCGACAAACAGAGAGCTGTGAATATACCTTTTTTTTTTTCTGATAGGTTAAGGTATACGATCAGGAAAACCTCTCAGATTTAAACTCACTTTCATCAGAATTATAATCAGTCATATAAGATTTTTGGATAAAAGTTTATAAATATTCCATGTGACAGTCTGACTTCCCTCATTATTATCAATGCACAGTAGTATGTATCACCCTATGCCTTATGCAAAGATAATTTGTTTGCAGTAATCTCTCCATGCTTAATTGGTACGGACAAATACCAGTATCTAAATGGCCAAACTGACCTTTTTCTCCCTGGTCCTCTCTGCTCCTCTTCTATTGCCTTCCTCTGCTGCTCCCAGAGATTACTGTTTTTAAGCACATATTTTAAAGTAAAGTTCCTTGAAGCCAGGCATACTAGAAGAAAACTGCACAGTGAGTGAAATCAAATGAATCCTAAAAGATGTGTGTGTCTTCACTTGTCTGTGTAATTAAGCTCCTCTCTGAGCTGCTCAGCCATGGAGAAAGCAGGAGGTTTGGCCTTGTTGCTCTTTACCGTGTCTGTGTAGTCCCAGACCTGATTATCACAACTCAGCCTTCATCTGAAGCCAGCTGTTACTTAGAAAGGAGTGATTGCACTCAATGTTAGTTCTCTGGAGCCATGCATTTCTTTAGGCAAGAAGCACAGTTAAAACTGGATTTTTTGACAGAGGGTATGTTGTATTTGTTTCTTTTAGTTTGCACATCTCCTTTGTGAAATGGGCCCAGACTAAGGGAAAGGTCCCAGGCATATGAGGTAGCAAAGACAGGCAGTGGGTGAGAGCAAGAGCAATAAGATGGCATCCTGCAGATCAGATTTACCCTCTGAGACTGTGAAAAGCAGTAGGCAGTAGAGAACCTGGCCTTACGCAATAGAAGAAACCTTTCCAGGAACTGGATGGAGTGTGCATTGTTAGTGGGGACTTAGCGAGCCCCTGAATTGTTATCAAGTGTCTTCCTGCAAGGAGAGAGGAAGCTGAAGGAGAGGTATTCTTATGTCTTTGGTATCATTCCTTTTTACCTAATTGCTTTGACATTTCTCCATTTGAAATATTACATATGCCAATTTCTATTCTAATACAACGTAGATGTGTTGACTTCTAAATCCCTCTGACCTTTTGAAATGTGTTCTTAGAAGACAAAAAATCTACATACATCAATTTCAAAGCTCCAGCCACCAGGGATCCTGCTGCAGTATATAACCCATTATCCAGTTAGAGAGCACTCAGTTCATCTCCAAGTGCTTATCTCCCAGCTTGAGGATCTTCTGCAGCTCATGCATTACTATGAAACTAATGTGTGATTGGCTGTTAGCTTTATACATCCATGCTCTAACACCTGGGCAAACAAGAAGATGCCATTCTAGAGCTGTGGGCTAGATTTTCTGGGTAGCCACTGGAGAGACTTTTGTCACAAATAAAATACAGTGAAACTTTCAAACTGGTGTAAATGTCAGGGCACTGAATGAAACAATGATCAATCTGTCATTCTGTCAGGATAGTAATATGAATAGCAAAAGGGCTGTAAGAATGGCAGGTGGTGTTGGCATTCAGATTTACAGTTTAGGATGATCACAGCAAATCTGCTCAGTGCTTTTCAGGGTATACAAAACAATAAGTCAAAAGGATGAGAATGCATATTCAGAATGCTCTGGTCCTGAGTCAGCAAGGACCTTACAGGCATATTCAGAATGGTTCCTGGTTTTGTTTGTTTCACTGAATGAATGTGTCAACTGACACACTGAAAACATAGCAGAAAAATTCTCCTATGACATAACATTAAAACACAGTACTGTTTCAGGAAAACTGCTAAATAAAAGGCCTGTAATACAGAGTCACCTCTATTGATGGAGTAAGACCTATAGCAAAAATTAATAAAGCAGTCATTTGTCAGCAAAAACCTCAATTGTTGTTTGATTTGTATTTGAAATATGTCTGTGTGTGCAATATATATGCATGACTGCTTGTATACGTACATATAATGTATAGCTGTATAAAAATGTGAATTACTTTCTAAAGGTGGGATTACATGATTGGAAGGAGCTAAACTCAGAGGCAATATTTTGGGTTGCTTAATTCTGAAAACAGAGTTACTTGCTTCAAATTTTATTTTCCCTTTAAACTTTTTATCTCAATAAGGAAAATTATTACATAAATGTCCTAAAGTATTTGTTTTTGTCAGTGCACCTTTCCCATTTTAGAACTTTCTGTTCTGTCTGTAACCTGGTTTTTACTGTGATGAAAATTAATAAATGAATAATATCTTCAGATTTTTAAAGTGATAGCTGAGTTAGGCCCTTTGCAGAATTCTTGAACTGAATACAGACTGTGATTTAGAAGAACAGGCGTAATTCAGATGAATCTGTTTCAGAAAAATTATGAATATTATCCTTTACTACACTTTCATTTACAGTTTATATGACTAATAGTTTTGGTGGAGTTTTTTATTTCTGCATATGTAATGAGTAAGTCTCTGTAAAAGTATGTAAAATATGTTCTGGACTTCTACTGAATGTCTGGTCTTTGCTTCAAAAAAATAAGAGGACTGCAGATAAATTTTGTATGGAAGTTTGAGGAACTGCAGTTCTTGCCATTAACTCCTGCATCTGAGTGTGGCAATACTAAAGTTAGCCAATGAAACAGGGAATTTCAAGTAGCTCTGAATACTGCTCAAATTCTTGATGTCAGAGGTGGACTATCTGGTCAGTAAGGCCATAACTATTTTCAGAAGTTTTCCTGAAAGTGTAAGTTAGAGCAATTACTTTTATGTGCCTCTTCACTGGTTGTTTCTTTTTTGATCATCAGCTTTTCAGCTGTTCTTGGGAGGTAAAATGTGCCTCAAATTTTGCCCTATAGGTTCATTCTTATTTTATTTTTGAAAAATTTCATTTGACTGGTCTTCAGGCTGAGATAGGAAAGCTATGCAGAACTTTAATATAAATTAAGCTCCAACAGCAGGCTATTTTTCATATTTTCTTTTTTTTTTTTTTACATATTCCATAAATTCTGAATTTTTTAAAAAAATTATATAACATACTTTAGAATTGGAAATTAACTTTGAGGTGAAAAAATGCAAAGTTCAGTTAGTATAGACTGGGTTTCTTGTAAGTCCTTTTAATTAGCTGAAGATGCTAAAGGCATAAGTAAATGCACCATCCTGCAGCACTTGTATATTTATTTTTGAGATGCCACATCTGATCAACTTGCTGCCCATCTATTCTAGTACCCTATGTCAGATGGTGACCAGTTCAAGACACATTTGACAAAGATGCAAGAAAGAGCCCAAAGAACTCAACAGGATAATTTAGGCGCAGAAGAAACACGTAAATACAAAATGATTAGTTGGGAACTCTTAGCATTAATAAATTAGCTGAAATACAGATATCAATAGAGATACTTACAGTGAGTCCTGTTAGGTATTAAAATTATCAACAAGCAGAGATGATTTATAAGCTGGTGTGTCAACTACCAAACAGTTCTTCAGACAGGGGATGTTTTTGATTTATGCTACAGTGTAGTATGGCTTGGTTACTCTCTCTACAGCAGTCCTTTCTTCTCTCTTTTTATTATTTCCCTCCTTAAAAATTTCACCTAGTTAATCATTTATTCTTAAGACTTAATGGGAAAGAAGTAGAAGACAATTCACCGAACATCTATATCTGTTGTCATATATATTGAGTATAGTATTTAATTCTGGGTCCTCGGTCTCAAAGGAGATAGGACTGCAAACAGTTCACAGGAGGCAACATGGCTGATGAGAAATATACAGAGCAACTGAGCAGCCTGGGACTCGTGCACATGAAAACACAAGACTTAAGGGGCTCTGATTATTTACTGTTCTTTCTAAAACAGGAAGCAGGGGCTATGAGATTAAGCCCCTAGGGTTCTTCAAAATGAGTTCGACAGTTGTTCATATCATGAGCACTAATTTTGTGAAACTGCTTTTTAAACGATATTGTCTATACTTAGATTTTATTTGTGTTCAAGGGCATATTTGACAAGCACTTGGAAGAGGCATCTTTAGGGACAGTAAATGGACAAGCAATCAGACAGTCAGGGAATCTCCTCAGCTGAAAATAGGAGAAATCTAGGAAAATGGATATTTACATGTTTATACTTTCTCTGTTTTTTTTTTCTTCCCTAGGGTCCACTTGCAGCCACTGTTGGAGACAGAATAATGAACTGGATAGGCCTTGAATTAGAGTGTAATAATTGTGGTTGGATCTAATAAATCAGATATTTATCTGCTGTTTGATATACATATTTATGGTCTAGACAAAGAATATGTCTGCATATGACAACACAGTATTTCACACGTCTGAAGAAAGAGCAGTACCTGTGTATTTCTGTTCTAGCAAGGGTGGAGCCAAGTCTCAAAAGTCAAATGAAATATTCCATATGCCTTACTCTTAAAACTCTGGTCAATAATGCAGGGAAAGTATCCAATCTAACATTTATTGAGGAAGAAAAAAGATTGAAAAGGAAAAGGAGTGCAAAAGTATTTCTTGGGCAATGAAAGGCAGATGAAATAACAAAGCATGCCATTGCTAAGACAGCAGTATTCATCAAGCTGGCATCACACAAAATCACTGCAGGAAGAATTCTACTTCTATGGCTCAGCTCTAAGCTGGTTAGGGAGCTAGGATGTTTTAAGGAAGACAAGACAGTATTAAAATGAATTGTTTTGCTAACATAGGAATGGTTGTAGAAAGGAAGAGGGAAATGAGAAATAGGAATAAAAAAGCCATCCAAAAATTGTCCCAGTGAGCAAACCACCTCCACAAAATATAAAGAGTAAGGTCATACAATAAGATCTACACGCTTACTTGGGAAGGGGAACTAATTACAAAAAAGTAGTTTTACGTATGACCCAGCTGACTTCATCTCATATGTTCAAAGAAATACTTTCATAGGCATCAGAATTTTTGAATTTTGATTTCTTACTGCTTATTTCTTTCTGGCCCCTATGTGATGTGTGGAGCACTCAAATGAAAACTCACGGGTCAGTCTTTTAAATAGCCTTTCTAGTTACTACTACCATATTCCTGTACACAGTGGAAGTATATTTTTACTATATGGGGAATAATTTTTGATCCTCTCTTTTACTTTTTCCTGAAATACATAGTATACACATCCTATTACATTTGTTTAAAATTGGGCAAAAAGTTTGAAAATTTATGGAGGGAATTGTTATGTCAGACACCCACAGATAATTCTACCAGTGACTAGTGAAACCAGGCCAAAACATCAGAACAAAACTGATTCCCTGAGTTATCTCCCATGGGGAGCAGAAGAGACACAGCGCAGCACCTGAATTGAAAGGACAATTGACTCATGGATCACTGAGAATTCAACCCATTAAAGTTTATAGGCCCAGCCAGGCTGAATCCAAGTGTGCTGAGAGAACTGAGGTCCAGGCAAGGTTGCTTCCCATAATGTTTTTAAAAGCCACGGAGATGAGGGGACATTCTTGGCAATTAATGGAAACCAGATATTGGAACAGAGACATGCAAGAACAGCTTGAAGCATGAACCAGGGAACTAGTTTGATCAATCTCACTTGGTCCCCGGAAAAATAATAGAACAAGATTTTTTGAAGCACATTTTTGGGTACATGAGATGGAAATGATAGGGATCACTCAGCATGGACTTGCCAAGGGTCAATCAAGTGTTAACAACCTGAATATCTTCTCTGATAAAATTTACATGTTTTTAGAAGAAACAAGAACAACTGATGACTTCGCCTTGACTTTCAACACTACCTGTCACAATATTATTGCAATAAATTCTGATGTTACAATCTGAATGGATAGACAACCAGGTGGATGAAAAACTGTTGATGATAGGGCTTAGAGGATAAGCTAAGATCACAGACTAATGATTAACGTGTTGTATTCACAAGGAAGAATAAATTTGTTTTGGTTTACACATGGTATTGTAAATTGATGTTGTAAATATATGAGTAATTATTGAGAGTGAGAATATTCTTGAATTGAAAATTTCATGGCAAAATCCTCAGGTTTTTTCATCTTCCTTACATTTTCATTTCATGTAGTCCAAGAAATTCATCTATAAATATGTCTCAATGTAAAAGCATCCCTTATTTTCTTGTGTTTCGCCTTCCTTTCTTCATTTTGTTCTATATTTTCTTCTCTCTTTATTCCTGCCCTCATTTGGTACATTCAGAAAATGCTGAACTAACTTTATCCTACAATTTTTCTGCTCCCTCCCCCATGACTTTCCTATTTCTTTCCAAATTAATTTGCCCTGCCACCTGGTCTCCTTGGAATTTAGCAATTATTCAGTATATAAAGCCTGGCTTGTAACAGATGGGGCTTCCAAAATATACACAATAACAATGTACATCCTAGGGCCAGAGATTGTGAGTTAGCTGCAGTTTCATTATGACTTCAATTTTCTAATGCTTGTGAACCTTGTCAAAGAACATTAAGGTTGTTTGTGATACCATGTCTTCTAAATTGTGGAGTTCAGACCAAGCCCTGTTTCTTTGATTTAGAACATAAGTTTGTTTTCCAATTTCATGATGCTGATGGCACATATTTTATAGCTACAGGGATGGGAACCAAAATATAGTAATTACCTATGTTTGCTCTCACCTGTGCTTTGCAGAAGGCATTTTAGTGTTTACCTTCAATTAGCTAGATCAGCATTTGTCATTTTCTAAGACTTCCTATGTTTTCATAGTTCACCTCCTCACTCCTATTTCCATATTTTAAGAATGTAAGTGAGATTTCTACATGTTGTTTGTCGGTTATATCAGGCTATATAAGGAATAATGCAAGAAACCTTTTACAAGATGGAAAGTGTTTTAAATGCTCAAAATTCTGGTGAGCTCTATTACACAGACCAGAAAATTTTGGGGCAGCTATATAATTTGAGGACAAAAAAGATGGTCTAAGGAAAAGGGTGGAATAATATTCTAATATTCAGAGTCAGAGAGGGGGGATTCAAAATGTCCAGTATTTTTCAAGTGTTCTTATTCAAGCTGTTCCATTTTGTATAAATAATTGTGGTCTTAAGAGAGAGACTTGCTCACTCTTTTCCTGGGTGTGGGCAGTAACCACAGGATTAGATTCAGTATTTGTTACTTTCTTTATTTCTCCAGCTTAAATTGTTTTATTTTGTATCAATAACAAATAATTCTGAGGGAGCAGATGCTAACTGCGCATCCAGAGGCACTTTCACAGAATGCAGATTGGTGAGTTGGAGCAGGATTGATTTGGAATGTATCAGGGAATCACAGAATGTGTTGAATTGGAAGGAACTCACAAGGATCATAAAGTGCAACTCCTGGCCCTGCACAGGACCATCCCCAAGAGCCACACCATTTGCCTGAGAGTATCATCCAAGTGCTTCTTGAACTCTGTCAAGGTTGGTGCTGTGACCACTTCCCCAGGCAGCCTGTTCTAGTGCCCAATCACCCTCTGGCTGAAGAACATTTTTTCTAATATCCAACCTCAATCACCCCAACACAACTTCAGACCATTCCCTCAGGTTCTGTCACTGGTCACCACAGAGAAGAGATCAGTGTCTGCTCCTTCTCTTCCCCTCAAGAGGCAGTTGTAGACTGCAATGAGGTCTCCTCTTAGTCTCCTCCAGGCTGAACACACCAAGTGCCCTCTAACCACATGATTTTTGTTATCCAGCTGTGTGCTGGACATTTTGTCCAGAAGGATTCTGTAAGAGACAGTATTAAAAGCTTTACTGAAATCCAAGAAGATTGAATCAACTGTCTTCCCTTGATCAACTGGGTGGGTTACCTTGTCATAAAAGGAAATTCGGTTTGATAAGCAGGACTTTTCTCTCATGAAGATATTTTAACGTGAGTGATGATAGTGTTGTCTTTCAGGTGTTTTTTCAATACTTCACATAGTAATCTTCTCCATAACTTCACCAGGTACTGAAGCGAGACTGACAGGACTGTGGTTTTGGGGGTCCTCTTTCTTACCCTTCGTGAAAACTGGGACAACACTCACCAGCTTCCAGTCAGCACTGGATTCCCAAGATTCCTCAAAAATCACTGAAAGAGGTTTTGTGATGACATCAGCCAGCTCTTTTAGGATTCTGGGATGAATCCCATCAGGCCCCATAGATTTGTAGGGGTCTAGCTGGAGCAGCAGATCCCACACAATTTCAGGATTGACTGGCAACTGCCAGCTGATGATTCTCATAGTCATGGTCCTCCAGCTCAGAGCACTGAGATTCCCCTTGGTCTCTCATCCATGTTGAGGACAGAGAAAAAGAAAGCATTAAAAACCTCTGCCTTGTCTTTGTCCCTGTTTGTGAGGTGACCATCCTCATCCTGTAATGGGTCAAGGATATTTCTATACTGCCTACTGACATTAATTTATTTGAAAAAACTCTTTTTATTGACTCCCATATTTCTGGCAGCTTCAACTCCAGTTGAGCTTTGGCTGCATGAATTTTCTCCCTACAGCACCAACAACATCTCTGAATTCTTTCTAGGCCACCTGATCTTGCTTCCACTGGGCATACTCCTTCCCCTTTTTTCAGGGCATTATCATAAACACTGTAGGGCTCAAACTCTTTTGGAATCTGGAGTTTTGAGCTGGAGTTTGATCGGATATTTGTCCAGAAAAATCTCTGTGCTAGGGGATCTTCTATTCTTGGAACCCCATCTCTTGCTAACTTAGTGGTGACCTGATGACCATAGTTATAAAAGCCAAAGCACCAACTACAGCAACAGTTATGCAGCCAGCTGTTACCTTGCAGAACACATTAGCTCCTACTTAAACATTTCCCAGACACCTGTACAATTGAAGGGAACAACATATGGCCTTTCATGTCTTCCACCCTTGGCCACAGAAATCTGCAGTCCCTTGTTGAATTTCTTCCATGTCTCCCTTTGTGATGTTGTGGGTGTTTACATGGATGAACAGTAAGAGTGAATAATTTGAAGTGTGAGCATAGGGAGCCTCTCTGCAATATCCTTAATCTGGTCTTCCAGCAAGTGATAAAAATCCTATGGCAGCAACTCTGAGCAGTGCTTCTCTGCCCTGTAGATGGGAACCTCCATCACTTGGCCTGTCCTCTTGGCACTAATGAGTGATTCAGGCTCAGATGGCTTTGAATTCTCCCTTTGTACTGATTCTTTAAATTCAGATCTGAGGACAGAAAAGAAACCCTCTTCCCAATGCTTTTCAGTCTGCTCATCTCCTCCCATAGATGCTGCACCTGATCTCTTAGTGTCTGAGGCACAGCACAACTCCTGCAGGTAAAGCCACCAGCAGCTCCAGCCCCAGGGAGCAGCACTATGCACTCCCTGGGACCCCAGTCCTGCATGGCAGCCTCCTTCCTTGCAGTGAGCCAGGTCCAAGAACTCTGACTCCCTGGGCAAGGTTATTCCAGCCAGTCATGGGTACAGAACCCTCTAGCTTGTCACCACCACAGGTACAGAGTCCCATGCAATATGGAGCAGGGTGTCTGAGCCTCTTTCACGTTCTCAGCTGAGCTAACTGCCCCCTAACCACCAAAGTATCTGTTAACTGCCCCTGCTCCACACCTGCTTGCCAACTAAATACGTGTTCTCTGCTGCAGATGAGCAGCAGATTATTCTCTAATTGGCAGATGGCTGCTGAACATTTTCCAGACAGCTTTAGTGATAAATGCTTTCTTGCTGCTGTATGTGGTGAATTGCCTCTTTGCATCATGCATGTGCTGTTAAAGCTTGGTTATATTCCCATGATACCTTTTTAACAATCACTGTGAACAGGAGAACTGTCTGCCAAGACTTTGTGCTAATTGCCCTACATAGCCAAGAAGAGATAAAAATGAAGTAATGTTCTTTTATTATCAGAAACTATCCTACAGGATCAATTTTTTAAAGAATTATCAAGCATTTAACTAAGGAAGAGGCTGAAACACAACAGAGAGATTCGTTCCAGGAAATTACTTCTTTCAGTGGATGAATGTTATCCATTTTTGGGACTTAGAACACTATCATTATTTGGATGTGATCCATAAAGAAGATGGGCTACTTACAGCTCACGCTTTATAAAGGTATTGTAATCAAACTACTAATTTAAACCCTATTGTAATTCCACTTTTTTCAAATTGTGTACTTCTCTTTGTTGTGGAAAATGAATTGCTGATGCAAACCAAAGAAGGGTGAAAAGTATAGTTTAAATGATCAAGCCTGTACGCTTAGGGTATCAGAGCATTTTTAAATTTCATATTAACATGAATGGTAAATGAGTTTACAATGAAGTAACTTCTGCTATCATATTTGCATAGTCACTGCAGTGATACGTATCCAGAAGCAAAGGTTGATAGCACAGTCAGTTCTTCTGCCTGAATAAGGACGTCTGCATACTTTCAGCAGCAGCTTTGGAGAAAAGCTGATAAAAAATTTTAAACAATATCTGTGCTAAACTAGAACTTTATTTTAGTTTGGAAATCCCAGAGTCATTGATCAAGTCACAGTTGTAAACCTGTGACTGCAAAATACTTTCTGATAGTTTCTGATAAATTGCAAACTTGTAAGAATGTGAATGTTACTGGGCATGTGTTCGTATTTATAATTGCTGTGCGAATATATTAGGCTAAGATGTCTTTTATTTTTGCCTTTATATTGAAAATAATTAATTATTGTAAGGCATTCTTTTCCAATTTTGTATTATGTCATTCTAGAGCCTTTCCTTGAACACCTTCCAATAGCCACTAAAAAGATTTGGTCACCTTTTACTCTGTTTTTTTTACTGAAGGCTGTTTCTCCTTGGGAGAAATAGAATATAAATCTGGATACTGCTTTATACAATCCTACTTATTTTCAGAACAATGCAGTCTGCTCATTTGTAGACATAAAGATGGATATCTTTGTTTGATACCCCAGAACTCCTATTTTAACTGTTAGCCCTCAGCCTAGAAAGTTTACCAGTGCGTAAAAGCTGTAATGAGAATTTTTCTATAACCACAGAATCACAGACTCGCAGAAACTGCTGAGCTGGAAGGGACCCACAAGGATCACTGAGTCCAGTTCCTGGGCCTGCACAGGACCATCCCCAACAGTCACACCAGGTGTCTGAGAGAATCATCCAAGCTTCTTGAACTCTGTCAGGCTTGATGCTGTGACCACTTCCTTGGGGAGCCTGTTCCAGTGTCCAACCACCCTCTGGGTGAAGAACCTTTTTCTGATATCCAACCTAAACCTCCCCTGATACAACTTCCTCAAACACACTCATCAAAACTTCCTCATCAAAAGTGTGCTAACGAAAACTTGTTTACCTTACCAGGTGGCTGACAGACTTGTTTGTATATTGGGGAATGATTCCTGTGTTTTCAGGTATTTCTTCCCAAAAACAGAATAATCACACTTCTGCAGGGTGAAAACAGCTGGTGTGCCCAGCTCAATGTAAAGGGAAAAGTACAAAATAAATTGGTAATATGCATTATGGAACAGTTAAAAATCTGATTCTATTGAGAAGTAAAATAGCTCAGGAAAAGAATGCTGGAATAGCCACACATTAAAAGTTTTGGTATAAGGTAGTTTTAATAAGGAAATAATGGGAAGACTGTTATTGTGACTCTGCAAACTGTAATTAGAAATTGCATTAGTAAGACAGGTTTCCAGATCAATTGTGTAGTTCTCCTGGAAGTATGAAAAGAAAATCTACACTAGCCAAATAACTTGTTTGTGGTGTTTTGTTTTGTTGGTTTTTTTTTTTGTTTTGTTTTGTGGGTTTTTTTTTAGAGGTATACACACTCCTCTCTAATATTGGTTTTGTATTTATCCTAAATGCAAAAAAATAACAACAATATTCCATATACATATGACTAATGAACTACCCATGCTTATCCATTAGACCAACAGTTTCCTTCTGTGGAATTAGATTGGAATTCCATTTCCACCTCCAACACAAACTACTCTATTTGTCTCTCTTACTGTGCTAATTGCCCTATCATTTACATGGTTATGTGACAGGAAAAAGGGCTTAGAATTTGAGGTGGAACATCTTGTCATACATTTTATTTATGATCTCTAAGTATTTGAATTATTCAGGTTTGACTTTCCAAAATGACATGCTAAGAGAGGGACCCATTTAGGTCCAGAGCAAGCTAAATAAAAGCCCAGGTTCTCCAAAATGATGTCTATGGGATCATATTTATTAATAGAAGCAATTTGCTTAATGCTGGATGGCAAGCCTTCTTTTGGATAAAATTCTTGGATCTTTTACTTCTGCTTTGACTCTGAGTCCAAATTAAGGAATGGTAAGGGTTTGTTTTGTTTTATCTGTTTTCTCTTATGTTCCAAAGTAATGTATTTGTCTTCTTCATCCCACTATGATTTTTGTATTAATAAACATCACTTTAGGTTACTTTTCAGGTTAATTAAGCAACAAGGACACCTCGCATCAGGCAGATCTCAGCACTGCACTGAGATAATCAGCCTGTCAGATTGCCATTACAAATTTTGATACACACTGCAATTACTTGAGTGCTCAATCACAGGTAGTGTTTACTATGACATGATCACACTCTTTGAATATGTTATTTCCCTCTTGACTGTCACCTGCTGTTTCATTACTGAAGGTAGTGAAGAACAGTCAAACAGAAACTTTGATTAACTGATTATTTGCTCCCCCCATCAATGAGAAGGCCAAAGTGCTAGATCCAGACAGGTACTTGGTTGTTACAAAGCAGAGCACTGCTACAGCTCAGTGTTAGGTGCAGGATCATAAGTGGAATCTGAAATGCAGTGTTATGTATCTAGGAACGTCTACAGAACATAGATAGGCATGATGGAGTAGGCTTCCAAGTAACAGTAAGTTGAAGCAATTTCACTGTATCTGAAAATTCACTATTATCTTGGGTAAGAAGAAAAGGTAAATATGGGCATAATGCTCATATGATCATCTGGATAGTTAGCATGTCTTGAGTTCAGAGACAGTCACATGCTTTAGCACTTCTACAGGGAGTTAAATGTGTCTGAATTTCCTTAGGCTAAGAAGCTTTAGACAGTTTTTGTGCACTGAAAGAGAGGCAGACGGAGTCTGTACTTAATGGGGTGTGAAATGGAGGTTCCGTTTGAAGTGAGGCTGGAAGTTTTGAGTTCTGGCAACAGCAGAAAAGCTCCCCCTCCACCTGCAGACTTGCAACTATAGAATAGATTCAGTGTCCCAGTGGAAGATGAGGGGCTGGGAAGTATGTCCAATCAGAACTGTCTGAATCTGAACTGTGAGGCATCAACAAAGGTGAAGTGGTGAATGGTAGTAGGATATTCCCTACCACTGGGGATGAAGGTTCCCTTCTGTTCACCTGAGAATCAAGAACTACAGAGAAAAGAATGGATCCATCTGGTAAAGTAATGCAACCCCCTCTTTGCCAACAGGCTGGCTAACTTGGTGAAGAGAACTTTAATCTAGGGATAATAACAGGGAAGAAATTGAAAGTGAAGAAATGGTGGACTGGGTTAGTAAGCAAGGGGTCTATCAACAGAGATCTTGACTAACTATATTCAGATATCTGCAGACTGAAATTTCTTCCTGTGAATGCGTGCATCTTTCAGATGATGTCAAACCTTTCCTAGAAAAAAGGTTTCTGAAACGAGTTCTTATAAATGAGAATACCTTTTCGTTCGTTAGTTGGGACTCTGTAAAGAATACGCTGGTGGAAGACAACATCTATTACACTGGAAGTCACTCTGGCTTTTAAAGGGAAACTTCAAATTGAAACTATCTGATATTTAAAATACAAATTAATCCCACTGTGCCCTAGTTATTGTTAATTTTGCATGGAGGAATAGTAACTATTTGCCTAAGATAGTTCAGTCAGTGACAAAGTCACTGTATTCTTGATTCCTGTCCTAATTTTAAAGTGTTTTGAAATTTTTCAATAATTGTAGGAGCAGTAGAAACTGCAGGGCATCACTGAAATAACCGGCTAATGAGTAGGTAGCAGTATTATCCCTGACTTGAAACTTTTTGAGTTGAAAGAATCCTAGTAAAGCAATTGTGAATAATTGGAATGACAATCGTGGATCACTATGCTGAGGTCCATTTTGGAGGCATAGCTGCATACAAATGATGATTATATATTTGTCTATCATCTGAGACTTAAAAGGCATTGGCTGTCTTAATGATAACTATAGATCACAAGCAGAAGATGTAATTGCTGCACCTGTCTGTGCTTCATGCTGTCTTCCCCACGAATCAGTTTGTTTTTTTCACATTGTCTCTGAAACCAATTAGCATCCCCAGACATTCGTAAAGCAAGAAAATGTCTGCCTCTGAGTTTGAGAGAAAGAAAAACTGTGTGTCACTATGAGGAGAGAAGTCCTAACCTTTGAGTATGCACCTGCAGAGGCTACATGTACTGCATACAGACGGGCTGCAACCAGGTCCAGCAGCTTTCTGATTCATGATCAGCTATGAGCTTAAAACTACGTGTGAATCCAACTTCCACTATTTGAAATGTAAGCTGGAAAATGGGATCTGACTGTAACTAGTTATATTTCTGTGATAATTGTTGTTACTGTAAATCCTATTAGTACTGACAACAGGCCTAGAAACTTATTGCAACCAATGAAGCCATTCAGCACTCAAGCTTGGCGTTTCCTGAAGAGAAACCTGCCTGACAAATTTATGCCTTTCAGATTTGCAGTTTACTCAACTACCATTCTTCTTCAGCATGGGAAGTAATCCAAGACCTGAAGCAGTTCTTGCAGAGATTTTCCCTGGTTTCCTACACCTTATTCTTCTGTTAGTATACTGATTCCTCTGCGCTCTGCTGAGCTAAATACACTTAGTTTATGAAAGCCAAAATTGGTTTCTCGTGTATTAAATATATTATTCCATCAGCTGATTTTCAGAGTCAAGTATTTCTGTTCTCAGCAAGATTGTCATCAAAGAAATAAAAATTAGTAAATTTCAACTGCTACAAAATATTAATTTTACCCCGTATATTCCTGCATCTTTCACAACCCCATTTTTGCCTATCACAAGGGAACGAAACCCTGCTGTATCAGTGAAACACTACCGCTGAAGGGTATTTCAGTAGAAATACTATCAGTAGAAACACAGCTGCCGAAGGGTATTTTAGCAATTGATATTTGAGCGGAAGATTCCAAGCCCCAAAAGGATAGAATGCTTGGCAAGACTTAGGCAATGTGAGGGCAGGCCTCAGGATCCAACCCTTTTTGTCATCTATCACTGCTGTCTCCTCTACTTCATTAGCAGAAAGAAGAGCAATTTCTGCTAGATTTAGGAAAGAAACCATCTGACTCCAAATACAGCTTTAAAGATGACTTGGCAATTGGTTTTTGGAAGGAAGAGAATTCTGTTTTGTGGTCTCAGCCACAATCACATCACTGCTATTCTTATAGTGTGAAAAAGTGCAAAAGGCCACTTTTTCACAGTTGACTAATTCATGACTCATTCTTCATGTTGTCTTAACAGGCTTGCCCATGCTGTGTATGTCAAATGACATATTTATTAATTCTGCTGAGGATTTTAGCTATTCAAAAATTTAGTGGATGCAAATAAGAATGAAGAAACTTGAAAAGACATTTTGAGGTGTATTTGACTGTGGAATGAACATGAAAAAAGAGCTCTTCTTTACTGTGCTATTACTGACTTACAAATTGCTGACCTAAAGACCCAATTACTGAAAAGTAACTAAATGGCACATGTAACTGATTATAATTAACCACTGTAGATGGTAAAATTAGGACGTGTTTGTGAACAGGTAGAAAACATTCCTTTAGAGTGTATTAGCAATAGGCTTTACAAACAGAGAAAAGGAGCACATGTTCAACAAGGTGAAAAAGCAGGAAAATAATGAGAAAATAATCTCCTAACATAACTTAATAATGGAAATTAAATAGTAATTATCTTTAGCTAAAAGAAAAGCAACAAGTACTTCAACATGAAAATATCAGCTTCCAATTGTTACTGAAGAACTATTTCTTGACTTCTGACATCCACCTGAAGTCAGCTTGACTTCATATCTGCACATATCATAAAAGGAGTATCTGTGCATACAGATATGCCTTTTTTATTCCTGAGGCAAACCCAGAGATTGCTAATGTCTTCATAGGCTGTTTATACTCAGACCACTGTGGGCGTGATTACAGGTGAAAAAAGAAAACAAATGGAATTTGCCCCAGAGTGCTGGGGTCCTGAGGTTATTCAAAGACTTTCCTGGTTATAACCAGTCTTTCCCAGGGCCTCCCTCTACTCCTGCCCATGGATCAGACACCTATCTCAGCCTAGCCAGAGGTCATCACTTCTTTGCCTGGAATAGGCGGCTCAGAATCTCTGGCTGTGGCACAGGACTTGATGAACAAGATCCTGCCCTGCCCACTCTATGTGGGCAGACACACACATATTTAAAGGACCACACCTATATATGCAAATTATATAATAGATCAGCCTGCACCACAGGAAGTCTTCCATCATCCCCGTATCACCATTGGTGAATCAGAGCTCAAATCAGTCCAGCAATTCAATTACCTGGGAAGCATCATCTCCTCAGATGGTAAGATTGATGCAGA
>JAWMRA010000041.1:26577877-26642423 GCA_035584735.1 Pseudotriccus pelzelni | reverse complement strand
TTAGCCATCAGTGCGCTTGTAGCAAGCGTGGGTAGAGCCCTTCCCAAATCTTCGTTCGCGAAGCCTAGCCATGATGATGATGATGATATAATAGATATGTAGGTGTAACATATTTTTCTATCTTCACATGCAGATTTCTCTAATTTTACTTCAGCCATTCTCTGCACGCTGATCTTTGCATAGATGTTACTATATAAGAGGATCCTGAAAACACAAGAAGACAGAACTGGCCATTCAGTCAGGCTAGGCGATGAGTCTCATATAGGGTGAATACGTAATTTAAAATACATCAGCACTGTGGCTTAAATGATCTTATTTTCTTTCATTTGAAATTTATATAGATAGCTCACCTTCAGGCTCAACCTTAGATTTCAAGACACAAGAAAACTGCAGCAGACCTATTTCAAAGCTACGGGAAAATGAGTATTATTACTGTATAATGCATTATTTAATATCTGTCCAGTACTCATCCAGCAACATTCTGAAGATTGGTGCAGCTATTTTCATATTTATGAAATTCATCTGGAAGAACAGTTTCTGAATTATTCTGAATTCATGGAAGAGGATTCACAGTCTCACAAAAGGGTTTTCACTGACCTGCAGATACAAAGTGAGATGAAGGGTTTCATCCCAAACGAGCATCAATGTCAAGTCCTGAGAAAAGTAAACGATGCTAGCTGATTCTTCTTATTTCATTTTTATTCATAACTGTGTATTCTGACATCTTGTAAAACAGCTTATTTCTGCTTTGCTGAAGAAGAAAGATCTGGAGGAACTGAGAACCAAGACAACCTTCTCCCTGTCTTCTGTTTATGTAGCAGCCTTGAAGGTGAGGATTTGAAAAACAGGGTAGGGCATGTAGAATTAACTCTCCAAACTTCTCTTTTTTGAATTACCTTCTTTACTGGGAATAAGGTCTATCAATTTGGCAATATTCCATATCAGGAGAACTAGGAATTTTCTAGCCTGTTTGGATTAGCATTGCAAAGAGACACATACACGTCTTAAAATACATAACTTAACTTATACATATATATAATATATGTACATATAACATATATATATAAAATAACAATACATAACTTAAAATAACAATAACAATACATAACTTAAAATAAAAATTTCTGGACTGAATTAATGGAAGGTCCAATATAGAACATCCAAAATATTTTCCTGTTTTAAACAGCAACTTTAAGACTAGGGTTAATGATAAAAATAATTACATCAATACTTTAATTGGGCTAAAATATTACTAGCATAATAGAATTTAAAAATTATAAACAATTTAGCAGTAACACTTACTTATTTCTAGCTTATCACTCCCTTTCATTCACACAGTCAGAGATCTGAGTTCTTCATGAGACTGTTCTGTATCATCTCTCACCTATCTGTTGGCTGAAGCCAAGTATATTGTACATTCAGGAGTGCAGAATTTGGTTGATGCTGACCAAAGACGCCACCTAAAGTGAGCTCTGAATTTTTTTGCAATTTATGACACAAGACTAGACAGATAATCTAAAAGATTATCACAAGACTCTTGATAATCTAAAAGAGAAGCCAGCAAATATTCCAGTTTAAAGTTTGATCATTATCTGCCTTGATCTTATTAGGCTGTCCTATGGTAAATGCCATATCTGATATTAAAGAAATCAGAGAAAGTAATTAATCTCTTAATTTTATCCGTAGATCATGTGTCTATCCAGTATAAAGACATAATTATACTCTCTCTCAAGAGAGAGAGAAATAAAATGAACATGGCCTGTGAAATGATTAATTTGGTGTCCTGGAGTCAATTACACATAGGATAACTGCAATTCTCTGAAATTACATTTAATTCCATAATGTACTCTAACAAAGGACACAGTGGAAGTACAAAACCAGTACTGCACATGAAAAATAGGTAAAATGTGTATTTCATCACTGAAGAGCTTAAACAAAGCATTGAATACCCTTTGAATTTACAGTTAATGATTTCTTAGCAGGTACTTTTCTTTGATAAATCTCAGAGTAAAATACAAAATAAGGGTAAATGGTTTAAGGTCAAATGAGGCAAATACATAACAGAAGTGAGAAACCTGAGTTCCTAGACTCTCTAGTTAATGCTCAGTGAACTAAGTCATGGGAGACCCATTGCGCAGCAAAAGAATTTGGCGATACTTCTGTCTTGTGACTGTTTACCAAGGCCATTACCCACATATACCCTCAAAGTACAGTTCTAAAAATGTAGGCATCAAGTTTGACTATGTCAGGGAGGTGCTGAAGTGCTGTTGTAGAAATCTTAATGCCAGTAGTGAGTATAATCTGTATCTAAATATTCACTAGATATCTCTGGAAGGCTGAGAATACTGACTGTGCTAAGTCCCCTTAATTAATGATCAGCCCTTCCTCCATGTATAAAACTCTCTCCCAAGGTCTTATTCAACATAATGCATTGAATGAACACACTGAGGAATAATCCACTTGAGACGATTAGGTGGGAGAGTAGAAGTGGGGAAGAATAAAAGCATCAGAATAGTAATGAGAAAAAATAGTATCAACTAGATTGTTGCAATGTAGTTTCCAGTGTGGGCCGTTGTGGGCCTCTAATGCTTGATCTAGGGTAGCTTGAATGGGTTGAAGAACAGCTAAATAACAAGGCAGCTCTGTCTGCACTTAGACATGTTGACAGTTAAGAGTTCCTTTGCCCCAGGATGAAAAATACAAAAGCTGTTAGAAAAATGAGCATTTGCAGAATGCTTGATTGACCACATTAAACCTTTCACAGAAATTTCCCACTTCATGAAATCAACACTTGATGGAAAACATTTCTTCAGCTTTGCAGATTTTTGTTTAGCCCTTGAAAAGCAGGGGCTTTTGTGTGAACACCTGAGTGGAATTTACCTGTCAGTGTTCACGATGCTCATGGCTAAGTTTTGCTGGCCACCACCCTTTGACTTTGAACACCATTTTGTATCAGATACCAAGGACGCCATTAAAAAATGAAATGACAAGGTTTAGAAAAGACAGCTAACATTTACTGCCAGTTTCTGAACTTTACTTTGTGAAATAACACTGTAGGAATTTGCTGTACATTGAAAAGTGCCCATGGGAAAAGAGCTATGTACTAATTAACTCTCTTTATTGGTCAGATCACACCAATTGTTATGATATGTACCTGGAAGGCCAAAATCATTCAGTGAGCTACACAGATTCATTGTACTTTCAAGTAAAGGAAAGAAAAAGCCCAAGGGACTTCACCATGGAAGAACTTTAAAAAAAAATAAAATTCAAGTATAACCACAGGAGAGATGAATGTACTATAAATACAGAATTTGTCATCCTTAATTAGAAGACTTTGGTTTCAAGCTCATTCCGGATGGTCACCTTATAACTGATACACCGTGATGTAGTTATATTATTAACAGCTATAACATTGTAGCAGACATAACACATTGGGGAATCATGCAAGGGTTTTTTTTGCTATAGAAAGTCTTCTGCAAGATCCGTACCTGTTTTATGCTTGCTATATCTTTTATAACTTACGTATGCAGTTTTGTACGTTATGATTTGTTGGCCATATCTGATTTTGTAATTTCTTATTCTACAAAACATACTTTTTGCATTTTATTTTTTCAGTACAGAACACTTACATTAGTGGTATTTGCATAAACTGAGGATTAGATACCATACATATATATATACAATAGGCAATGAATATTTAAGCTTTCATAAATTATCTCATAGTTTTAATTGCTCTAGTTGAAAGAAAAAACACATGGAATGAAACCTCTCTTTGATTCTAAAAGGTGTTCTTTCCAAGGGACCACAAGATAACCAAGATTCATATCCACTTCTGTTGCCTGTCTCCTACTTTAGTGTGACTTACTGCAAGTGCACTGCTGCACTAGAACTGATTGATCCCTTGCTACGTGCTGCTAGTCAGTGACATTCTGCTCATTCCATGCTGCACCTGAATGTACTTTGGCCAAGTATCAACTCTCTACAGCTATTACACCTTTTTCTTAGGCAGCTAATGGAGTTTATAAGGGAAGGTTTGAGGAAACTTTCAGTACCACACAAAAAAGCAAACAATCAAATAAGCATGAATAGCACTGACTAAAAATCACTATATGAAAATAGTAAATGAACTGGCATCTTGTTGTCACGTAAATGGAGGAGAGACATGAAGGGTGCAGAGGTACAGTTTGACTGATGACTCAGGCACTGAGTGGAAAAAAAATCATCAAGAGTTAAATTACAAGTTTCCAGAAACTTTGTTTACTTAAACTGTGATTTTCTTGTCTCTTTAGAAATTACTTCAAATATTCCAGTTATATTACAAAATTATTCTTTTCTTTGCCTGGGTCCCAGTAAAATGCCCAAAAAGAGCTTTTTTGCCTTAATGGTCTCTCTGGTTTAGTACTAACATTAAGAGCAATAAAGGCTATAATATTATGGAACCAGAAAGTCCTGAATATTTCAGATTGTTTGTATGAGCATGAGAAATATTGCTGCTTTACTAAATCCCTGTTAATTATCTTATATTAAAGTATAAACAATTGTTTTAACTTATTTAATTAAAAGAAATACTGGCAGATCCATTAGTAATATGAAAATATGATCTCTATAATCACATCTCAAACCATTAATCTTATTACTTTGTAAAAGAAAATATTCTGCACCATTTCTCCAGAAATATATTTGATCACTTTGAGACAGATAGAATATGTAGTCTGGCTAAGACAACAGCAGTCCTGATTACTTAGAAACTTTCGTGACTTTTGTCTGTATTATTGTGCATCTGAAGGAACGGTGCATTTCAGTTCTATCAGTAATGTATGCATTAAGTGTGAAGGATCCATCTTGCAGAGTTGGGAAACCATTCTGAGTTTGCTCTGCTGTTAGTAGAGGAAAGGTGAGAAGGACAATTGCCCAGCAATGACATTTAATAGGAATTTAATTGCAAAACAGGCTTCGGTCAGCAGAGGATAGAATTTGGTATTTCAAAGGAAAAGTGTAGTAAATTCACCTCCAAGATAAAGTGTGAGTATAAAGTGACTGAAAAAATGTTTAATGATTTTTTGTGATGCTTTTGCCTCCCCACCCCTTTTTTCCCCTCTTCCTATTATAATGTCCTCACAAAACTACTACTAGTATTTTCGGTCAGTATGCAGTATACGATATTGTAATAGTTTTGGCTGAGGTAACTCATCTTATTTTGAAATTACTTTGCCTCACAGTAGCTGGTATCAGGTTGTGTTTTGGATTTGTAACCAAAGGGCTGATAACAGAGGGACATTATAGGTATTGCTGAGCAGTGCTCACACAGCATCAAGGTCTTTTCTCCTCAGGATGCTGACCCCAACTGAACAAAAAGCTGGAGAAGAAGAAGGAAGGGGAGATGTTTGGAGTTATGACATTTGTCTTCTCAAGTAACCATTATGCATGATGAAACCCTGCTTTCCTGGAAATGCCTAAACATCACCCTGCTGATAAATAGTGAATCCATATCTTCCTTTGCTTCTCCTTTACCTACTGAACTGCTTTTGTCTCAACCCATGAGTTGTCACACTTTTACTCTTCTGATTCTCTCCCCATCCCAGCTGGGGAGAATGAATGAGTACCCATGTTGTGCTCAGCTATTTACCAAGGTTAACACATAAGGAAAAAGCTCAATATATTGTTCCTTTTCATCATTAAGGGTGGGTTTTTTTCCTCATTGCTGAGTAATAAAAATGGTTGTGGGCAAGATACTGTCATTGGCTGTGTGTTTTTAAAACTTAATTTTTAATGTCTGGTGATAAATTATTTTTGCCTTAGCGTTTTACAAATGAAATGAAAGTACATTAGTAAATTTCATTTAACAACATGACTTTTCTGATGAGATGCAATTAATTAGTAATTATTTAGTATTCATTATTTAATAATGAACTGATGCTGCTCTTTTACAAGAACAGCTCGAGTTTACTGAAAAGATAAAATTTAGAAAATTCATTTCAAGTTGTTAAAATATGTGCAAATAAATAAGAATTCGAAAATTTTCCATCCTGTCTTCCAAATTAATGGCTACCATTAGTGTTAAAATCATATATAATAGAACAAAGAAGATCTCTTTAGTCTTTTCCCTGGATTAAAAGGGCAAAATGATATTTCAAATAAAACATTTTCTTCTGAAATGTCAGTATTCCTTACATTTTTAGCAAATATTTTAAATGATTCTCTGTCATAAATCAAAATTAAGCAGTTCTCACTATGCTAGGGAGACTACTTCTGCTTGCATTTTGTCAGAGCCTTTGATAAATTGCACGACAATGATGTTCCTACTGCAAAGAGACCGTCACAGATAGAAAACTACCCACGTTGCCTGTAAATCAGAGGACAGGCAAATTCCTACACTACCCTAATTAGCTTTGCATAATTTGGCATATTGCTTCCTGAAATAATGATTTAATCTAATTAAGATTCTTTTGCAAGATATCTTCTAAACGAATTAATTAAAGACCTTATCTCCAAAGCCCAGAAATTATTATCACTGAGAATAATATTGGCACCTTATTCGAGAGTACCATTTTATTTTCCCGGTAAACTGATTCTGCTTCTAAGATATGCATAGTTAAGTGATTAGGTGAAAAACATCCCCTGATTTTCCACCTTCCTTGTAAACCCCCCTAGGCAAGGAAATGGTGTGTAGTCTTCCCTGCCTTTTATAATACCATGTACACTAACGACATCTATGTGCAAATGAGAGAACAAATGATTATTTGATATTGCTGATAAAATCCTCTTTGTAGCGAAAAAAAAGAGTGATAAATTACTATTACTAATATGTAATGATGTGGTACTAACTGGGCTAGACTCTGCATTTTTGTTGTTGTTTTGTCCATTTCTTTGTTTCCCAGTAGGGCCATTAAGTGGCTTGCAATGACACAGTAATATTTCATACCTTGGATGTATTGTCTGTCAATCATAAATCTTTTCTGCCTACTAAAGGGAAGCTCAGTGGCAGAATGAAGAACAATACCTTGCTGAAGTCACTGGACAATATGCATATAGTAATTGCTACCTGTTCAAGAAAACCTTCACTGATATGTCAAGGTCAAATTTATCTGCTGGAGGAAGAACTGGAGAAGAGTTCTTGGCTTTTAAAAATTATTATATGAGATGTAAAGTCTCTCTTACTTAGATCTCTGGTCTCAGGTGAAAGTTGAATGTACTTGCCTCTATACAAAGACTGTATTCCAGATGCAAACTTCAGAAGATTCAAATGAGGAAAATTTAGTTTCAACAAACTTGGAATTACAATAAGGAATTGAGGGAGAATGCTCTTTAAAAGTTCAGAGCATGTGGTTTTTAGCCAGGAAACTGAATAGGTTAAGTCATCTGAGCAAAATATGTACTTTGGTAAATTAAGGAAGATAAACTCTGTTTAAAAAATGAAGTTTGGAATCCATAGGTTATTGTAGCACCCCTGAACTGAAGACATCACATGAAAAGAGGAAACATTATGGGTGCTACTTATAACACTGATTGTAGATTCCATCTGTAATGCAGAAAGCTGTTTTATACGAATAATTTCAGGAAATAAAGAGATTGTGTCCCCAGAGGAGATTTAGGATGAGTGTCAACAAGTGTAGGAAAACAGAACACTTATGGTATCTGTAAACTGAGAGTTTCATTACCTGTATTGGTGACATTAAAGTGTTTGTAACAGAACAAATGAATGACAACAGCTGATGTCCCTGGAGATGCAGATGAAAATAAGGCACTATTTTTATTTGTGATTATCCTGTTTGCTTTGACTAGAACTGTCAGAAGGACCAGTTACAGCTTTACAGTCTGCAATAGTGTTCCATTTTACAATGTCCTGTTCAACGGTACTAAATACTGGGTCTAATAATGTCAGAATCTATGATAATTTATTAATCTAAATGGTGACATAATTTCTGAGTTAGACAATAAGACTGTCTATATTGTGACTATGCTGATGTGAGGATCTGGAAAATTATTGTATATTTGTTTCTTCAAAGCATACTGACAGTTCCATTTTTCAGTAATTTTTAGTTAGTACTCTGAAAAGGATGATTTGCATTAAACTGTCTCATGAGTATATTTCTAAGTATTCACTATAAACTTATTTTTTAGAAAGGTTATTATTACAGATGAGATTATGTCTCTGAGTCAAAGATTAAAGTTAAAAAATATATGAAAATTAATTAACAGAAAAATAACTAATTTCATTAATATTACTGTATATCCATTAAGAGATTTTTAGATTCTGCCCCGACATCAGTTTGTAATCCACTTGTAGCCATTATTAATTTGTATATTTTTGTTGGAGCTACCTTACACCAACAAATGACCTGGTCCCTGGAAAGCTGCTGACACCAAAAACATTCAGTTAACAACAGTGGAACAAAACTGACTAAGAGTCTGTGGCTGCTACATTAATGTAATGAACATTGAGTGGCAGGAGAGTAAAACCAGAGAAAAGATCCCTTAATCAAGCAGAAAATTGGAAAACACCCTTGACATATTGAATCACACTGCTGGTCCACCCTTGGCCACGTATTTCGCCAAATGTTCACTCACAGATTTTTTTTGGTACCACATTTTGAGTCTGAAGTTGGCTTTGTTAAGGGCAGTGAAGTATAGTCATTACAAAAATATGCCAGATTATAAATCTCTTTACTGTTGCTACCCAATTTATATCATGAATCTTACTTTCCAGATAAACCAGAGTGATGATAATGACACATATGTCTGCTGAAAGGCATATCTAGTATCTAGCTGTGATAAAAATGAATAACAAAAAAACCCCCAAAGACCATTGACTGACACTGTATCTTCTCTAAGCCAAAATTCTCATCACAAAGCACAGAGAACTTGCTGCGTAAGAAGTGCAAACCAGAGGGCAGAAAACCTCTGAATTTTCTTCCAATACCTCATTGGCCCTAATTTCCTGGGTATGATTATACCTTCCCTCCACTACCCACTCTATTGAATGAGGGAGCCTCTGTAAATTCATGGCTCGTCCCCCAGCAGTATACTTCTTGTCTCTGTCAAATTCGTTTTCTTGAAAGGTCCCTGAAGGGAAATTTATTTCAACCTGGAGTAGATTCAGAAACGTCAGAGTGAGAGCAGCCTGAGCAGAAGGGTAAGGCCTGGGACACAGCACTGTGCCTGCATAGAGGTCTATTGTGATCAGCACGAGAGAAGGTGCTTGTCCATTTGCAGCTTCATGGACCTGACTGGGAATCCAGAAAGGTTTTGAGTTTTACTTCCATAAAGGTTTTTCAGTTTCAATAACTGAAAAACAAGCTGAAATGTTTTAGTCTAGTGCCTAGTAGCTATTTCTGTTAATAGTGAGCAGTAATTGTCCTCAGGAAAAATCTACTGTTGAAATTCTTTATTGCGTTTATCCTTTTTTATCACACAAATCTGCCCACATGTTTGAATAAATTGATTTTATTCCTCCTGCCTGGCTTTGCTAAAGATTTATGTTAGTTGCTTGTCAGTGAAAATTATTGTTTTAAATTAACTTCCTTTTTTTTTTTTAAATCAGTAAATAGGGAAAATTAATCTGCAGAAAACATACACCTCTGCTGTAGATCAGTTACTCCCTCATTTAAAGAGACCTTATGAAAGTATGCAACTAAATTTCCATGGTTACCAGAACACCTGCAAGAAGGCATTCATAAACTTTCATATTAACAGCTACTTGAATTTCTGGGAAAATAATCTGAAGATCTCAACGAGAAACTATTTCAAAAAGCATATTTAATGAGAAAAATGAGTTTTTCTTAAGTTCATACTGATCATACTGATTTCTATAACTAAATCTAAAGGGAAAAGTTGCGTTCTGATCTTGGTTTTGTGTCATATTTCCTTAACAAAAATGTTATGTTATTAATTTTATATTTCTTTTAAAGATACTCAATCACTTTTTCTTCCCTTACCCTGAAATGTGACAGGTAGTTTCATAGAGGACTTGTAAACTGCTTTGTTATTTTTGTAAACTACTGTACATGTAAATTTTTTGAACAGGACATGTTTTTCAAAAAGTGGAAATCTAAATTTAGATTTTTGGTCCCCATATTAACACTTAAATGTTTATTCTATGACTCAGTATTAAGATCTTATTCCTGAAAAGCTTCAACCAGGAAATACAGCTTGTCTGTGCTTTGCCTTTTTTATCTAATTCATTCACTCACTTACTCAAAGAAGTCTGAAGTCCTACAAGTCTTTTTCTGAGGGGGAAAAAAAAGATACCTTGATTGTTGGAAATATTAAAATTTAACCATTTGTTAGATTTCATATTTCTGGCTAAATGTGTTAGACGTACAAAACCAATAATCCTGCTATTCAGCATGAAGTTGTTTTATTTATGTCCTAGAAAAATATTCAAGCAAAAGATGTATATGCTGAGCACTTGTCAGTCTGCTAACTTTATAATCTCTGGTTTCAGAAAAGTCTGATTGTTTTGGGAATGACACTGGAAATGTATGAGGTTGTTTTATTTGGTGCACAGTTGATGGTACCTTTTTTATTACATACTAAATTGTTATTTCCTCCATTTCATTTCTAATGCCACTAAAAATTTCTGATAATAAACAGTGCCTGGCTTAAGCATCTATGAGTGTATCAAACAAACCAAATTCTAGATGAAAAGAAGAAAAGACTGGATTTTATATCATCAATATTTTAGGAACAACATAGATTTGGAAACAAATTCTGAGTGCATAGAGACTTTGATAAGTTTCATAGGTAATATTTTTTAGCTGAATGTTTCATTGTTTGAGGTATATATTTAAAATATTATGTTTTATTTTAACTTCATATGGCACAAAGACTTTAAGCATACTTTGAGAATATTTTACCAAGAGGCAATGGGCACAAACTGAAACATAATAGGTTCCATCTGAACATCAGGAAACACTGGCACAGTTGCCTAGTTGGCTGTAGAGTCTTCATCCTTTGAGATATTCAAAATGCATCTGGATATGGTCCTGGGCAACCTGTTTTAGGTAGTCCTGCTTGAGTGACCTCCAGAGGTCCCTTCCAAATCCAGTCATTCAGTGATTCCATGATTCTGTCACAGAAAGTCTTATAAATTTGTATCAGAAACTGTCAGATTAGTGTTATGAAGAATTTAAGCTGTCTGAAGTTAAGATAATCCTAAATGTACTGATTCTAACTGGAAAGTAGACTGAATTTTATCCATTGTGAATCTTAATGGCAAGGTGATTTCTTGTTGAGATATATGCCTGAGAGAACAGTTCACACACTGAAAGTATAGGTCTGTAAAAATAGTGCTGCTTTTGTGTACACTAACAGTGAAACTATAAATATATACCACCGTAGTGATAGACTAAGCTAAGAAAAATCATTGCTTCTGTTTCCTCATTATTGTCCACTAAAAATAAGCCAAAATTTTGGTTGCCTTCAAATATCTTGCAGGACAATTTATATTACATTTTCTGTTGTGCCTCATTGCTGTTACAGTTCTATCTATTAATGATCACCTAGGTGAAGATCAAGGAAGAAATATTTTGCTTTAGCAAGAACAGAACTAGTTCAATGCTGCAGCAGAGTAGCCAGTGAAATTCTTCAAGAAGAGTTAAAAGGAACCTTCTTGACCTCCTTTGATTACTGAAATTGAGGAAAACCTCATGGCCTTTTCGTCTCTGAGAACCATGGGATTTTTGTCAGGGAGTTTCACTTTCTAAATTGCTTATCAGAGCAAAGAATCTTGAATTGTGCTTGCAAGAATAGGAAACTGAACTAACAAATAGTGCAATTAAGAAACCCCCCAAAAAACAAACAAATCACACACACCCCCTAAAAAAACTCCAAAACCAAACACAAACCTCTGAAAAACTGAAGATGTGGAAACAGGAAGAAATGTTGTTGAATATAATCTTGACATCTTCCTGTAATGTGACAGAGCATCATGAACAAACTGAGGTGATTGAATACCCAGTTTCTGTGTCAGAATACCTTTAAACCAGTCAATGACAACGACAGCAACTGTTTCACAGAAATCTATTTTCCACAGAAAGCCACTGGAATAACAATATTTTAAACCAAAACAAAACAAATAATCAAAAATACTTCCTTTTAGCCACCAAAAAACAAACAGAGAAGGAACTGAGAATTTGATCTTTCAATTTTATTGTAATTGTTTGTGTACATGGGGGTCAAGAGCATGTGATTTATGGAGCATATCATCTCCTTTCCTTTGATCTTCTGTGTATAAAGCCAATAGTGAATCAAAAGGGTGTCACAGTTTTCAGAAAACCAACCAAGAAAGATAAAATTATGGCCTCTCATAAAAAGGAGATGTTTCAGGATGAAAGGCCAAGCTGATAGCTACAGTATGGGACATTCACTTGTTCAGAGGCCATGCCCAGAGCAAGAAGCCTTTGCAAGCTCTCAATAAAACCCATTCTTTTGAGGTTCCTTTGCTGACTTCAGATAAACTTTCTGAGGTCACAGATTTGTAAATCTGGCTTTCTGAAGTTTGGTCTAAGTAAGCAAAGAGCAAAGACCAAAGAGCATGTGTTTGCAGTTGTCCACTTGCATGCTTGAAGAAGATTATTTTGGCCTTACTTTTTTGTTATGACATCCTGTAAGTCTGTACAGGTTTATTAGAGAGCATATTGTTCCTCTCTCATATTATGTTTTTCAAGTATTCATACAAGGACCTTTCTGGGATAACTCAGATTACTGAAAAGTATCTCTTCCCTCTGTTGCCTACCTGTTGTCAGGTATTAACACTGTCAAGGGCCTTTGAGCAGTTTCTGGAGCTGTCTTAAATGGAGAATTGGAAATGGTCATAGTTTTAGGGATCACCAGCATAATGAATATCTCTCTGTATCTGCAAACTCTATCTGTGTCTGCTTGTCCTGAGCTTAGATAAGAGAGACTGCTCTTATTTTCTGGCTGACACGCTGTTTGCAATGTGCACTGCTGCAAGGGGCTAGGAGCCGAGCTCTTCTGCAAGCCTGGGAACTCAGACTTACAAAACCAGTACACTGTCACAAACAAGCACGCTTATTTAGGCAGTCACTGCTTCTCACTCTTTCTTTTACGCAGTACTTGAGGATTAGCTGAAATTCATATACCTTCCCCATATGCCCTCCTCATACTGACATGCTTTCTCAGGTTCTTAGCAGATAGTTTCCATTCTTTCAAAGGTTGTGGACAGGAAATAACTTTTTAACTCTTGTCTCACTGTTTTTTGCCTGACTTAATAAAACGACTCACCCATTTTCCACGTTAAATGCTTTTTTTCTTTCTACTACTTGTGAATGTCTGTGCATGCATTTCTGTTCTTATGTTCTGTCTTGCTTTTCATATAGCTGATCTACTTCATTATATAAAATAAAACAAAATTAAAAAATAAAGAATATAAGTATATAAAATAAAGAAAATAGTACTATTCATTCAACTTATTGTAATTTTTTTACTAGAACAACATCATATCTGGTTTGAAAATATTAACCTCTAACAGCATTCAAGGGCACTGGGGTCCTAGCTTTAGCTATTTTGATTGTAACAGTACGGATAAACAAATTGAGTGTGTAAAGAGGATGAGTTGTGCATGTCCAGGCAAGAGTAGATTTAATCCTTTTCATCAGGCAAAGAGCCTCATTATACCAGTCAGCCCTGCAATAGGCTGGAGAGGTCTGAAAAAAAATTCCTAAAAATTAGGAATTGCTGAATTTGCTGAAGTGAATTATACAAAACTCCAACTCTTTTGATATGTGATGCAGAAGGTAGTATGCACATAGTTTTCCATGTGAACTTACTTCTGATGGTTCAACATCTTAGGAAGTCTTCTAATAAAACTTCTGTGTGTTAAACCCAGAGAGGCCTTTATATAATTTTGTGGGTTTTTCCCGCTTATTCTGTGACCCTGAGGAGACTGATGGAGGGAAGAAGAAACCTTTATTCCTCAAGGCCTGCAGATTCTGACATAAAGGTTTTGTTTCCAAAACAGGTTCCCTATATCACTCACACAAACCTAAATTTAGTGTTGTTTTCTTTAGCAACTCAGGCTTCATCTTAAAGTAAAACCAAATAAAAATGTAAAACTACTTTCCCTAAAGTTGTAAAAATTTATAAAGCATTTATAATTTCAAGACGCTTATTTCTGGATAAGAATATGTCTCCCAATTTTATGCCAAAATGGACTATCAAGATACTAAATTTGTTTCCCATCAACCTAAAGTGTACACTTATTTGAAGTGATATTGAAATGTTTTATAGAAATAAAATATTCATTTCATGTCTTACCCATTTCAAAAATCCTCTTTTTTTAAAATTGCACCGTTTGAAAATTTAAATTCTAGAAGACATGAAATCCTCTTTTAAATTAAATATGCCAATATGTGGAGTATTGGTTAAAAAAATACTAACCTTGTCCTTTTCTTTAAATGTTTTCTGCAGTTAAAAAAGAGTTTAGAAAATGTAATTTGATAAAGTTATTTAGTTCACTATGAAACACCACTGGGAGGACTTCACTATTAGTTAAAGACATTTACTCAGCTTTCTTCCTTATGTTACGTAAGTGAAAATCAATGTTTACCCAATCACTCAAAGATTCTGTACAATAAAGAGTATCTTAATCCCTACACTTTATCTTTTTCACTCACAATCTTTGCCTCTGGAGGTAAAGAAGAAATAAAGAAGATATAAATGGTTTAACTTTTTAAATAAATCTTACTTTGGAAAAGTTAAATATAAGAGTGAAAATATTATGAAGGATAAAGAGAAGAACTGAGGATGAGGAGGGCTGCAAATGTTCTCACTCTAACACTACTCTGCTTAAAAAATTTCTCCTGAAAGCTTAGTTCTAACATCTCCATTTCCAGAGGGAAGAAAAAGGTTATGACAGAACATCACTGGTAATAAAAAAACTGCATTAATTTAATGTGAGATACGTTTGTGTTGCATGCCTAGTCTTGTATATGCCCACTCATTATGATAAGAAAAGTCATAATTTTCTCGATGCTGAACACATACACACACACCCCCCACGATCACCAACAAAAACCCCCGCTGTACATCCCAGCAAACAAATTAAAACTGATTTCCTTTTACAGGAAAAAACCAACCTTGTCACCTTCAACCTTTCCTGAGATAAAAGTGATCCTGAAAGTGAGCAGGCTTAAAGTAAGATTAAAAGAGAAAGAGCATAAAGGGAGGAAATCAGAGTCTTGAGATGAATATACAGTGTAAGACACTAAAATGCAAAGAACAAAAAAAAGGTTACCAGTAGATCCTTGAAATTTCCTCTCATTTCTTAAAGAACAAACACTCTACAGGCAGTAACTACATAGTTTCCCACTTGCTAGGATAGCTTCCAAGATTTGTAATGAGAGATTACAATATATAATTGTTATTTGAATTATTACATATTATATTTCTCTGGTGCAATTTTTAATACCTTATTAATATCTCATAGCAGCAATAAATATAGTGATGGTATGTTTAATGGTTCTCTTTAACAAAATAACATTTGTCATTAAGTAATAAGAATTAATTTAGTGTGAATGAACAAGAAATATCTCTAAAGATGCTTTCATTTTGATGCATCTTGGATAAGGAATGCAGGAGAGAGGGAACCATGGTGTATGGTGAAAAAATACTACACAATATTATCAAGGAAGAATTTTGATAGATGAGTAGGAACCACATGAACAACTTTATTCGTCAAAAGATTTTCAGAAATCTGTTTCAGTAATTGCCCCTTGCCTTCAAAAGCCTCATAAGAAATATCCAAAGATCATTTTAAAAAGCATTTGAGATTGTTTTGGAAGGCTGCCAGTACTCTGGTGTGCTGAAACTCAGCCTTTTATTGTCCCAGCAGCCAGACAGTGTTGCAAAGCAGATGTCATGGTGAAGAAAGAAGCATTTGAATGTAAGGAAACAGTCACCTCTCTCCACTGGCTGATGATGCTTTGTCCCCCAGGATACGGTTGGCCCTCCTGGCTGCCAGGGCACTGCTGAGTCATCTTCAGCTTGCCACTGACCAGGACCCCCAGCTCCCTTTCCATGGCACTGCTTTCCAGCATCTCTTTCCCCAGCCTGTCTGTACATTCTGTGTTGCCCCACCACAGGTGTAGAGTCTGGCACTTCCCTTGTTGAACTTCATACGGTTGATGATTGTACAGTGCTCCAATTTGTCCTGGTCTCTCTGCAAGGCCCCTCTGCTTTTAGGGGAGTCAACAGCTCCTCCCAGTTTTGTATCATCTGCAGACTTGCTTAGTTTCCCTTCCAGTCCTTCATCCAAGTAATTTATGAAGATATTGAAGACCACAGGGCCTAATATGGAGCCCTGTGGAATCCAACTAGTGACAGGTCACCAGTGTGATGTTACCCCATTCACTGTTACCCTCTGTGCTCAGCCCATGAGCCAATTGCTCACCCATTGCATGATGTGTTTATCCAGCTGTGTGATGGATATTTTGTCCAGAAGGAACCTGTGAGAGACAATATGGAAAGCTTTACTGAAATCCAAGAAGATTAAATCAGCTGGCTTCCCTTAATCAACTGGGTGGGTTACCCTGTCATAAAAGGAAATCAGGTTTGATAAATAGGACTTTCCTCTCATGAACTGTGCTGTGACCAATGACTGCATTGTGTTTCAGGTGTTTTTCAATATCTCCCAGAATAATCTTCTCCATAATTTCACTGGGCAGTGAAGTGAGACTGACAAGCCTGTAGTCTTTGGGGTCCTCCTTCTTGCCCTTCTTGAAAATCAGGACAACATTCACCAGCTTCTGTTCAGGTGGGACCTCTTTGGATTCCCAAGACTGCTCAAAAATCATCAAGAGAAGTTTTTGACCATGGGACTAAATGAAAGAATACAATTACAGTATCCAACTGCATGATCCTTTGGCATCAAAGACTGCAGCTTTCATTGATCCCAAATTCATATGCTTCAGCTCCTGTCTTCTGCTAAGTTGTATGTGAAAGCTGAAAGTGTCTTAGGTCTTAATCAGTATTAACAGCAGTGTGATAGGCTATTTTTTTGCTTCACACTTCCACTAATTCCTAGACTTGATAATGGCTTTCTTCCCCTATGACACAGAATACTTTTAAAATGATTGACACTAGATTTTATTATACGGTTAGTGAACTCAAAATTAATTTTAATCAAATGCTGTAGAAATGCTTTAGCTGTGTTTCCAATATGTAGCTGCAAATATATACCAAGCTGGAAATTTATAACTTACTGCATATGTCTATTAACACATTAATATTCAATATCTTTATAGTGAGTGTAAAAATTATTGTAAGATCTGAAAAAAATGCTTCTTATAAATGTTAAATAAAGCATTTAATGCAAAAAAAAAAAGATCCCATCTTTGATAGGAAATGTCCTACAACTTCAAAAGTGATTTTCCTCAGAGAGTAATATAATGGCTATTTAAATCTTTTCTGAATTCACTGGGCCAGGTTTTCTTTCTGGTTAAGTGACAATTATTTCTGGGTTTGTCAGCTGCAGAAGTCCCTTGGTTTATTTTTTATTTTGTCCAGAATCAGCTGGAATATGGACCAACCTTTCATTAAGATGTTCCATCATTTGGGATCAGCAGAATGATTCCCATGTGGCTTGTTTTGGCTACATCTACTGTTATCTTCATACATCAGTTATCCTTACAAAACTCTGTAGGGGAGGTAATTATGATTCTCTTTATAAGTAGCTTCTTTCTTTTTCTTCTCTCATTTGATATAGATCTGTGATCTGGGGATTCAAAAATCTCCACTGACTCCCTCCATTTAATTTGTCTCCCTTTGCTCTGCAGGAGGTGGGTTAATAAGATAGGGTGCAGCAGAAACAGTGAGACTTCATTTCCTATATCTGCTTATTGAAACTACTGCTGAATTTTGGAGATGTGTTCTACCTGGGGCAGAATCATCTAAAGAGATGGAAACTTGCCCTGCAGTCTTGTCTATGCTACCAAAGGTTCTGTTTTAGCAAAAGGGGTGAAACTTGTAGGAACATAACATTTTTTGAAAGCTCTGTTTCTTCGTTGAGGTAGATGAAGACTGGCAAAATTTTTACAGAAAAAAGGAATGTGGAATGTGCAGATGAAAAGACAAAACTTGGTCACATAAACCTGTCCCTGAGAAAATGAGCTGAAAAACAACTACCCACAACTTATTTTCACAGTGGTTTAGGGATTACAAATATCAGTCAAATACCTGTCTTCTCTCAACTACTTGCTACTTTTCCAGGATGTTTAAAAGTTTTCCCAAGTTCTCACCTGAAAGTAGAGTTGTACATAACATGAAAAATCAGCCAGGATTTGGATGTCTGATAAACTTTTTGGGAAAAACCTTGACTTACTCTACTGTGGCTTCAACAGTGCCAGCTGGAAATACTTCAGTGAAAGTTATATTCAAATAAGTGGCAAACAGAAATTTTAAATTATATTACATTATTTTGCGTTGGTCTGAAAATTAAATTCCATGATTTATCCACCTACATTTTAAAAATGTTACTGCAATAGTTATAGCCATTCACAGGGGTACAAGTTCACTTAAATCTTACTATAATGGTAGAATAATGTTTCCAAAATTTCTATATTTTTGTATCACTGTAAATTTGCATCCTAACTTGCAAATTCTCAGCAGAAAACTCACAGATCTTTGAGACACTGTAGAATTTGTGAAAGTAGTATTTTTAAAAAAAAAAATCTGACAAAGGCAACAAAAAGTAGAATTTAATTACTAGTCTGAGTTAGTGTGCACTGCGTACAAAATGTTTCAGTGAATAAGGCCAAATAGAAGTAGCGCTCATTCAATGTACAAGATGCTGTTCCTTTGAAGACAGACATACTGTCTCATACTGTCCCATCTCACACTGCCTTACAGTTCTAGGATGTTTATTAAGGATTTCCTGGAAACCATTGTTTTCTGACATTTGAAGAGTAAATTATGCCAGAAAAGAGAAAAATTACTCCCAAAGTATTAGTCTCTACCATTAAATTTGGAATTGCTTGACTGAGAAGTGTCTGATGAGCATCTGACTTTATAACTGTAATACTTTTTCAATTATAACACATGCTTTTTCAGTATCTTAATGTATACAATTTCTGATTTGGAGATTTTTAAACAAAATTTAAAAACATGTATATGTATATGTATTTGGCATCATAATGGTTCCTTACACAGTTCAATGACAGGGATAAACTATGTGGAGCTAATCTCTCAGTGACTTGATATCTTCCAAAGAGACCAGTCTGCAAAAAAGAGTGGTGAAACAAAGAGCTTTGGAAATGTTTGCTGACAGCAGGACACTGCTGGATTGCAGGATTTCTTAGACATGTTTGAAAAAAATAAAAAACCTAAAGTCAATAGACTGAACGCTGGACCACTGTTCAGTTTCTACTCCCTTCTCCAAGAACATCTTAGTCTTTCCTCAGTTTTCACACTCTAGAGTCCTCTGCTTGTTAACAGGTGGGAATCTTTCCAGCATGTTGTCTTGCAGTCATATATGTGTGATACTGCAAGGAACTACTGGAAAAATTTTGGTCTCTAATCTTACCTCTTATGCTCTGTATCGCAAAGAGTTAAGGTTACCTTCAGTATGTACAGGTAAGAATTCTTTCAAAAGGTTTTCCACTCTTATGTGATGTCTTTTATATAAATTATACATTTTGAAGCTCATTTCCCTAAAATTATTTACCTGTAGTTTTGTTCAACTGTCTGATATAAGTCTTATAAACTATACGGTTTGGGAGAGTTTTGAGTCTTTTAAGGGTAGACATTGGAAAAGTAATTTGACTCACAGATGCTGCAGTAAATATATCCTGTTCAGTGCTTCCACGTATAAGATTTTGCCAATATGCAGAATAGTTTTTCTAAATGGCTAGAGGCAAGCTCAACTGTTCCCAAAGGTGTAAAGATTCAAATACACTTTTGAATTTTGTTTGGATGTAAATTTGTTAAGGGGGCTTGATACCATACATGCAATTTCTAATTTTACCTGTTAAGAATTATTAAATGGCAATTACTTTCTCAAAGTTCTATGTCCTGCTAAATATAGTAATATTCTCTTCCTAGCTATGAACAGTCAGTTCTCTATAAAGTGTATTTAAAAGTTAGTAATATTAACTATATTTAAGGCAATGGTTGCAATTAAATGTTGTTGGGGGTTTTTTTGTTTGTTTTTGAAGTGGTTCCTTAAAGAATCCTTCTCCAATAATATTTTCCTTTAAAGAGACATTTCAGTAGACATTTTGAAATAGAACTGAAGGACAAATATAACATGTTTGTTCATTTTATCTAAATATAATATTTTCTGGTGGGAAAGTGTTTGAGCAACAAGTCTGAAAGTTAATTAAGCAATTCTTTGGTAAAACATTTGGAAAATCTTAAAAAAAAAATCCCTCTGGCATTTAGAAGACTGAATAAGAGCAGAGGGAATTTGTGGATTACTGTCAAACTTTCAAAGTATGTATTAGAACATTTAAAAGTCTTCTGACATTTGAAACTTTTAAGACCTACCCATCAGGGTTACTTGCTGTGGTAAGAAATACATTAACCAGAATAATCCTTAAAATAAACTATGATAGTCCGTTGAATTTGATTACAGTGACTGAATCAAAATAATTAATTCAAAGAAAATATGTTCTCCAGAATGCCATGAGGAAACTCAGAATCACTATATTTCGTGCAACAAAACTGAGTTTGCATAAATATAGCTGTACTTTACATAAGTAGTAAATGAGGGACAATAGAGAGAGAAAAAACTGATTTAAAATACATTTTAAAATGCCTGGATCAAAGAAATGATGATTTTTAGGACTGAGTGGCTGTGAGCTTATTAGTGGTTACCCAGATACTGAAATTCTAAACGTGAGGACATTTGTGTGATTCACATATCCAAAGCAGCTGAATATTTTCTAGATTCCAACATAAATATTTGCAACAAAGTATGCTATCCTGGTCATTTTCAGCCACTTTGTCCTGAATTTCATGTGCCTACATTTTAGATTGTAATTGGCTTGGGAACAGAACTGTCTAAACTGAATTGAATTGATATAGAACATTTCTGACAATGGAACATGGAAGACCTTCAGAAACTGATGGAGTTCACTGGAGTATTACTCAGGGAATAATTCCATTATGTAGCCCCACCCTCTTTATAAGTAATGGTCCTTGAAAAGAGCACTGATGAGCCATATTTTCACACTGAGTAGAAAAGTGTCCATTGCCATTAGCTTCATTTTTGCTGCAGAGAGACAAGGAACTGCTCTGTGCCAGGGAATGAGAGAGGAATGAACTTGGCTTTATGCCATGGAAAATAGCCTGTTCAATAAAGTTTGCCTTGTATTACACATCCAATATGTAGAATCTTCAATACTGCCAAATTAATTTTTTTTGACAGATAACTTGTGGGTTACTCATTTTGAAAATATAAAATTTACAGCTGTAACTTTTAGTATTCTGCAAGTTCATACAGTAACATCTTAGTTCACAGAAGCTTAGGTAAAAAAAACACCTAAGAAACATAAATATTGCAATGTGATTTTGTGAGATTAATATCCCGTGAATTTTGGAGCACTTTCTGCTTCAGATTGAAACTCACAGAGGATTCAAACATGACTATATGTTATTTCTAAAAGTGGCTTGAGCCATGAGGGGACATGTTAAATTAAAAAACAGGGATAAAAAGGCTGTGTGTGTTCTTGAACCAGAAGAAAAATTTTGGTCAAGCTGCTAAATCTAAAGTAAACTCTGGGAAGTTAATAGTTCAGGGGTCTGAAATTTCTAGCTCTGTAGGACTGCAGGTTTGGCTGATCTCTAAAAATGAATTTACTGGCTAGTTTTCTTAGATTTCTTCTGTAGTCAGAGCAATGTGTCATATTTAGGAAGCAATTCAAAAGGTTATTCCTGTTCAGTCATTATAAATCAATGAATAGCACAGTCTATGAACAGGGGAATATCCAGCTTAGATTTTGTAAAGGTAGATACCAAAAGCTTTGAGAAAGAAAATTATCTCCATAATATCTAATGGTAAGGAACAGAGTTAAAGTAGCAAGCTGGGAGCAAAATTAAGATAGCAGGCTGAGGGATGTAAAGATCCTGCTCTAAGAATCATAACTTGGGTGTTTGACCCCTAAAATCTGGTTAGAATTACTGCATTCTTTAGACAGCAAGAGAGACTGTTTGTACTCAGATTCCTCTTACGTGAAAATTTTCATGAGAAAAATAACCCCTGATGACTGTTCTACCCCCACACGACCAGGTACAAAATTGGGTTGAATGTTACTGTCTTGTTTGGTCATACCAGAGGAACATTCATCATATTCAGGTTGGCTATGGATTCAAGAGCAATACCATCAGTAAGGTGATGTTTGAATGGTAATGTAGTCTGACAACACATTATAATTCAAACTTTATTAAGGCGGTGAGAAAGATCACACACAGAATCACAGAATCAACCAGGCTGGAAAAGACCCCTGAGATCGAGTCCAACCCATGACCCAACACCATCCCGTCAACTAAACCATGGCACTAAGTGCCACATCCAGTCTCTTGTTAAACAGCTTCAGGGACGGTGACTCCATCACCTCCCTGGGTATCCCATCCCAATGTCTGATCACTCTCTCTGTAAAGAATTTCTTTCTAATGTCTAACCTAAACCTCCCCTGGCAGAGCTTAAGACCATGCCCTGTTGTCCTGCTGCTGGTTGCCTGGGAGAAGAGACCAACCTCCACCTGGCTCCAACCTCCTTTCAGGGAGTTGTAGAGAGCGACAAGGTCTCCCCTGAGCCTTCTCTTCTCCAGGCTAAACAACCTCAGCTACCTCAGGTGCTCCTTACAGGACATGTGCTCGAGTCCCTTCACCAGCCTGGTCGCTCTTCTCTGGACCTGCTTCAGCATCTCAATATCCTTTCTGAACTGAGGGGCCCAGAACTGGACACAGCACTTGAGGTGCAGCCTCAAATTCATGCAAAATCTCCTTGTTCAGCCAGGCAGTCGTCTTCCCCACCGGCTCGCCTTTCAGCACATAGGGACAGCCTGCTCCTGCGCCTTCAAGATTTCTTTCTTGAAGTATGTCCATTCTTCCTGGACCCCTTTGTTCTAAAGGGCTGTTTCCCAAGGTAGTCTCCAAACCAGCCTCCTGAACAGGCCAGTCTTCCCTCCGGAAGTCTAAGGTAGGAGGTTTTGTTGACGCCCTTCCTTACTTCGCCGAGTATTTAAAACTCTGTCATTTCATGGTCACTGTGCCCTGGACAGCCTGTGACCACCACATCTCCCACTATCCCTTCTCTGTTTGTAAACAGCTGTTCTGATGTGACCCCCTTCCTGGTATGTTCATTTACCAGCTGGAGCAGGAAATTATCTTCCATACACTCTAGGAATCTCCTAGACTGCCTCTTCTCTGCTGTGTTGAATTCCCAGCAGACATCCAGCAGGTTAAAGTCACCCACAAGAACAAGAGCTGGTGGTTTTGAAACCTCTGCCAGCTGCTTGTAGAATAATCACCCTCATCATCCTGGTTGGGTGGTCTATGACAGACTCCCACCAGGATGTCAGCCTTGTTGGCCTTCCTCCTGATTCTGGTCCACAGGCACTCAACCTTATCGTAACCAACCTCATCGTAACCAACCTCAAGTTCTGTAGAGTTAAAAGACTCTCTAACATACAGAACCACCTCTACTACCTCGCCTGTCTCTTCTGAAGAGCTTGTAGCCATCCATTGCAGCATTCCAGTCGTGCGAGTCATCCCACCACATTTCCATGATGTCATAGCTTTCCAACTGCACAATGGCTTCCAGCTGCTCTTGCTTGTTTCCCAAACTGCATGCATCAGTGTAGATGCACTTCAGCTGGGCTGCTGTTATGACTTCTAACCCTGGCTTTCCACCCTTAGGCTCTTCTCCAGGGAGCCTCATTTCAATCTCCTCCCTCTTCAAACCTATGCAACAATGTACCCCCATAGTGACTTACCAGATCACTGGTAGCAATCACAGGACTGTAAGTGATGCCATAGCTCGGGTGGACTGTCAACAACACTTCATATCTGGGTCACCTCACGGCCAAAGCCATTTGTGGAAATTGATTTGAATGCAGATAAAAGTTGTGACACCCCTTGGCTCCACCAATGGTGACATGATGTGAGGCAATCACACCTGGCATGTTCGTAACTTACCCTACGCATCGTTTTGGGTAATGTGGGTGTCATCCTGCCTACACGTTGATGTTGGTCAAAGGACAAAATTAAAGGATGTCATGCGGGCTGTTTGTCAATGTTTTAAACATATGTATGTAACATAATCTAAGGCATTGTTGGCTTACAGTTACCACACCAGAGGTGCAGCTAAGACCAGTTTCTATCTGACAGCCCCTTGTAGATATTCTACATTATAGAGGCCCACAGAAGCTTACTTTAGCTGTGGGATGGATGGTGCATTCCCTACCCTGGCCCCACTATGGTACAAGAAATGTTCATTAGGCCTCGGCCTTGACAAACTGCACTTGGACCAAGCCCCTCTTGAGCTTATCTGAAATACTGTCTGTTCCCAGGAACTAACACATGTCTAATGAGCACCTGCTTTCATAACAAGCAACCTTGGAAACTTATTTTTCTTGCCTGAATAACAAGTGGTTATAATAAGTGGAATAATGTTTTTGTTGTTGAACCTTGAAAAGAAGTTACTGACTTGAATTGCAGCCATGATAGATTATTAAGACTGAAGCCTGTTCTCTTGCAACCCTATAAGCAGTGGTCCTAAGTGAGATCCTTCAAGCTCTAGATTCCCAGAAGATAAGGGGCTAATGTGTACATCTCAAACATCAATAAGCAGATGACTGTGTAGCCAAACAAAGACTGTTAATAATAACAGACAAGAATTGTTGGCAATAACCAAGGACTATTAGTATTAACATGCTAAGAGAAATAACTAAATTTTGCTGGAGAAGGAGGGCCAGGTGGAGATAAGGCAGCACTTTTCTGTGAGAAAAAAACACAATGCAGTATGGTACAAGTGCAAGAATGAGTGGAAGGAAGTGAGCATGGACTATTGACTGAGACTGGCAAAGGCCTCGGAATCCTTCTGACCCATTTCCGGAAAGGCCTTAAAGATTAGACTGCACATGATAGCTAATTTACATAAGATGTGAGAAATTTGTCTTCGGTGCAGAGAAACCTGTCCATAAAAAGGTAGTCCCCTAAGCCCATCTGGTGCCCCCCAGGGCATCTCATTGACTGGACTGACAAAGCGTATTAGTTGGATTGGTGCTGAAACCAGGATTGGCATTCCCTCAGCTGGATCAATGCTTCCTTCCTTCCTTTCTTCCTTCCTTCCTGCCTGCCTTCCTTCCTTTCTTTAATTCATCTCTTCAATTTCTCTCTTACCTTTCACCCTACCTCTTTACCCAAAACCCACTTCTATGTGCTTATATAGTAGGTCAGGGTCTAACATAACAATTTTCATGCCAAGTGCATAATTTGCTAATAAAACTTTCTGAACCCTCTGACTTTTGTTGTTCTTTTCAACCAATGAGCATTTATGAATCTTAGGTTCTTCCTTCCCCTTGAGGGTTAGTTGTCACATCCATGTGCCAATGGCTCTAGTCATCTGCATTAGGACAAATGGATCCCACCCTTTAATTCCCTCTTCTGGGAATCTGGATACTGCATATTTAGATAACTGAACTCTTATGGTCACGAAGGAACAGAAAAGATAACAAAAGGCTTAGCAGGCATTCTGTTCAGCTTTTTGAATATAAACTAGTGCTTTTTTGTACATTGTTATGAATATGAACATTACATAAGCTTGTGTTACTCCTATAACATCAACTAAGAAACTAGAAAAAGGAACCTAGGATTCAGAGTCCCTGAAATGGTTTTCTAGTCATCTTCATCTTAAGTACTGGTACCAAATTTTCGTTTAGTTTTTAGACCTGAAATAAAGAATAGCATTTTTATTTTCAGATGCTTTTCCAGATCTCATAAAAACCCCAAACCCCAACAAACTTTGACTGTTCAGTCTACATTTTCTTCAGCAGCAAAGATACAGACTTGGAAGTCTTAAAAGGAAAGATTTGTAATTTTTTTGAAGGCTTTCTAGTCGTTATATAAAGTGCTTGGTAGATTAACGGCTTCCTCGATTCATATGCTGAGAGTAAGAGACTTCTTGCACAACTGCTGTGCTATCAATTACTCTGACCCAGTTGCACTGCCGAGTTCTCCTACTGTTCAGAACTTGCACTTGGTCTATTCCTTACAGACTGAGTCTCAGCAAAACTCTCAAAACAGCAGGCAGTTTTCAAATGGTGACCCTTTACTGGTGTCTGTAAATTCATAACTCATTTAGGTAGGATTCAGAAGGAAGGAGTGATACTTCAATCTTTAAGCATCAACACGGCACTGTGTGGGTTTCCTCTGAGGCTCATTCTCTCAGGTTGAACATGTGGTAGCTGCATCTTCCTCTCACCCCTTGCTGAGAGGTGGACAACAAAAGTCCTGATTGTCCTATTTTAAGTAACCATAAGGGTTCCTCAGAGAGGCAGGAATGTCAGTAAGACCTCCGTATACTTAAAACTCCTACATAAATAAAGTCAAGTGGGTCTGTAGCACTGTTCTCCTTCAGAGACACATCCGTAGTCAGGCATGTGTTGCTACAGTGACACTGAGGAGCCTCTCAAAGCTTTGAACCTTTGCAGTGGCACCTTAGAAGAAACAGCCAGTGCCGCTGATGCCTCCCTGCAGTAACTACACTGTCTGGAAGTTCAAACAGGTTGTGCTGCAAAAGATACAACTGGGCTGAATTTTCATATTTTATTTCAAAATTTATAACTTTTAAACTAAAAGTTTGAGATCTTAACATACTATAAAGCCCAGGAACCCTAGGTATGGATCCATCTTGCATGTACCTTTATCTGGTAATTTTTGGGTGGGCTTTTCCTTCACTTGGAAAGGAATTGTGACATCAAAAATCTCAAAGACCAGAGTACTCTGGGGCTGGATGATGCTTCAAGCCTATATATGGCCTAAAATGCTCACCAAATACCAAATACTTCATATTGTGCTCCTGATCTCAGTTACTGCTAGCTAAAAGTAGCATCAAAATTTCTGCTAAGTATTCATATATGCCTTATGTTTTTTTAAGACTGTTGAACACATTCTACCCACAAGTCATGTAATCTACTCCAACGTCTTCACACTACTCTAGTTTCTTGAAACATTTTGAAATTAATAAATTTCTAAATCCATGTGGAATAATCGTTTATATCAGAGAAACCATCTTAAATTATACACATGAAGTTGAATTGTCAGTGTATATTGTGTTACAGCAAGAAGCATGTTACTTACCATTGCCCTATTCTTCTTTTGATAATTCTGCTTCCTGCTGGTTTTCAAATAGCTTTTACATCTTTTTAATTGTTAACTGCAAATTGAAAATATCTGCATACTGATACTGTAGAAATAAGAACACAGTTACACTAAAATCCAAGTTATTTTTATTGCCTACTGCTTTCTTTTACTGGTGTATTGTTTAAAAAGAAATATTTATGCTTTAGGCATATGCAGGCATAAATAAACTTGTTTATATGTGTGTAAACATATATGTCATCTTGCAATAATTGTAAGTGGCATTACAAGGCCACAAGCTTTGGTAAAAGAAGTAATCTCAGAAAGAAAAAATATATAAATAACATTCCTTTTTGTTTCTAAGAAATTCACAGTCTCACAAAAAGAACTGGATAGCTAACGTGCTTTGTTTTCCTTTTTTTTTTTTGTCATGTTCATTATTGACAATCGCATAAAAATCTCTATTTTTTTTATTCTTCTCCACTGAATTACTAATTGAGACATATTATGGAACAGGCAGGAACACCACTTGCAACATAGAGGTAAAAAAAATTAAAAGACAGCTATTGTTACTGTCTTCTAGGTGTTTTTTTTTCTCTCATTAGAAACAAACAATATTGTTTAGATGAGCTGTTTGCCACAACCCTAGAAAAATCTTTTGGCTTGCACCATGGGTTTATATTTCCTTTCACTTAATAGAATCACTTACTTTTCACCTCATTTTATTTGCTTGCTTCTTAGCAATGAATCTCATCCCAACCCAATCTGAAGCATAGTTTTCCAGTCTCAAAGCATTCAAAACTTGCTCATTCTTTCTGAAGCTAAACAAAGATTATTGATGGGCAGTGTATGCAGTGTACTGATGTGCACCCTCATTCCTGCACTTGAGCTCACTTTGGACATTACTCCTTTGAAGAAGCTTCTAACATAAAGTAAGAATATTATTTACTGAAGTTTGTATTCTCATCATTTTTGCAATAGAATATTTTATTACCAAACAAGGAAGTTCTCTGTCCTAAAATGCCATAGAAGAATAAATATAGGTAAATAAGGCATTGGTTAATTTATCCTACATAGTAGCCACTAAGAGGGACTTATGAAGTGTTCTAGATAGAGTCAAAGTTGCCATTTCCCAGAATAATACTTTAAAGAGACTGAAGGTAGAACATTTTATACTGTCAGTCAAGGATTCATTCCAAAATGAACATAATTGACAGATAAATATAAAATTTTATCTTCATACATGGTAAATTTACATTGAGATGCCTAAAAGCACCGAATGACTTACACTTCTAGGCATCACCTCAGTGACAATTTAAGCAGCTAAGCTTAATGTCAGTAATGACACTATAAGTGCATCTTCAGAGCAATCTAATTCATATATTCCCTTTCCAGCCATTTATTACAGAGTTCATGCATTTTACATTTCTCTATATTCTGTTTAAACCATAATATTTTCCTTCTAGTATTTCAAAGGGTATTTTAGACTTGTGCTGCCATTGAGGTTTATATTCTTGCTTTGGTCCCTTAAGTTTAAATGCCTCTCTTGTGTGTTGAATAGGGTATTACTAACCTAGAGAATAAAATGCAAACACTGTAAAATTCAACTAGTTTTAATACTTAACTCTCTTCCTCCATCAAAAAACCCCCTTTTTTGTTGATTATAGCAACTTAATTATCTTCTTTCATCAATAAAAATGCTGTTTTGTGATTATAGCAAACTTCCATTCTTACTATCTCCGTTTAAATTCTTATGCAAAATTATTTGTAAGGTAAGTATTCTGATACATGAAAGAAATAACACTTTTCTAAATCATGCAATAAAAGCAGTCATTTAGCATTCAAATGTGGCAGTTCAGTTCTGGTGCACTCAGTTACAGCAAAAAACATGAGGCCCAACAAAATCTCATACTCACAGGGAAAAAAAAATCAAAGACAGTAATGTAAATATTTCTTATTTACTTTTCTCTCAGTAAATTAACTACAGAAACAATACAGTAATATTATCCATACACTGGGAATATGTGCAAGTTTACAATGTCTGTTTTGAATTCCTGTTTACTTTGCTTTCAAGCAAATGAAGATCATTTCAATGGAGTAGAATTTCAAAGTCATGAAACTAGTCTGTATGCTCTGCCTATAGCATTTCAAGCCTGAATGGCCCATACTGCCTCATAACAGAGCAGTGCCTTGATGGGACACTCGCAGTATGTGTTCCTAGAAACTGTATGCCTGATACAGTCTTATTGGTTTTGCTGGTCACTAGAACCACTGAAGAGTAGGGTTTGTATGCTTATGGGGTCAAGCAAGAGTTAAATGAGGATTTTGAGTATATTAGTGCTACATAAATACAAGATTGTTGATTGTCATCTAAGGTATTTCAGTCTCCTGTATCATCCCCTGGTCAGCCTTCCAGAACCTCCTTGACCACTGTGACTGTATCAAATCCCATGTCACTGCATGCTTATCTTTTCTGTAACCTCTTTTCAAGGTGTTTGCTGTTAGAGGTAGAAAAATAGAACACATGGATCCTTCATCTGAGGGCATGACTGTGCTATTTTCTTATGCTGGTTGTCTTTTTTTCCCTGTGCAACTCATGCCGTTACAGTCATATCTTCTTTTTCTATGACTTTTGTTAAACAGGCAGTGACTACAGACAGGTACTTCAGATGGGGTTATTCCTTATACAAAGAGAATAAATGAACAGTATTAAATACCATTTTGTTGTACCTATTGGTTAATGCTGAGTGATGAACTTAAACAAACACTTTGCTTTTTTATGAACATTTATGGTTTTGTTTGGTTTTATTTTGATTTTTGTTTATCTGTTTTTTAAATTTATCAACAAATCTAGTATGTAGGTGCTGGCCAAATGATTCAGAGTTTAAAAAAATTATACTCAACCTGCTTAATATGGAAGTGCTTTCCATGGACTGAAATAGAAGAGTGCATGAGTAGAATGTTTTACACTAGCATGGCTAATAGATGGGAGATACTTTGTAAAAAAGCAGTTTTTGAGACACTTGTCTAAACATATATCTCATCATTGTACCTAATGATGCTGCTCAGTTTCACAGGCATTATTTAACTGGGTTTTGTGCTGTCAGATTAACAAGCATCAATTGCCTCACAGTCTTATTTAAGATTTTTTTTTTAAATGAAGACAAAGACAGGTATGTTGCTCACTATCAGAGGATCAATGCACTATTTACATATAGTTTCTTCAATACTAAAGGGTTCTCACCAGTGATTAAATATCCTGTAATATTCAGTCTCTGTTTCTGGGCGTCCTGCCACATCTGGCTTACTACCTGTCCTTTGTCTATTTCCAGGTCTTGTCATTCCAACTAAAAATGAATTCTAGTCAAGGGGTTTTTAAGAGAAAGGCGATTTAGGGAAAGGGAATAGAGGATGCCTGAGAGATGGGTGTGCACTGAAAGTGCATGAACAGCTGTTAATTCTTGCATGACTCTCTTTCTAAAATATAACAGTTCCTGACAAGGAACATTTTTTGACTCTGTAATGTAATTTGTGGAGGCAGGAGTTCTTTGCCATTCTTTATCAGTCAGCTGGGGTCAAATTGAAGTTAACATATGCTGGGATTGAATGCTCAGGTCTCAGTAGTGTCCCTCACCTCTTCTTCCAGACGGGCTGAAAGTTCAGAAGTCAGAAACATTAATGTTCCCCTGCTGTCCCTAAACAGCCAAACTACAGTTCTCTTGTTTGCTAGCAGAAAATTTAATTGGGTTCCCAGATTAACTCAGATTATTAAACAAGGAAATCCAAGATTTAGATCTGTGAGAGTTTTTACGTAAGGTTTGGCTTTAGCTATAGAAACAGACACCTGGAACATGTTCTGCCATCTGCATTATTCAGAGAGAATTTGTGCATTAGGCATGTTTATAATTTTTTGTTGTGATATCATCTACTGGCCACTTGCACTCAATTTCACAAAATCAGATGGAAATTTAGAGCTGAATATGTTAGTCTGTTTTATCATGTTAATAAATACAGAAACCTGTTACATGCTGATTTATCGTGGTGCTCAGGGTTGTGTTATAGTTTATGACAATTTACTTACCAAATAAAGCATGCATACTGTTTTCAATTTATTTGTACTCCCAGGACAGTGATGAAACTGTTTTGGTTAACAGGCTCGTAACAATATGAGAGTTAAAGCTGGAGGGTTTCTAGAGTTTCCAGAAACATATATTTCAGCTTGAACCACAACAATCATTTGTGGCATAAGTGTACTAATGTGACATTTACAGACCATGTGGGTCATTCAAAAATTTTCAGAACTCCCATAGCAGTGATATTTTAATAATGTACAAAATCACACAAAAATATAGAAACCTTTGCTTTTAAATGTCAGCTTTTGTGAGTGATGAATTTGGTAGTTTAACTACTACCTTTCTGTAGAGATCTTTTAGTCATTGCTTCCCCTTTCATTTTTAAAAGTGTGTATCTGTAGCACAACCACTTCCATGCTTTCTGAACAGCCTGACCATATGTTCTAATCTTGACTTCCTAGGAGCAGTACAATCTCACTCTGACTTGAGCTGAGCCATACACTTTGGGGAAGGTTTATGTAGTGATTAATTTATCTAAATTTACCTTTCTCTCTTTAACTCCCTTACTGTGTTGTTGGGGTTTCTTGTGGTGGGAAAGGGGATCTCTTATTGTTTCATGCACCAGCTCCTTTCCTATAGCTGTCAGCTTTAATCTGATCTGCTCATTTTCCTCAGAGACTTGTGCTCAGAGGTAACATGCATCATCTCAGACTTTTTCCTTAACTGACTTACAATGCAACCATCCTGTCCTGGACCAAAGACTCTGCCCTCTCTCACCTGCTGGTATCCACATTGCATAGTAAGAGATCTGCTTGACATAAACAAACTACTGCAGGGAGTTTTGTCTCCCACCCTAGCTATATTGCAGGTGGGCACAATCTGAAAGATACAAAAATAAATGGCACTATTTTCCAGCAGCTCTTTGGTGTTTCCATGTGAGTGCTTCAGGCTGTATTAAAGTTCACTGGATTTTGCAAACACAATGGAATGTTGTTTCCCCAGACATTGCTGCTGTGCAGCAATTGTATGCTATATCATATTAATCATTTGTCTTTTACTGCCTGTGTATGCCTAGGGAGCAGTAGATCTACCTGATCTGTTGCAGAGAGATGTACCTGGATGGCCAGTTATGAGTCAGCTATGCAGTTGTGCAGGACCTCAACTGACAAGGGTTGAATCACGAGGCAGGCAGCTGCATTACTATTGTTGTGGCTGACTTAGTATGGCCACAAACCCATCTGCTTCTAGCTGATGGCTTAGAGCTGGTTTGCATCCTTTCACCCAGTCATAGTGTAAAAACAAAAGGCATTCTGAAAAGCATCAAAGGAAGGTAACCCACAGTCATATAGGCATATTTTCAAGACTTGTATTATGTTCATGCCTACTAGAAACAAGTGAAAGATGCATGTTATAGAGATCTTGAACTTTCAAAGCAAAAGCTCTTGATAACTGAAGCCAGAAATCACTGGACAAGAGGTAACCTGAGGCAACAGGCTCTTCAGATAAAATAAATATGCTCAGTTTCTTTTCCAAATGACCATTTCTTTTTTTTTTTTTGCTCTGCCTCTCACCATTTCTAGCCATATCAATGGGCAAGGTGTTTTATATTTAGCATAATTTTTTCTATGTGCAAAAGTCAGTTTTTCAGTTCATAAAAATAAATTTGAAGAATCAATGGCAATGTAATGTTTATTTTAAGAACAGTATCTCACTGGTTGCTATTTCCCTGGCTATTCACTGTGGCTATTTCACACACAGGTGGCATAACTATATAATTTTTCAACCACAAGTAATATTTGCTTTCCTTTCCATTCTATAACAAATATGATTCCAGCTTATTTAACAAAGAATTATCTGAAATAAATTTGGAAATAGAAAGAAATTAAATTTGGTTTTCGTGTTTTTCATTTTCAAATGTTTTCCTCAATCTTGTTAATATATTCCTATTGCTTCTGAACAGCAACAGAACTTGTATCAGCATTATGCAATGCACAGTGAGGTTGCACTTAGCTCTCTATATGGAAAATAACAACTTTAATCAGACTTCCCTTGTAAAAGAATGAGGATGACTTTGACATACAAAATTAGAATTTGAAAAGTAGAAACTTAAAGCTCAAGTAAATTGAGTAGACAAGTCTATAACAATGGCTCATTAAAGGTGACTGAATCACAGAATTATGGAATTATTGAGGTTGGAAGGCACCTCTGGATATCATCTAGTCTAACTCCTGTGCTAATAGCAGAGGGAGCTAGAGCAGATCGCTAAGGGAGGTATACAGTGGGATTTTGAATATATCCAGGATTTGATACTGATGTTTAAGTGGAATTTCTTCTGTTTCAGTTTGTGCCTTTTGCCTCACTGGGCACCACTTGGAAAAGTTTGTCTCCATCTTCTTTAATTCCCCACCAGCTAATTATATAGACGGATAAGAGTTCCCTGTACGTTCACTGATCAGGTTGAATGACACAAGCTCTCTCAGCTGTACGTCAGATGCTCCAAGCTCTAATTGTCTCTGAATTTGTTCCAGTATGTCCATGACACTTCTACTGGGATATGCCCTACTGGTGCTGGGTAGAGGGGAAGGGTCACTTCTCTAAACCTGCTGCTGACAGTCTTCCTAATACAGCTCAGCAGCCTTCTTTTCTAAAAGGGCACATTGCTGGCTTCTGACCAGTTGTCTACAGATATTCCCAAGATCTTTTCTGTAAAACAGCTTTCCGGCTGGTTGGCCTCTACTCTGTGTACTGATGCACAAGACTGTTCCTGCTTAGAGGCAGGACTTGCCCTTCTACTTTGCTTGCTTTGTTCACCTGTTTTCTGCCAACACACCTCTTTGGCATGCTGAATTCCCTCTGAATTGGGGCACACCCACCTGGTGTATCAGCCACTCCTCCCAAGTTTGCATCATCACGCTTGATGAGAGTACAGTCTGTCATATTGTTCAGGTCATTAATGAAGAGATAAGACATTATTTTCCTGGAATGAGCCCCTGGAGTACACGAGCAGTGGCTGACCTATCAGGCTGGTCAGATCTGACTTCCCAATCAGTCCAAGCAGACTATTTGCAGTCACCTTCTTGGTGACTTGGTGATCAAACCTTCTTAATAGATTTAGAAATGGCTTCCAGTATAATTTATACCATCACCTTTCAAGGGATCAAGATGAGGCTGACCACACTGTAGTTCCTTGGATCTCTTTTTTTGCCCTTCTTGAAGACAGAAGTCTTCAAGTCCTCAGGAATCTCTTTCAGCTCCCATGACCTTTCAAAGATAATTGTGAGTGGCCTAGCAGTGACACCAGCCAGCTCCCTGGATTCACCCTATCAAGATAAAAGACACATTCAGATTGAAAAAACAATTTTCTGAAAAAGTATAAAGCACTCGCTGCTAGAAAAAATCTCGAAATTGAAACAAAATATGTTTTGAAAGAAAAAATTTTATTAAATCACAGCTATTCATGATAAAATAGGAGTTACTGGAGTATAGTGCTTTATAAAAATCATGTTTATCCTTTAAATTTTAAAATGTATTCATATCTTATACAGAAATAGATTGTGTTTATACCAAAACGACTAAAATTGTTTGGAATTTCTAGTTAATGTAGAGTGAATTTGGCTTCTTGGTGAGAGGTCTCTGACACTGACAGCACTGATATTGCAAGTAGTGTGTGAACTTCTGATAACTTTTCCAGTAGAATATAACACTTGGCTTTTGACCCAGAAGTGCCAAAGTGATTTTGATTTCCTAAAAGAAATTCTTTCTTCACAGACTGTACTGCCATAATTCAGATCACTGGCAGTTTTCAAGTAGAAGCACTTGAACAGAAGTGACTGTTGAAGAGAAGAGACCAAAATGGTAGTTGATACTGGTTTGGTCCTTTCAAATGGAGTAAGAATGTCTGTGAACTCCACATCTGTGTCTCTGCCTGCTGCAGGTGTCCTGAACTTCCTGTAACTGTATAGGAGATACAAGTTCTTTTATTCCCCACATGAACTGCTACCTAGAATCTGTACTCAAAATAGAATGAAGCACCCTGACATTGTTAATGTTGGCCTAGTCAATCTACTGTTATTCACTATCATTGGCTGTTGTCAACTTTTGCCGGTAAAATAAAAGTCTTAATATCTTGGGTTGAAATGGACTGAAATATGTTACTACAATTTATATGTATTTGGCATCTTATGAGCACAGCTCAGGCAAAGTGTTCTGCTACCTTGGATGATGGGAGTCAGTAATCCAAAGCATAGGACACTTCCCAGTATCTGGAGGACAGATACGGTTCAGTGATGCATAAAAAATTTTATAGGTTCCTTAGCACCTATACATATTCAATAAGATCTAGTGTAAAATTCAGAAAAAAAAAACTATTGTCCCTCAACTACTTTAGTAGTTTAAAATATTTTAAATAATTACTGTCTCAAATGTTGTTCTATAACTTCTTTCATCCAGCTAGGAGTAAATCTCTTTTTCCTTGCAGTACCACACTCTAAGTAAGAATTACTGCCACTGACCTTGTCAATCTTATGCTGAGGTAAAAGTGGCATAATAAGTACAAATATCTTCCTGAAACACTATTGATCTTGAGCCAGTCCAGTAAAAGCACCATTGGGTTCCTTGAAAACATATATGGATTATCTATGTACCCAGCAGCTTGGATATTTTCTAATGAATGACTTTCTGTGCAATAATTGCTACCAGTTATCCTAGGACTGAAATGACCCTGTAGAAATGGCCCTGAGAAAACCTTAATAAAAAATACTGGCATTGTGGCAGTCAACAAATGAAAAAGTACTCTTCTCAATATGTGGCAGCTACTCTTCTTACTGCTGAGCAAAAAGATAACTATAACCAAATTACACTATTCAGTCCTCCTTTCACCTCAATGCAAAGTGTGGCTGTTGGTTGTTTTTGTTTCTTTCTGTCATCTGGACAGATAATAAACTGCACTTTCTTGATCTTTCTGCTTAATACCTCAAACCCTCAGCCTACTTAGGAATCATTCTCCAGAATCCCAAGGAAAGAATCAAATCAGCTTGCTGTCAAGATCTGTTTAAGTGATATACACCTTTAGAAAATTATGGCAGTGCTTCCTAAAATGATTCATTCTAAGAATATGACAATAGCCAGTTTGGTAATACTTGCCTACAGGTAAGAATGATGTCAAACACCCACAACATTGGAAATCTAATGACTGACATGACCTCTCAGCAGTTCATAGATAGTGGAAAACCACTATTCTAGCCGAGAAAACAATGCTGTACAGTTCTATATATCAGTTAGAAATATGGCATTGCCTTTACACACAATGTCTTATGTTTTGTTTGCAGAATAATTATTCTGATATCAACTATGTGCAATTGTCATTTATTAATATTAGATCACCTTATATTCCATGACAATTGCTTTTGAGTTACTGTTCTCTATTGAATATCATCTCACTTAATGAGACAGTATCGCCTTATTAGAATTCACCTAGGAAAGTGTCACTGTGGCCAGGACACTTCTAAAATAGTTGAGACAAATTAGTATTGTCAAACCCAAGAGAGAGATTATACATTCCCCTTTAAACTGCTTTTGCATCTTTCAAGGACAGTTTACCCCCTGCAGATTCAGCTGGCTGATGCTTTAAAATATCTGACACTGTTATTCTGTAAAGTATTTAAAATTATTTTTTAAACTCAGAATTTTTTTCATACTATTTCTTTATCTGTAAAAGAAAAAATAATATTTTTCAAAGTTTGAAGTTGTTATGGGTAATAAATACAGATATAAACAGCATTGTCAAGGGAAGAAAATAATTTAAAGTATAGTAGTTACATTTAGCTGATATATCTAAAGAATTGCATCAATTGAATTAGTCACTATTCAGGTTCAGTTTAATTGCCAACAATTTATTTTGAAAGTAAGAGACCTACAATATTGGATATTTATTTCCTTTCAGACTGAATTACATTCAAATACAGCATATAAAACTCTAAAAGAATCCTTATTTCAAGTACAAAGCAGCTGTAATTATTCTTGTACAAGAAATTCATCGTGAACATAAACTACAATATCCAGAACACTTCCTGCAGTGACAATGCTCCCAAAATTTCAGCTTCTTTATATTTGGCAGTTGTAAACTCAAATGATCTTAATATTTTCACAATACACTTTCCTTCTTTCAGCTTCTCAAACCAAGGGCTCTGCAAATTAGATTAACAAGGAAACCCTTCACCCAACCCCTTCACTCAATGAACTCACCAGGAAGTGTTTTTGCTCCTTTTTTTCCCTGATAAACTTCCACTTGTGTCTTCCTATCAAGTGTGCTGTGAGAGTATCCCTGTTCGCCCCCATCCCTGCAGATGGAGCACCTGCTCAGTGTACCTTGCTACTGCTTGGGAACAGTTTCCTTGTGCCTTGTCTCTGATTCTGTGAAAAGCTGAAACACAAAAATGTGATCATTTAAAACCAGATGAGGCCTGTAAAGATCCAGATCACTAATGACACTGTTGTCTTCTGGATTTTTGTCCTTCAGTGTGAAATTCAATCACATAACTAAAATTTATTTCACAGCAATAAGAATTTGATGTTTCTCTCTTCCATAGCTAAAATTTGCATCTGCTTACAGAATATGAAGAACTAGGGCTTAAAAAAGACACTAAATATTTAAAGACTTACTATAAATGTTTCAGGCCAAATAACTAGAACACACTCATAAAAATCAAAACATTATATAGAAATATGACAAATCAGTAGAAATTCCTACTGAGCAAGAAACTCAGTTTTTAAACATTTTTTTTCTTCAAAACAACTGCTCTTCTTTGTATTTAATATATCATTTATGAAAATCTTAAATTTTGAAACCAGGTGCTTCTCTTTATCTATATGAGTTATTTTAAAAAGATTTAGTATTTCAAATATTTAGCTAAGTATACAAATTTATGCCAATGTGGACCATCACTATACTTCAAAATACCAATAGAACAAAAATTCTAAATTTTGAGAGAACTACCCTTTGACAATATTTGGCAAAAGTCCTTCTTCTGAAACAAATTTGACATTATTTAAAGGGAATAAAACAAGACTCAAATAAGCAGGTAGGCAAGAAACGTTACCTGAAGTAAGGCAGTCAAATTTTCTGATTAAAATTGGTACAGGTAGCATATTCAATTTCCTCCAAATACTTGCCTTCACCTGATATCTCATCTCTCTTACATCAGCACATAATTTCAATGCAGATTTAGAGGTCCTGACTAAATGAAGAATGTTCTAATTTATACTAGAAAATAAAAAACTGTATTGGAAGATCTAGGTGTATTGCAGCTTCTTATTTGAGCTATATTCTTTGTATTTTAAATAATATTGATTTGTTGAAGTCATTATGTTTGCAGATTCTGGTCTTCACCACGGTGCCATTTGATGGTCATACTCCAATTTATGTTTCTGTGATTTTTTACTTTTGTCAGCCTCTTACTCCTTTGCTATTTGAGATGTGAAATTGGGATTTCAAAAATATGCATCACTGCCACTATTTAAAAATATTTTTGATTAATGTTTTCATGAAGGAGGCTTTCAACTAACTTTAGTGCCCCCTAATCTCAAAGTACAGAAGCTGTAATTTACTTCATATTACTGTGTTTAAATGCAAAATGAAAGCAAAGTGACAGCCTCAGTCAAAAAGAAAACTATACTTAACCTTCAGAATATTTCTTCTGTTGTAGAGAATTCCATATCACTTAAATACAAATCTTATCAAAGTCATTGCTTGTTCAGAAACACTGACATTTTGATAACTGGTTTTAAAAATAATATGGTATAAGGGAACACAGCTAAATACTTTAATAGTCCTAGATTCTCCAAGAGTTTTGTGCTTCCAAAAGTTCATTGCTGACAGGTAAACTTTATGTTGTGCAATGGCCTTGTAGATGGGGAAAAGGTGGGCTTCCAGATGAGGCAGGCTGTGGAAAGCAAAGGCAAAAGACAGTAACACTTTGAAAATAGCTGTTCCTTGCCTTTTTTGTTCCTCCATCCCAAGCTTACTATTTGAAATAAACCTACCTCTTCATTTCTAGAACTTTATGACTGTTAAGTTTTCTGATAAAGGTAACTACTGTACCTTAATGATTCAATATAATATCCAATCTCACACTAGGCAACAATAATAGCTGTGTTTAGTTCAATTTTGTCAGGATATTTTGAAGTCCAGAATGAATTAAGGAAAGTGAGGAAATGAAAGTTAAAACTTTGGTCTTAAACCCATGACTCTTCAGACCAATGAAGCCATTTATTTCAGTGGCTGTAGACTTGTGTCGTAAGCAGTCTGGAGATGTGTTTTTTAGAGAAAAGGAAAATAGTTTGGAGACACTTAAAAAGATGACTTGCATTATGCCTGGCTACCCAAAGGAAACAACTTATCATTGTGTCAAACCAATAAGAGATGTAGGAAATATGAGAGACTTCCTAACAGTTTATTTACACAAGAAACATTTTCCTTTTTAAATGAAAGAATTTGGTCATCCTCTTATTCTACACTACTAAAGATAATTTTAAGTGGATTTCAGTTTCAGAGTGCTGAAAATATATTAACACATGCTGTGTTAGAGTAAAATTGCTTAGAGTCATTAAAAATCAAATAATAATGGATCATGAATTCAACCTTTTCACTTAAATTTGCAGAAGTTTTCTACCTAGACTTTCATATCTGTGTTACTTCCATCTTTCTCAGAGAGGGTAAAATGGAGGACAGCCTTGACATAAAGGCAGTAACCTCGGAGTCATCGGTGTGGACAATGAGTAACTGATCTTTTACTGGCTCTATGAAACTGGGTGAATATTTTATGATCAAGTCTAAAAATCAAATTTTATTTTGAAGTGAAAGAAGGGATTCATAGCCCTCTGTCAAGTTAAAAAAATCAAGCATACTGGCTAAAGGACTGCTTACGATCCTTTATGATGCTGAGGACAGAGGAATAAATCATTCACTGCCCTGCAGTTTAAGTACCAGCCCACCTTCAAGACTAAACACAAATTTGTAATTAAATACCTAATGTCATTCCTTTCAGTCCAGTGAGACCTATGTTAAATGTTTCATTCCTCCATGCAGATTGGAAGCCATATCTCCCAAAAGAGTCTTTTAATCATCAGGAAGATAAGCCGAGGGACCCTCAATCTGCCCGCTTGGTACTGTTCCACTTTGCCTAAGAAAATATTGATTTAATTGCACTTGTTAAAGCAATCATCCTCGAGGACAGAATCAGGATTCCAGTTCCTTCTGCCACTAATATTTTGCTAATTTATGCTGGAAAAGGAAAGGTATGTTTCCCTTCACCTCTGCATGTGAACTGACCAGTTATATAATCAGTTTCTCATGGTCTTTGGCTCAGTCAATATTTAATTACTCTGTGTAAGTGAAATAAATTCAACAGAAAAAGAAAAATGGGAATACCCAAATTATAGGCCACTAACTGCTTATAATTTAGTTGCTTGAGTTTCTCAATTAAAAATCAAAAATCACAGAGTGAGAATGAAAAAGAAGAAGATATTCTGTATCCTGACAATGCTGTTTAGTTGTTAGCTGAAAGACTTTCAAGTCAGCATCTTTGGTTTAATTCTGCTCTCTCTGTGACCTAACCTGCAGTGTTCTTGGTGGATGTTTTGCTTAACCTCTCCAGATAAGTACTTAGTGTACTTGTCAAAGTACTGAAGGCAGACACAACTGAAACAGTTTTAGACATGACCAGTAGGTCTCTAGGCACCTAAGGAAATGAAAGTTGGAAATTTACATCGCAACAAACTTCAGTTACCTTAAGCCTTAGCATGAAGTTTTGGCATGCATAGGAATTTAAATTCCTGAAGTTACAGTATTTTATGGTCTATTACATTATCAATTAAGTGCTTCAGTCCTAAGGAGTTCTTTGAAAAGGACAGAGCAGAATTTCCCCAGTGTATAAGTATTGTGCAAAAAAAATGTATTGAATCTCACAAAATGTAAGGATCAGCTACGAGGCAATGAAGTGAAATGCCAACTCATATAAGTAATATATACGATGATATATACTATGATATAGCAGTGTTTATCCAGTGGTATTACAGAATGTTTTACCTTTGCCATCAAAAAAGTCCTGCAATGACAGTATCCTTACAATTACAGCTAGAAATGTTTCTTCATATTCATGGGTCTCGCAGACATAATCAACATATGTAATCAACAATGGCACAATATGACCATATAGGAAATGGGATAAAGTTTGGAAATAAAGACTTAGATTTCCTTTTTGAAGTGACTCAGTAGTTAATGCTCTACTTCAATGCAATATGAAAATATTTCCAAGATGGTAGAATTCATAAATCTAGAATAATCACTGGGTCTCACAAAAAGCAAGTGATATTCAGTTTGTTTTAAAGAAAAAAGATAGAAAAATGCAGCATATCTGCATTAGTCAAGGGAATACTGAAAATGAGAACATAATACTGAGAACAGGAAACAGAACCTTTGCTTCAAACTCAAAATTAGGAGTGGGGTACACCTATATCCCAAGAGGAGGTGCTGTCAGACGGTAGAGATGGGCACAGAGTTCTGCTACAGGTTTCAGCTATGCCAAAAAGCTGCACCTTTGTCGGCTCAGCTTAATGAGCCTTAATCTAATCTGATGAAAAACATCTTGACCAGATGAAAGATGTCATCTTAAGTGTCCTCAGTGTTGATGTCTTGCAATATCATAAATACTGACAACAGCTAATAAGAAAAATAACTAGTAGGTAACTGTTGAACAAAATGGGCTTATTGCTTGGCATTTCACCATCTTCATTAGAGCAGATTTACGCTAACTATAGAGACAACACCACTAGATTTATAGACCTAAAGCAATAAAAGGCAAAGTTGCTCTTTACTCAACAGAAGCCCCGTTGTGGAGATTTATATTAGAAAGGCGCTTCATCATCTTCTGATTAATAATTAATTAACAGCAACAGGCTCATTCAATTATTTCTTTCTAATATTTTCACTCTATTTCTTTTTCCAGCAGCAGTGTAATTCATTATAAAGTACTGCCAAAGGTGACTGATGTAATTGAAGACAAACCTCTTAAATATAAAATTCTAGTTCAGAAAAAAGATGCCAAGCTTCATACCCACAAACTAATGACTACTAATAACAAAAAATTACTAATAATTACTGTCTTAAAACAGTACTTGACCATCCACTATTGCTTCCTGAAGACAAAAATTTATGATACATTTTTACAGAGATTAATAATTTTATTACAAGCAATCTAATCTGTAGTTACATAAATTAAACTCACTATTTTTGTATTTATTTTACTCTCACTGCCCCACAAGTCATGCTGATTTCAAGACCAAAGCACTTAGTGGAGTTTGAATTTAAACCCAGATGACTGAAAAAGAAAACAATACATTTCAAGCTAACCTCTCTGTGATTGCTTCTGTTTACTTTTTTTGTTTTGTTTTGTTTCTGTACAACATCCACTTACCAGGAATTCTAAAGTTCTGAATAAGAAGTATGTCTGCCTGCTGTGGAAACAAATTACTCTTTATTTTCTAACTCCGTTTGCAAAACATTCTTCCAGATGTTACAGTATTGTCAGATATAAGAAAGCATGACACTTCTACTGTCTGTTTTCAAAATAGATTTTGACATAAAGAATTTCTCCACATACTCTGTTGTGCCACTTCATTGTTTAGTTTTTTAAAAAATCTTAAACACATTTGGGAAAGAAGGAGGTCAGATAATAATACTGCAATACTAGTTGTTCAGATATATTTTTCCTGATAGTTTGGAATTGGTGACACAGGGCATTAGAGAGTCTTTCATGATCCCCAAAGTCATCTTTTTTGAACTAATTATGAAGAAAAGATACATAAAAAAATATATTTTTTGATTTGGGGAGGGAAGCTTCACCAATGGTAATCAGTGGTGATTTTTTGGATTTGTTGCCTACATGAGGTAATATACATGTATGTTGCATGTACCTGTAACTGGACTTATAACAAAAGCTGCACTAAATTTCTTATTGCTTTGCACTTACTTGGTCAACTCTATTCCTGGCAGATGGTGATGAGCAAGCAATTCAGCAGCATCCCTAGTCATTATGAGGAATACCAATTTTGTTAGTTAAAGTCATACAAAGCAGTGTGCGACCAGTCATAACTCTTTACAGCCATCTGTTCTTGCTCAGTATGAGTAGATTATTTTGGTATGTACTATGCTTTTTATATACCAAATACTTTATTGCATCCAGTCATCCAGAGGAAGATGGGTATGGATAGGACATAATTAATGCTGACTTTGTATCAAGAATATTACATATTTATTCTTCACAGTTCTTCAGAGGAAAACTAGGCATTATAAATTCATAGAAGTATTGGTAATAAAGAGGTTTTTACATAAAATGTTAAGGGACTAAAAGATAAGAGTAAAATATTTTTATTGAAGAATACAGATGCAGCATAAGAGTTATATGCTACATTGCATCTTTTCCCATGCTATTCCTCCATGGCTGAGATTCATAACTTAGAGGTTATATTCATGCCATGATTTTTAATGCACAGTATCCTGATGTTCCTATGTCTTTAACTAAGTATCTGTAGAAGAGGGCACATATGAGTCAGATGGTCCATACCAGAGTCCTATCCCTGACAGTGGCCAGGAGGACATGTTCAGTGAAGATCAGGTAGCAAAGAGTGATCCATCCCTCCCCACCGAATTTTCTCTGACCCTTCCGTGACATGTGGCTCAGAAAACCCTTGGGTCAGAAATGAAACAGACAGTGGTTTTATTATTCTCTTGTATACGTTCTTTCCATCACCGTCATTCTAGCTTGAGAAATCCTAATCATTCCTTCTGAAGAGGTAGGCTGCCTATCAATGAAATGTAGAATTTTGATAAGTATATTTTGCCTTTTGATGATTTCTTCATACCTTTATATCTTTGCTGTATTTCTTTCAAGCCCCTTTCTAAAATTTCTCTTGTTATAAGCCAAAGTTTTGTTTGTATGCAGGGTAACACACAAGATGGGGTTTTGGTTGAATGAGAAAGAGAATTCTCAAACCATGACCTTAGTTGTATGCACTATGTTTAGTTCATATCCCTTCTCTTTGAGACGAAAGTTCTGCAAAGCCCTGGGATTAAAAATTATTTATTCAGTTAGTAGTTGTCAGCACTCAACAATTACCTCTAGAATACTTTTTATCTAGAAGTCCTTAGACAGTCATGGTATTTTACATGCTACTTTCTCGTGCTAATCATAAATGCAAATAAAAATTTTAGCATATGTTAAGGTGTTATTTTTCTCTATCAGAAACATAGAAGTGCCATATATTGTAAAATTATTGGGAATTATTAATCTTCAAAGCTGAAATTATTATATGATAATTGTTTTGTTATTTTCAACCCTAGTTAAAGGTATGATATAATTTATCAAGATAAACATACTCAAAGCACGGCTGGAGAAAGCAGCTGCAGCTGGTATATTTTCTGATTTTTGAATTATTAAATTAGCTCAGCCAATAGTATATTAAAAGTCTTTTATTATGAGGTGTTCCTATGACTTTTAGCTGAACTATTATTTAATTTTGATTGTTTGTGAAATAAAGATTGAGAGGTTTAAAATACTTAATCTCCATTATGTGTACTTTCTAAAATGCTGTTTGCACATTTGGCACACCAATAAGTTTACATTTAAAATGAAATCCACATCCACTTTGGTGTTAAAAAACCAGACTGATATGTCATTCAGTGAAAAGATAAAATGTGAACATTTTTATTCCACGAATATGGAACTGTAGCCTGAAACTTTGCATAAGCTGCTAAGGGATCCCTTTGTGCCTTCCCCCCAGTGAGAATAAAAAACATCCAGCATCACACTCTTCTCTGTAACCAAAAGTACACGTTTTAAATATAGGATTTTAAAATATGACTCATCTTTTCCACAGATAAATTTTTGTTAGCTCAGGAATTCTGCTTAACATGTCACTAGTTTCTAAAAATTTTCAATCTCCTGCTGAGAGAACTGTTGACCACTTAAAAAACATATGTCAAAGAAAGCCAAGTCTAGACAACTGACTGAAGTTTAGTACAGAATACAGTTTGTTGGCCTAAAGAGAGTACTTACAACTGAGGTGTCATATTCAGCAGTTTTTCTAATGTCTACATGAGTAGGAAGAGAATGCGTATTTCTAAGGAAAATACAGAAAGAAATTTCCTGTAGAGGTTTTTTTATTTAGAATTAAGTCCCTGTCTGTTACAGTCAAAACAGTGGGGTTTTTTTAGTAATTAGAATAGAACTGTATCTAACTGGGTATTCTTTCTTTTTATTGTTTTTCCACCTTGAACTGTGTCCTCCACCAAAATCATCTTGTACCATGATCTCCACCTTGGATTATGCTAGAGTGAGAAGTGACATCCTGGATAAGAAGAAATTAATTGCATCAAAAAGCAGAGTGGACAAGAATTATGGATGTTCTACTTCAAAAATGCTAAATGCTGTGACATGCTTCTTATAGGCAATGCATTTAGTACAGATAAAAATATTTCTAATACTACTGAACCCAAATATCCCTTGGAATAGTGGAAAGTTGTGAACTATCTTTACTTTCCAAATACCTCTGAAGCTGAAGATATACTAATATTATCTGCAATTTACACTCATACTTGAGTGGGGAGGTGACAGAAATCACACAGAAGCATTCTAATACTTATTCATGTTAAAATTGTGTTAGAATTAAGCCATACACGCACACAAAAGAATGGAAAAAATAGTCTGACAAAGAAAGCAACATTTTACAGGTCAGAGAGTAATCAAGTAAGATACACATTGCCAGGAGTCAAGCAGAGCTAGATTCAGAAAAGCAAATTATCCAAGAACAGAGTAGAGTGTACGCAGTGGTTGAACTTTCCACTTTCCATACTTTAAAAAGTATTTGCTTTCAGCAACTAACTGGCATTTACAATTTGATTAATTTTAAAGTACACTGGGAAGTTTCTGCTTGTTTTGGGGGGGTGAGGATTTTTTTTTCAAGTTCTGTAATGATATATTACTCCTCCTTTACTCTCTGGATTACAAGTGCTTGGGTGGAGATGACATGTAGGAAGAAAAAATGAAAGGTTCAGCTTGCAGGAGTAAGGCTTTGCAGCTAGGATTTTGATATCTGTGAAGTAATTGCATATATAAAATGCCATAAAAGGGAGCTATGGTACGCAGGACTTCAGACACATTAACCTACCCTAAGCGACACATTCTACCTGCTAATCCCCTTTTTCCTCAGTTCCTGTCTCCTATGCACAGAATTGATGTGGTGGATGTTAATACAACTTTCTTCTGGGACCAGACCTTTCCCAATGCTTTGGAGATTCAATCATGGCATGACAGTGTGGGGACTGCCAGGAGATGGGAGGCAAGTGCCTTCACTGTGCTAGAGACCCAGACCCTTATGTGCTTGAAGATTTTTGTTTGACGTTCTCCTTGTTATTTCCTATTCAACCATTTCTATTATAAAATTTGGAAGATAACATGACATAAAAGATGAAATTGTGAGTGATAGTTCACCATGAAATGTTACCTGAAAACCAAGAAATGAAATGGTCTTCTGCAAAATCAATTTTATGGAAACAGTGCCTTTCAGTATATAAAGAAATATATTTTTAAGAGCTTTAAAATATCAAACTTTCACATCTTGTCAAACTTCACAAAGTCTGGAGTTGGTTCAAAGCTCCATTTAGCTGACATTTATTTTTCCCTTTTATTTCCTTTTCCATCATTTTTGATTACCAAGATTTGATGAATTGTTATCACAAAAACATAAGAACTGGCCACTTGAATCAACTTGCTTTTCTGTCAAGAATGTCTCAGCAGTAGCTTTCATTCCTTCTTTGAAAGATTTCTTTTCAAGTCAAATGGAACGCATTATTTTATAAAGAAGTACCTTTCTGCTTTATAGCTCAATTTTCCAATGCTGCTGGAGAGAGAGAGACTTAAGAGTTGAAGGCACTTGGGACCCTGCAGGAGGCACTCTGCACAGCAGAGAACTGAATCATTAAATACAGTACTTTCTTTAGTGCACATAAAAAAAATACTGACTTCGAGCTGTGTTTTGTGCATCTGTACAACGTTCTATTTCCTGGTAATAATTTTACGAGTGCTGTACCTGCTATACTGTAATTGAGGGTTGTCGGGTTGATTTTTAACCTGCTTCTGTAAGCATCATAGAGGACCTAACATTGCAAAACATAATGTTAAATATGCTACTTAAAGTGGTTTCATAAGAAAAGGAATTATTATCTGTTAAGGATTGTCTATTTGATATAGAGTGAATATTGGTTATTTGTTTATGTGTTTTCCAATATATCTGTAAAGTTTGTTACATTATTATCATCATCATTGCTATTATTATATGGATCAGAACAAGTAGTAAAGAGGAGCAGAAATGTCATGCACTCAGGTCAGCTGCAATTCTGGCATATAGGTAAAATAACACAGCAAAGTCAGGTGAAATTAAAAAGGGTGGGGAATGATGTGTACTCAGGTGGGAAAGTTATATCAAGACTACCTGAGGTGTTAGGAATGGAAATTAGTGAAAGGAGAGTTTCAAAGCCTAAGAACTAAGAGGGAAGAGGTGCTTTCTAAGGAAGGCAATTGCAGAAACCCTGCTGGGTGCATTGCACGGTCTTAGGTAGAACAATAGATAATGGCAGAAGATAAAAAGAGAGAAGCCAGGGCCTGGTGGGCTGTGGACCAGAAAGTCTCAGCTACAGAAGCAGAGAGAACCTGGGGAGGGAAGGATGATGAAGGCGGGGAAACCCATAAAAACAATATAGGCATTTTTCCAGCAATGTTTATCTGCTGCCAGGAAACTTACACATGCTTTTTCTAACTGTTCAGGTGCCCATAAGCACCACATTTTTGCTTGCAGCCTCCTTTACATGCCAACTCACATTTCTCAGACATGTAGCATTGGTGCCTATGGTATACTGAAAGTTTTGTTCTCTGATATGAAGCCTAAATTCATCAGCTTAGAAACCCTAATTTGTAGTATTTTGATGCCTTTGGAAGGAAGGGAAGAAAAATTGTCATAAATGAGAACATGGTCAGGGAGATCTTAACTAAAAGAGAAGACACAGAAAATAATTTACAGAAAGGAGAAGAAATAAAAAAACCAACTAGAAATAGCAGCAATTAGAAATAAAAACAAGAGAGTATAAAAGTGGTTGAATGAACCATGACAGTGAATTCAATTATGCAGCCAAAACACTATCAAAAAGACCATATGGATTTATATACCAGATAAGCTATTTCAAAATCAGATTTTTTAATTTAGAATTATAGATTAGATTAATTATAAATAAATTATACAATTTATTTTCTAATAAAAGACAAAAATTTCGAATTTCAGATAGGAGAAGTATTTAAAAATGTATTTCTAGAACAAAATATAAACATTTTAGTAGAAAAAAAAGGAAAGTTTAATGTTGATTTAGGAAGCCTTTAAAAATAGATTGTGAAATTACTTAAAACTACTAATTTCTAATTTCTTCAAAAAATACTTTTAAAATAACCTCATCTTATTATGCTTTTGTTCCCATTTCATATTTATGTTTTTTCAGAAAAATTGTACTTGCATTATTTCTATTTTATTTTTCATTTTGCAGTGGTTGAAACTGGTTTCTATTCTGGACATAAACTTTTTGAACATTATTTTTGCTTCAGTTTCTTTTTGAAACTGTCCCTTGTTTGATATCACAATATAATATACTGGAGAAGAAAATTAGGCAAGTGCTCAGGATCTTTATGAGTAACAAAGCCTACACTGTTTATAAATTATTAAATAAAGTGAGATAGAGAGAAAACTTAGGCTTCTCTTTTATTACTTCTTTTCTTCAGCTTCCCATTTCCTGAGAGAACATGTGAAGATACCACACAATGATTGAGACAAACTGAATGTGGCTGAGAAATTAAGATATTCAAGAGAAACAGTGCAAGACCAGCTGTTTTAGTGTGTCAGGTACAATAACAGAATATGTTCCAAAGGTAAAGGAAGTTGCTCCACCCTGCTTAGAGCAAGTGTGTGCAGATACACCTCTGGGTGTGTCTGGAAGTGGTTGAATATATCGTAGTTGGTACTATATTTTGTGGAAATTGAGACATCCAGTCAAGGAGGCTATGGAGCAGAATCTCTGTTACTGCGTTTCTTAGCTGCTGACTGCCAAACAGAGGTTTTCATAACTTTATTTTTGCTTTTATTATATCATGCAATGTTCTCGTGAGGGTTTCATGGACTGGAACCTGTAGAAAGCCATTTCTTATTCAGTAAATCTCATATGGGTCAGAACAATACAGTATAAGTTAAAAGGGATTTCTTAGTTGAACATAGCATAACGGGCTTTAAATTTTTACCATCCTAGGTATTTCAACATTTGTTCATATGACATCAAGTTACAGCTGCAATCCTACATTATACAAAAACACCAGGACCACTTGGGAGAATAAAAATAAACACAAAATACAATTGGAATAGACCTACTGAATAACTGCACTTTAGATGAGCAAAAATCAAAAAGAAATATTTCTTTTCTTCAGCCATAATTCTTCATTCTCGGCTCTTATTTGGGACTCTGTAAACACCAGAGAAAAAGCTTGTGAAGATAATTTAGTCTTCTTTCACCCTTCGGTTCTGTTTTCTTCATTTTATGGGATTTAATTCATGACTGAAGAAATCAGTGTCATAAATTATACAGAATACCATATTCAAACATATAACCTCTTCTTAAAATAAATGAGGTAATTCAATTGGTTTAATTTATTCCATAAATTTCATTTTTTTTGGCAATATAACAAAATATATGACATACTTCATTCAACTGGATTATGCTCCATTAGATAATTAAGTGAATATAATTCAATAATAACATGACAGAATAAAGACAAATATTGAAAAGTGATGAGCTTTTACTTTGCCAGTTTCATGAAGAGATGAAATTTCATATGACAAAGAAAGTAGTTTGTATTAAGTAAAATGACCTTTTTTGTATTTTCAGTTTAATATAGGGAAGAAATGACATTTTAAGATATATTTTATATGAGTCTTAGAGATTGATTTGAGCTAGAGAGAGCAGTAAGAATGTCTCAACATATGATGTCCCACCGGCACATATATAGTGCCATAATCTCACCATGTCTGCTAATAGTCAAAATCCTAATGTCAGTAATGTGAATACTGTCTGCTTCTTAAAGAACTGCTTTTAGCAGAAAAATTGCTCCTCTCTGTTCTTCTATATTTACAAGTTCAGTAGTTCCATTTCAACAAATATATGAACTTAGTCTGCTAGATTTATGCTAGAACACCATGGAGATTACAGGACTCTCAAACTGTAGCAATGATTAGCAGAAAATGTCAATGTGTTCACAGTATTGCTTTGGTTTTTCAGACCTTCCTGATTTTCCAGAGTCACCTCACCTCTCAGAATCTTTAGGCTGTAATACTGGGGTGGAATTCTCTAAGAAATAGCTTTGCTAGTTTTTTCCATTTCAGTTCCTGGCACTATCACTTTTTTTTTTCACAGATAACACTGAAATATGTTTTTCAAAACTATTCCTAGTGTTTCTTATTTCTGGAAACTAAAGTGAAAAAGCTAGAATCACTTCTGAACTTTTACCATAAAAATGAAGCTTTTACTCCAGTATTAGAAATGGTCAAAGGTTTGATGATTCTTTTTTCCTGCCTGCTCATAAAATTACTACTTCTTACAGGCTCTTAAAAACAGTAACTGTTAATAGAAACTACTAACATCTCCTCTACAAATAAAACAGAGCTGAGTTTTTTTGTGAAATGTCTGGGGTTTTTTTGTTGTTTTTGTTTTTGTTTGTGGGTGGTTGTGTTTTTTTTCTGGTAAACGGATGATTCAGAAAGCTGACAAGGAAATATGAATTCCAAATCAATCACACAATGACAAAACAACCAGACTTCACACATCACCATAACATGTGAATGCAAGGGCCTACACCTTTTTGTTTAAGTTCTATCATCTTAAATGCTTATTTCATTATTCTTTTCAACTCGATCAGAATATCAAGGACTGCAATTTTTGAATGTTTCCCACCAGGAAGAATTTATTCCTTCTATTTACTGGTGTCAAGCAGGTTTCAGTCTCATGCTGAGCTGATGCTTTACTAATGTTTTGCACAGTGGTTAATCAAATATTTATGCAGCACACAAAGGAAATATACTTACATTTCACTGCAGATTATTGAATAAGTTCTATACCATTTCCCAATGAATAGTCACATCCAAACAGTTTTAATTATTCATGTTCTAATTTGTAAATATTGCAAGGAGTTCTTATCTGGCAATGGCTGCTAGTCCTGCAGCTGAGGAGAAGGAATGAAATAACACCTTCCATGTACAGCAGATATATGATAAAGAATGGTTCTGTTCTTTCAATATACAGGTTCTGTGCCAGCTCCTAATTTAGAAATTAATGCTAATCCATAAATATATAAAAATTTTTCTTACCTTAATTACAGCTGAAACATTCTGATACTTTGTATACTCTTGTGTTCTGAAATGCATGGGTGGTTTAATCCTAAATAACATGGAAAAAATTTAGGAAAGTAATATTGCAAACCAGTAATGTATGCAGTACCTTACTTCTGCTCTCTAAAATGGAGATAAAAGCATTTTGAGGAATTTGAAATTGACAGATAGGAAAATCAAGGTCCAGATTTAACAGAATCCTTGTTTAGGTAAGCCTTACTGATACAAACTGTTTCATTTAAATTCTGCTGGATTTGGCAATAATAAATAATGTACACATTATTACTTTTTATTTGAATTCTTTTTTTTGTGTGACAGGCAGAATGCTTGATTTGATTTCTAGGTAATTAATTAAACATTAATTGTAATTCTATAAGTAATTAAGCAAAAGTTGGTCTGGAGATGAAAATGGATCCAAACGGATCATGCTCAATGCTTCAGAATAGAAAATATTCAGAAAAATCTTATGTAGTGCTTTGATACCATTATATATCATTACTTGTAGCAGTGATATATTTCTGATGTATGATATAATGATATTGCTACAGTATACAAAAAAAGTAATGCAATTGTACTACAATAATTACAGATTCAAATTACCTATATATTATTACTTATCTAATCTTTCCTTCAGAGAAAACATAATTATAGTTATTGTATAAAAATTTTTTAAAAATTGTTGCTATGCCAGAAAGCTTCATCTTGTATTTTCGAAACTTATAATTTTACACATTCTTTTATCACTTTATGTAGATTGAGGTTCATCAAACTGGAAGTAGCTGCTCACCAGTTTCATGTTAACTATAATAGTCATGATATTTTCTCACAGTTCTGAAAAGATGGAAAAATTTTAAAATAGTTTTGCTACGACTGGACTATTTGCTGAAGAATATGACATGACAGTCCTCATCATGATTAACTTGCTTTTAGTTATATGTCAAACTTCTGATAGAAAAAAATTAAGATAGGTAACTGTGGAAGAGTATGGAAAGTCTGTGTGAAGACATCTACATTTAGGACTGGAAGGGAGGGGAAGAGAGAAAAACAGCAACATCACGTATGAATTACTTTTTCAATCAAATGATATTTCCTATTGTAAAAAGTCCTGTACCTTAGGAATCTTGTCTTGCATAGTGAGGTCATTTCTCTTTTTAAAATTTTTTTTCTTAGCTATTCTACATAAATAAAACTATTGTTGAGATAAAGAAAGTGTAGCTTTGATCAGGTGTTGTCACAAGGATTCGTGACTGATGGGGCAAACATGGATCTGGACTTTGCTTATTCTGCTTATGATGGCATTAAAAAGCACTTTAGTGTGTAGACAGTTTAAATTTTTGTTCTGACTTCTATGCCTAATCATTCAAACCTGGCAAATATATCCAAGCATCTCTTTTTTATTATTATTTCTTATATATGATTGACTATTCTATATATATGTGGCTTTATCCCAAGCTGGAGGACACGCACTGTCTTAAAAGCAACTGCATTAGCCAACGAGTTTTCTGGATGCAGCTGCTCATTGCTTACTGTTCCTAGAAGGCTGATTACATTGAAGAGATCATGAGATTGGTTGTGATATTATATTTCAATCTTTAATCAGGGATTTCACGAGTGTTCTGCTGTTAGCAGAGAGGAGCAGTTGATGTTGAGAGACAGAGAGCAGATGGATGCAGAACCTCTTCAACCAAGAAGGTGGTGTCACAGCCTCAGTCCTTTCAGATGCACAACAAGACAAGACTTCTTGCACTGTGAGTAATGAGTCTGTTAGCTGCTAAGAACAGAGGAGCAAAACTTGTGAAAATCTGCATTCCTCTTTAAATAATTAAATGTATTGCAGTGAAATATGTCAAGATTTGTAGGTAAATTACTGCACGAGGATTAATTTGAATTCACAGGGCATATTTTAACTTCAGAGTCTATAATGAAGGATTTTTTGGATTCAAATTATCAGTGATATAGAGACCTAAGCATTTGCAATTTTTTTTGAGAGAAAAAGAGTTTAAAAAACTAGGAAGAATAATGAAATAAATGTTGAACCTTTGGTTAGATTTAGGTAACTTTTTGGAAAATTTCTACTTCCAAAAGCAGCAACTGTAAGGAGATATTATGCAGTTTCTTCTGGTTATTATTTATCAATGTGTATGGTCAAAATGATGATATTTCCATCCTTTCTTTTACAGCTGTAAATTTTCCTTGCAGATTACATGGCATTCCCTGTAGCAAATGGACAACACTCCTATGTACTTACTACATGTTGTCGATGTTCAACAAGAAAAATTACATTAATTCTGAGCTATATTTGGAAACTGGCCATAGACATCTCATTCAATACGCCTTCGATGAAAAATAAGCTTTGGGTTACACAACCAAAATATTAAATTTCAATTTGATTGTTCTCATATCAGTGGTAGATAACGCCACTGTTTACTAAACCTACATAGCTGTAGTGCAGGCACAGACAAATTAGCTAACTAAATAACTTAAGTCTTCCTGTTACTTTTCTGTAGAAGTGGACAAATGCTAAAATCACCCATTGAAACTTCTTTTTTCACTTTTTACAATGGCATATGCACAAACATTTCTGTCAGCACAACTAGTAATAATGTATAATTAAAATCAAATCCTCAGGGCTTTACATATAACTGTTATTCATGCCTTTTTCTCTTTTCAGTTTCAGTGTCATACAATATACACACTCCTCTGACACCGCCTTTGACCTATGAACCCTTTTCAAGAAATACAAATGTTGTTATAATGAGCTCTTTATGTTGTTATTCTCTTTCCACAGAATTTCTGATTGAGCGAGGAAAAGATTTTTTTGGACACAATATTGAAAACCAACTTTTTAGTAGAATATAGTTAATCTTTAATGCTTGGTTTTTTTTGCAATTTTTCTGGTTAGCTGCTAGTGCTCTGTTTGGTGAATACTTGTGTTTGTGTGGGACAGAGGTTCTCTCAGGCTCTCAGCCTACAACACTGTAGACACTTAAATCAGGAACAAGTGTAGATAGACCTTCCCATTTTGTCAAAGACTTGTAGTAAAAGCCTTTTAAAGGATTAAAGCATCATATATTATTTGACCTGTGAATGGAAGCCCAATGTGGTATGTTAACACATGATGAACTGTCTAACCAACAATTCAGTATTTCTTCAATTGTCACAACTTCCTTGTTTTATTCCAACCCTGTGACTTATTTTTTCCCTATCCTTTCAACTGTATCTGTGCAAACCCTGCTCCACCCCTTTCCCACTCACAACCTCGATTAATGTTTCTTGCCATGTTTTAGCTGTCTGTTCTGATTTCAGCTACAGCCAGCTAAGTTGTCTAAAGAGATGTGTTCTCCCTTGTGTGTCATCCAGGACAGGGTCAGTTTTGTTTTCCTCAGCTTTTCTGCCTCTGACTTCTATCAGTATGGACTTAGAAATCTGGGACTCCTTTGTAATTTCTCTGCATGTTCTGGCTATGTTCTGGTAGCACTGAGCAGTGCACTGGTCCCTCTCCTCCCTTTCACAACAAACTTCTTCCTCAGTGAATATGTTTCCATTAAGTATAAGTCTGGTATAAGGAACAGTTGACGTTTTCCAAAAAGAATTACATTTACAGAAAAAAAAGACTGGGATCCTGGTGCATGCAGCACAGCAGGTAAAGAGAAGTTGTGCAGAATTAAACTTATTCGTGGATAGCAGTTCACCACAGCTTCGCAGTATAAATTTAGAATTAATGTAGCCTTTACTTGATTTCTTACTTTGCAACCACCTCTGAAAAGGTCTGATTTCTTCCTGAATAATGCCAGTAACATTTACAATTACATGTCCAATGAAAATAAACTTATCTCTGGTGTGACTTGTTTAGAATTGTACAGTTCTGATCTTGAATGACTCCAGAGATCCTTCTGCAGCAACATCTCAAAACTTTGCCATTTTCTCAGTAGTCCAAGTCAAAGTTATTCAACTGGGCCATATCAATTTGGCCTTTGAACCTTTGGTCGCAAGAAGTGAAAACTCAGCAAAGGAGGGAAGATGACATGGAGAAGGGGTTATAGGAAGCTTCTAGTCTCTTAAATGGCAAAATAAGATAATCTATGAATTTGGAATCCTTTCAGTGTGGCTCACAATTGGATTGAATACCTCAATCAGGACAGGTAAAGCTGGAGCCTCAAAATTTGATTTTAAATTGCATCTGCAAATCTGTTGGATACCCAATTTAAATTTTTTGTTCCATACCCTTCCACCCTCAGAGAATTAATGTGATAGACCTCTGAAAGCAATTCATTAAAGATTGAAAAGTCTCTAAAGGCCGGAAGTTGAAAGGATGAAATTGTTATTTGTATAATTAAAGAAATCGAGGTAAATAATATACATTTCCAGAGACTACTGTACATTTACCACTAGATTTTATTTACTTTGGAAAGGAAATGACTTTCTTCTAAATATATCCAAAATATATTAGGGAAGTATTAGTGGCTCTTGTTTCTGAACTCGGAAGTATGGCTTCTCTTTTTGTCTGAAATGCAAAATATTTTTCAAATGGGTGTTTGAATGAGAAGGAGCAGTAGAGGGATGTGATACATAGCCCAGTACAGTTCCCATTCTCTGAACATTGGTGAAGCATTGTTACTCTGTGTGAGTGTGTGTGTGGGCACGTGAATAAATCACTCACTCAGGTGAAAAGTTTACATTAGCAGCAGTTGTGCCAACTCACGTGGCCAGGAAAATCAGAGGCTGACACAAAAAATGGCAAATATATTGCAGCATAAAAGGTCACTTCGAAAATTTCTGACAGCCTGGAACATTAGAAGGTCAAAAATCAACAGCACATTGTCCTGTTTGATTAGACTGTGCTACTATACTCTCTCTATGGACTCTTATTATCTAAAATAATTGCATGCTCTTTTGAAATCAGACAGCCATTCAAAGACAGTATTTTCCATTTTATTGAGAAATGAATCAAGTGTTGCAAACAGCTCATTTTATTCCAGAAGTCCTTTTAAGATGCAAATAGTAGAGTCTTTCTGTGAATACACTTCTGTTTGTGCCATTAAAGATAATGTAGGAACAACTGATAATTGCCCAGTTTAGGAACTGTATGCCTAAAGCTGGACTGTATATGTAATAATAGAAGACCTAATAAAACACTTATTTTCTAACTTTCCACATATTTTGTCCCTGTGTGTAAACCAGTAACAGAATCTCTGCTGATTACTGATGTATCAAACTCCCCATCCTATGATTTATAAAACCTTAGAAAGCTGTGGGTTTTTTCCTACTTTTCTTGTTTGTAAAACCTTAAAACATTTTATGAGAAAAGGCTCTGAACAGATTGACTGGAAAAAGCCTTGTGGGTCATCACTGAAGAGATGAAGATAGTCAATATATTTTCCCAGTTCGCCCCAATAATCTATAAACAAAAAAACTTCCACAAAACATAGAGATATCTAAAAGTACAAAAGCTGCTCTTGACAACTCTTTAAACTAAGGATTTATTGGAATCTGTTTTCTCATCCTTATTTTACCAGTCTGTTCTATTTCACAACATGCAGACCCTGCACCACAGAGACCTCTATAAATGCATCTTACTGTCTCCACAAACACACTGTGAGATCTGTGTTCAGAAGGATATCAGTTTCAAAAGACCCGCAAGTCATGATCTTGAACAAATCTTAAAACAAGTTTTAGCAGCATCATGACATCAGTACAGTACATGGAATTATATTAATAAGGAATACTGAAAGCTTTGCCATGAGTTTTAACTGTATTTCTTAATATTTGAAAATATGTGACTCTGGAACAGAGCTGTAAAAGATATCAAGAATAAATGAAGAAAGCACTTTGTACAAAAGGCACATGAATGGTACTTCAAATTTGTAAAAGCAAAACACTGAATATGTGTGAATTTGTAAACAGTTTACCTTCCTAGGGTATGTTATAATAGCTCTGAATAGGTTTATAGAGTTGTCTTAAAGTAACTCATATATATATAGTATATTTCAGCCATTGACAGATATCGTGAGTTATATTTTAGATTCAGAGGCTGGACATAATTCAGTGTATTTCATTGGTTAATATCATTTTTATTAGAGTTAAAGAGGAAATATTTGACTTCTTTTGTACAAGGGGGACTATTTAGGAAACAGAAACATATTTTTAAGTTGTAAAACCAGTGAGACTTTAAAAAATACTGCTTAGCTGCAGAAACTCTGATCCAGTTGCTGGGAGTCAGTAAAGAACAACTTGATTCTCAGCTACTGTTTGCAAAATTTAAATAAAAATCCAGCAAAGCTTTTAATGTAATGTGGGTTATTGTCATTTATTTCTTAAAGAATAGAATCTAGAATCTAGATTATAGAAAATGAAGGGTAGAGGATAAACATTTGCCATCGTAGGTACAATAACTGACTATTGTATATTCCACTCCTAATCTGCAACCATGCCATCTAAAAAGTCATCTGCTGAGATGGAAACCCCTCAGTGGTCTGGATCTTGTTCCAAACCCCCTAGTGTTTATTTTTGACTTAAAAGACAGGGATGCAATCAATGGATCTAACTTTGCAACTGGCGTAGTAGCAGAAAGTTGTCTTAGGTTCAGGTCATTGCTAGAGACAAGCTTTGAATACAATAAACAGATTCCTGGTTTTATAAAAGGAGATTTTATTCTTGCAGAAGAAGCCAGTGTTGTTACCTGTTTTGCTTTGTGATTTGTTCTTTCTGAAAAGAATTAATTAAAATGTTGAGACACATAAATCCTAGCTATTCTCTTGAGGCTTTCTCTTTTTGGCATTTGAATCTCTAACCTTGCTGTTGCTACAGACTTAAAATAAAACTCAAACCTCTTATTTCTGAAGGAAAAGTTTATGAAAAAAACTAATGTTAACCTTCTCTTCTGATTCCTGTGACAATAGTCCCATCTCTATCAAGCAGAACTGCCTGGCAGAAAATTTCTCAGATGTCAAAGTACAAATATTAGTGAATTTAAGTCTTCTGTAGACAATGGAGCTCAGAATAATTTTGTGCCCTTTCAGTAAGGTAACGCATAATGGGTTTGTTTACTCTTATCCTCAATTATTTTTTGGCTTCTGTGTGTAAGCCAAAAACTTGAAATGCATCTAGCTGAGGAAAAGACAATATGAAGGATAATGTAAAAGTTTGGTTTATACTACTTTATAGAACTAAAACTTCCTGTAAGTCGTGGCTCTGGCTTATATCTACAAGGAAACTCTATCTGTTAAAATATACTAGCTAGCATCTACTGGGCATTTTTAAAGGCTTTTGATCTTTCCTTCTGTTAGGAAAAGGCCTGCCGTGTTCTTCTGTCAAAAGTAATGATAGGCTTGTTCTCTACTAAGAGGTATAAATAAAATATGTAAAGTAATAAAAAAAAATCTTTTAGGAAGTATTCCGTAATATTCTGCAACATTATTTGTCTTGTTTTGAGACAATTTGGAGGCATGGAGACTTCAAGGAGAAGTCTCCACCTTCAGATTCAATACCCCTGGTTTCTCCAATACAGAGAGAGAGAGAGACCAAATATGCCCAGATATAAGTGAAAAAATAACTCTTTATCAAGAAAAATGCCAATAACAATATTGATAAAACTAGGCTAAACTGACTGATGAGGAGAAACTTCCCCAGCCCTGCCCACTGGACCAAATCGAGACGGCAGCCGCCTCTCCTACCTGGAAAAACACACATAGCCATAGGACAGAGACAAGATGGCCACCCTTCCACATGGTTTGCCTTCCCCACACCAGGAAAACCTGGAAAGAATGGTTGGAGAGTCATCACAGGCAGAAAACAGTGCATAGATGGTATTCGATAGTGTCAGATACTTGTGTAGCCTTGCAGTGAGGCTGCAGTGCTGGTACAGGCAGTCAGAGGAGGGCTGCAGACCACGCAGGTGACTGGAAGGACCTGCAAGAAACCCATTAGATCCAGTGATGAGACTTGATTGTTGCAATTTTGATGTTCATTGGTCCAAGTGGGGGTTGTAGTCCTGACAAAGTGGACCAGATCCATTGAGGTGGTGGTGGAAGCCCTGGGTAGGAAGGAAAGTCCTGTGTGTTGAGGGAAGAAAACCCAACATTCAGTGAAGGCTGAGTGTGGTCTTTTATTTGGCTAATGCTAGTTAGGAATATCCCTGGTACATCCCCTGGGATGGGGAGTTCTGCATCAGATGGTGTAGTACTGGACCATGGGACATTTCAGGAGTCTTTGACAACTTCTAAGATGTCACAGCTGCCTGCTATGTCAGCACAGGTTGGTCCATTATGGCTCATCAGCAGAAAAGAATATCTTTAGGCCATGTGTGAACTGTGCTGGTGCTTCCCTGGAGTGGAATTATCACAGCTGAGTCATTTGCGTAAGGACAAAGAAACATTACCCCACCTAGCAGGATTTTCCTCTTTCCTTACCTTGTTTAATACCCAGTTTGTAGCCTGAGGGGTCGGATGTGCACACCCTCTGCACCTGGGTGCCCACTCTGCACATTATTACCAATCACACTGCTGATTGAGCCATCAGCATCAACAGTCCAGTCTCCAACAGCACCTGTGCTGTCACTGCAGGTGGTCCAATGTTTGACTCATTAACCACTAGCATTCAGTTTCTTTAAAGAAGGCAAAACACAAAAAAGCCAAAAAGGCATATTTGGAGAAAAGAGAAAAGAAAAGGTGGATACCAGACCTTTTGTGTAACCCAGGACATTATTATATCCCCTAAATAAAGATCAGAATAAACTGGACACCAGAGGTAGGATACATTTTACTTAACTTTAGAGGTTTTATAACCAAGATGAGCTCCTTTCACAACTGGGAGAGGACTGAGCATTTTTGAAGAGTGAGTCATCAGAACTCTTTCAGACATCCACCTTAGTCATTGTGCCCTGGCAGTTGCTATTTCTATCTATGCAGGAAGTGTAGAATCACTCTTTCAGTGCAGATGATTACCACCAATAGGTGACTGCGTTTCTCTGATGAATCCTATATATGACTGTATGGGATACCATATATCCATTTGCTGGAAGACTTTGGTTAAGATCAGAGTGCACAATAGCTATATCTTACTACCAAGAAAATGTGCACTTCAGAATATTTAAATCTCTGACTACACAGATATCAAGCAATAAGGAAGGCACTGGATCTGGACCTTATTCATACTGTTTCTGTACCCTGGTCCCTACACCTATGCTTCCTGGTGGAGGATGAATGCAGCAGCAGTTCACATCTGTAGGCAGCCAGATGAAATTGGATTACCTGCAATTCAAATTACCTTATCAATGTAATTATCAGGACAGGTGGAGTAACCATGTTATATTGCTGCAATACAGGATGGCTCTGCCAGGAATGATGTGCTCCTCACTGACTGAGAGTCCCCCAAACCCAGTTATCTGACTATCATCTCAGGCTGGAGACTTAATGCTGACCTGCATCCAGCGAGTGTGTATGCAAGCCAAGTATTTACAATGTACATATTCAGATCTGTCATCAGAATGGGGTTTTCAATCTACTTGACTCAGATTAAAAAGAAGTGGCAAGTCCCTTTCAATCTTTGTCCCTTTAACTGCTTTTATTCTTGCATAGCTTATAGCCTTTAGAAAATCTCTATTTCAAAGGATCTTCTCAACAGTTCTTTTTATAGCTTTAAGATGGATTCAATTTTTCCTCAAATCCTCACATATTGCCTATATGAGGTGGAACTTATAACTTGACTCAGGTTAGTTCAGTAAAAGTAATAACTGTTTGTATGCAAAATGTGTAATCCCTTTTAATCTCTGTTGGTTTTCAGTTATTACTGCTCCATTAGTATTCTAACATACTAATTGTTATACGCTTTTATTTTTCTATTTTATTCTTCTATTACTCAGGAAAATCTGAATTAATTTTCTGGCACTTCTTCAAAAATACACCGCTAGACTGAAGTAAAGATTAGGAAGCTTCAAACCAAAGTTAGTTTCATAAGCTTAATAAAATACAAAACCAGAAGTTATATTGAAAATTTTAACTATTGTTAGTGCTAAGAAAAAAAGCCTATAAACTCAATGAAGAATACATGCACATAAGTTGTCTCATTACTTGTCAGTGAAATAAATCACTGCTTAGACGACAGAAAAAAAGGTTTCAAGAAGCAGCATATCATGGGAGCTCAATAAATGACACTTATTGACCATTCATTGCATAAAGATGTCATCCAGAATATTCAACCTGATGCTAAAACTCACTTTCTAAGGGTTTGCAGATTTCAATTTCAGGTGAGAAAAGTATTTCTCACCAGAACTCCTGAGACTCCTTTGATATAATGAAATTGTTACTTTGAGACTACAAACATTTGAAGATACTTTGCAATCATTTATTTTTGGGACGGCAAATAAAGAAAATTGCCAGGTTTTTTTCATGGTAAGGTACAAAAGCTTGACATCCTTTATGTCTGAAATATCTGTCTTGCCAGTCAGGCTACTTTCTACTGTTTTCAGCCACATTTGTTAATCCAGTCATAGGGTGGTTCCGAAGAAAATCAGACTTAATGTCTTACACATATAGATATGTATTCTTATACGTATAGATTTTTCTAGGCATTTTCTGAAACTTCTGTTGCAGCATGAACCAAACACTTCCAGGAAAACCTAGGGCATTGAAGAAACACAACAGACTGTCATTATAGGAGTGAAGAATTTCCACCTGACTACTCTCTGTGTGTAATTCAAGGAGATGTTCCTTGTATTTCTGATGGACCAAGTCACAATTACTCTGTCAGAGAGACTGGCTCTTACAATGTCAGAATTTTGAATTTTCTGTGGGAAATAACATAGGGAGATGATGTTTCCAAAGAAATTCCCCAAAGAAAAACAGAAGATCTCTTCATGTCAGTTTTAGTAACATAGATATGTGAGTTAACTGCAACCAGAGTTTCTTCATGTACCTGAAAGTTGTTGGGGATTTCATGCCACTTTTTTTTTCTTATCCACTAGTGTATAATCAGACAATATCTGACAGAATCAGATGCAAATTAGCTATTACCTACAATTGTTCCACATTCAATCCTTCAACATCTTGTCTATTTAGCCAGAAATTCACAAGTGACATGAACTCAGCATGAACAGTTTCCCAAGTTGTTGTGAGAAAATGAAACCCTGCAGGGATTTTCTGGTAAGTCAGTGTAACATTTTGAAAATCTCTGAAGGAAACATGCAGTGGGATTAAAAACAGAAGATAAAAGTAGAGAAAAGCAAAGACAAAAAAGAAGGCAAAGGAAATGTAGGACATGAACAAAAGAGCAGATTGAGATATAGTACAGCAGAAGTGCAGACAAACAAAGATTAACAGAACAACAGACAGAAAGCAGAGGATGTTCTGTCATTATGGAATTACAGAAAAACAAGAACTGCACAAAAGGAGCACCAGAAGCTGAAAATCAGGATGATGTTCTTAACCATTCAAGATCACTGCCAAAACTTCAGCTGACAGCAGAATTAGGCTTGGCATACATGGGGGAAAAGGTGTACATACATATATAGGCATTTATACGTATCCAGATTATGTATTCACATGTGGCAGGGAAAGCTGGAAGAAATTTACATATATTCTTACAGCATGATTATAATAATGAGGCAATTATAATGGAGACACACCTGAACATAGTGAAAAATAACTTTGCATTCTGATAGCAGTCCGGCAAGAACTTATTAGTTGAATATTTGTCATCCAGAGACAGTGAGGAAGAACGAAAAGACCTTGAAAGGACACAATACTCAAGGTTTTTAGAATCAGTATTCTAGTTTTAAAGTGAGAGTCAGCAAATTCAAAGACAAAAACCCCCTTTATAAATAACAACCCTATGTCCACAGGTTTCTCTAGGTCTGGACATTTATGTGCTAGGTTTTCAAGTCTGAATAAATCTTCAGTTGGTTTTGCATGGAGGTTTTATCAAACAAAAGTCAGAAGCAGAGTTAATTTTCTGTCAAGAGTTGCTGTCCCTAGTCTGATGAACTGCTCCAAAATGGAAAACCAAAACATACTGTCTGTAGAAAACCTATTTGAGAGGGTATGTCAAGCAACTTGCAAGGTCTTCTTAAAATGAGAGGGATTTGTGTATCAGTGTGAATGTCTGGCAAAGAGATTATCATAAACTTGACCCCACAGCAGTCCTGGCGTGCTATCTTGCAGCTCTGGTCTGTGGGAGGTGTCAGGGACCTTTTAACATCTTTCATTCTTTGCTCAACCCCTGGGTGCCAAGGCAGCCTCCTCCTGTGTCCTTTCCTTTGGCTCTACACAGCCATGATCTCTGCAGGACAACAAATTTGGCTGTGGAGAGATATGCAGTTCTCCCAAGTACACCTCTTAAAAAGAAATTACCTCCCATTACACTTAAGAGTGAAATTAAAAAATTTCTCAAGCAGGATCCAATTTAGTTAGAACAGCCACTACAGGCAGTGCCTCCCCTGGGATGTAGTTCTACTAGAAAATAGTGTACTGTATCCGTAAATAACAAGGCATTTGTTTGGAGATGTTTCATACTCAGGAGATATTAGGAGAGAGTTCTGGCCAACACTGCCACATGTCAGAGACTGGATTCGAATCTCACCAGATTGTCTGATTGATGGGTCGAGTAAACCATGTTCTCTGGGGGGGTGGAGG
>JAWMRA010000041.1:26518086-26577777 GCA_035584735.1 Pseudotriccus pelzelni | reverse complement strand
CATGCACAGGGTCTCCATTTCCTCTTGGCTTCTGCCCTCTTGACCTGTGAACATGTAACCTCCAGAGGGGTAAATATATCTGCCTCCTCTCTTGCGGTCTTTATTCTTTCCTCTCTTAATCTCTCTTTCCTTCCTCTTGAGGGCAACCTGTCTGTATTTCACTTATGTTGTGGTGTTTCACTTAAGTTTAGGTCAGTGTTTATCTAGTATTAAGTGTAATGCTTTTGTGAAGTTGCATGTTATTTCTCTTAAACCTTTTTTGTCAAAGTGTTTTACTCATCAAATTAGAAGAAATCTCATAGAGAAAAATGCGTAGTTTTTCTCCAGATGTGAACTCAAGGTACCAAAGAATCAAAAGGCTTTGGAAGAGTTTGCGTGGGCAAAATCTCTTGAAGACTGAAATAAAAGTGTAACACCCAGTAAAGCGTGGAGCTTCTAAACTGGGTTGTAGTACCACGTTGTTGCACTGAGAAGGAAATGCACAAGGAATGAAAAAGAAGTGTCATTCTAGAAACACAAACAATTACTTTGGTGTGTTTTTCAGCAAGTCATTCAGGTATAATAGTGTTTGAAATCTACACAAAAATAACCAGTCAAGACATTGATACACAGAGTTTGATGAAAAACAATGATTGCAAAAACCCCAAAACAAAAGAAAACCAATTTGATCTAGTCACATAAGCTATTGCAGACTGCTGATTTTCTTTTCCTTTATTGTAGTTCCCAATGTTTTTCCTTCCTACTGAGGTGGTTGTTATGTCTATACGCTTCAGAGAGAAATGATAAAAGATATTTTTTTCTGTTTGAAAAAGAAACCTTTTCTGTTTTTATGTGCTACATTAGTGGATAGGAATAGAAACAAACAACAAAACAAATGTATCTTCTGTGTAGCCAGCCTGAAACATAGTGCAGCAGGGCAGTCTAGACCAATGTATTATACTATCTGTAAGGGAAAACAAAACCACTGAAGGCATCAGGTCAGATTTCTTAAAAAACAAACAAACAAAACAAACAAAAAAAAACCACCCAAACTTTTGAAAACAGTGGTGTACTGAAGTTTCCACTTACTGTTTCTTTTCCATATTGTTCCTATTTGAAGTTCACCTGTAATAGCTTTAATGATTGTGTCACATCCTTGCTTTTTGTGCATACAACAGCCATGTTTTTCTGAATTAAATGAACACAACAACCCTTATCTGAAGGCTCTATTTTATATCAAGGGAATAAAAATAACAAACCAAAGCATATACATCCATAATTGCCCTTGGAAATCTTACTTTGGTGACAATTGTGTTTTTATATTTGAAATATTGGTATCTTATTGACACGTTTTTTCAATGCGTGTTTTCAGTATGTTTTCCTCTTTACATTCAACTTGGCATAGAACCTTCCACTTTCAGAAAGATTTCATAATTAACATGCTTCCTTTCAATATTCCAGGATGAAATCAAATAACCGTACAATGTCTCTCTTAAATTAAAGCAAGTATGTAAAGAAGTAAATAAAAGACAAGTTGAAACAGTATGAAAAGACTGATGATGTTAACAGTTCAGATGCTTGAGGTCTTTATTTCAAGAAATTTAACCAATGAAACATTTTCTTCTGATAGAAAACATGGTTAAAAAAAAAAATTCATTTATTTTCAAATTCTAAAGTTAGGTGTTACCAGAATATTTGTGCTATAGATGAAGTGCCTGCTTATTAGCTGTAATCACAGACAAAGCATAAATGATGCATTGTCCTTGGTTGTGAATATTCATCCATACGTGGCACCAGAAAAGTTTTCTAAAAACTTCTTCTCTTGCTTTTTTCATGGTAAAAAATTGTGACCACAGATAGTTTGGGGTCCAGGTTTGTTTCTGCACCTGGCAGAGGGAAATTACCTGGTTATTTGAATACTTAAGTGTCTGGTTGGTGTCTAAAACTAAAGTCAAAATGAGATTGATTGCATATGCAGTTTACCAATCAGAAGAAGGTAGTTAGCTGAATCTGTTCTCGCAGCTGTGATAATTGATATTTTTATCTGTTTGAATCACAGAATATCATAACACATTCTACTTTCTGGCTACTAAAGGACATACAGCACAAAGGTAACAGAGCTGGCAATGGACATAGGAGCATCAAATAGAAGCTGTCACTTGGAAAAGACTTGCTAAGCATTGTATTATTTTGAATTGTCAAATACCAGTAAAATGTAACCACATGGAGAAATAGTGTATTTTGTTATATTACACTTTTTTCTACTTCTTGCAGATGAAGAAAAGCAAAAGCAAGCCTAGAACAGGTAAAAACGTAAAGCTGACTGTCCATCTGCTATAGCAATTGGAAGTATCCGTGGCTTCAAATTTATGACAAAGAACTTTGCCTGGAATTAGACTGATAGCTGCTTAAAGACAGGCCGTTTTTTTTCGCACTGAAAACTGATGGGACTGAGCCAGCTGAAGTGCAGAAGGCTGACATCTGTATATTGATTTCATTGATAAGAATAAGGACAAAGTGATCTGATGAAAGAAAAAAGTATACTACAAAGTGTAAAATCTTGTAAACAGCTGGGGGGTCAGCAACCAACATCACTTACACTTCAGCCCATAGCAACTTTCACCCAGTGTCTAAGTCCTTTCCAAACACTTGAGGCAAAAATATACTTCCTAAGAGGCTTTGTTCTTCAAAGCAATGTCTTCAAAGGCCTCACGGTCACATTGGTAAAAACATGTCTGATTTCACTTGAAGTGCCCATAAGTCTCTCTCTAGTGGCCACTAAAACATTTCCATTTGAAATTAAAACTGCTTGAGCAATAATTATAGAATAATAGCAATGAAGTTCCTAATATATTTTTCCATTATAAATTTGAGATGTTGGTTTTGGTGGTTTTGTCTTCTTTTGGTTTGGGATGGTTTCTAAATCATGTCAGACTGGTGGGGTTTTTTTGCTTTTCTTTTGAAAATTTTTTGTAATAACTAAAAATACAATAAACTAAAATATTAGTAAAAGTGTTTCTTTGTGAGGAGAGAAGGACAGGAGCCCTGATTAGCTCCCCTTGCTCATTCAGCCAGTCAAGTTGTAGCACCTTTTGTTCTATAGCAAAATGAAAAAGTAAAATAGGAACAAGTGGAAAAAGGCAGGCTGAGATTATGTTGAAGGCCCTGAAAATTTTGCAGCTGGTGCACAGGGAAATCTGGAAAAGGCTGTTACTATGTCAGTTGAAAAATTTGAGAAACTAGCCATTCCAGAGTGGCTGTATTTACTTTTACCTAACTTTCCTGGGGCAAAGGTAGTGAAAAATGCCTTTGATCTGCAATAAACTAAGGAGAAAGTGGGATTTGTAGTAAAATACTTAAATATATCTTAAAAGTCTTCATGTTGTAGAAAAACTTCATTCAGAAAGCACAGAAAAGAGCTGCAGAATGCCCACATAAGCCTTAGCTAGGTTAGAAAGAGATAAATTAAAAATTAATTTGAAGAATGATAATTCTGACATTTTTCTGCACTACTATTAATTATTACTGTGACTTTGGAACTATGTACACTGTTTGATAATACTCAAAATTTAAGTTTTTAAGTGGGTTTCACTTCACCTTTGATCCCTGTCAAACATGTTTTAATTATCTGCAAGGATAATTTGTAAAACTAAAAGTGCAAATGACTGCAGGAAAGAATATAAAAGTATTAGTCTAGAATATTAAATGGTATTTCTGGACAATGCACTCTCATATAAAAAGACAAAATAAGGCAGGAATTATAAAAATTGAATGTTGCTTTGATTCTCTGGTGATTATTGTAATATTGCAAGAAGTAGCCTGAGAGTTTTGTTTTTGAAAAAATAGATTAAACAATCCCTAAAACTAGTCTAATGATGTGGAAAATTAAGACGTTAAAGAAGCAGTACAAATCTTGTATAGGTGACTAGTATTGTTTCTTTATTAACTCTTGCCCTAGTCTGCAATAACACTCCCTCTGTAGTCACACAGCCTTCTTGCACAATGTCTAACAGTTATTTTGAAATATTTCAAGGTTTGTGATTACTGTTACAGTTCATAGTGTGATTTTTTTTTTCTCCTCATGGGACACAGTGAGTTATACTGTTTGTCATGTGCTGTCTGTGTTTATTCCCCACATACTAATACAATTATCTTTGCTATTTTCACACAGCTGTGCAGCATGCAGAAACTGCCTCAGAACTACCGTTAAAGTCTTCAGGGTTAATTGCTTCAAATCATCTATGCCTTTGCCTACTCTATCGTTTTATACTCACTACCCTATTTGACTCTACCTGAACATTAGAAAACGTTAGCTATGAATCTCCAACTCTAAAGCCTTTAAGTGCTTGTTTCTCTTTACTACTAATAAAATATTACCATAAAGATTATTCAGTATTGTGGACAGAAATCATTAATTTATAATTTTAAAATTTGTTCAATTGAACTGAAAATTTACAATAGAAAGCTCAATAAATTCTACATCTTTGTGAAGGGCAACTATGTAGAAGAGTCAAATAGTCTCTACAAGTAATTTTTAAATATATATGAACAGGAGGCTGAATGGTATGTGAACAAATTCTGTGAATTATCAACAGTGCATTTACTATTTTGAAATAGAATATCATAGAATATCCTGGGATATTCCCCTGGGAGGGGACTTTAAAGATCATTGTTTCAACTGCCCTACCATGGGTAGGGACACTTTGCAGGTTGCTCAGAGCTCCATCCGACATTTCCAAGGATGGGGTATCCACAGCTTCTCTGGATAACCTGTTCCCATGCTTCACTACCCTCACAGTAAAGAATTTCTTCCTCATATCTAATCTAAGTCTACTCTCAGTTTGAAGCCATTCCCCTTGTCCTGTCACTGGATGCTCTGGCAAAAAGTCCCTCTCTGTCTTTCTTGTGGGCTCCCTTCAGGTACTGGAAGGCCACAATTAGGTCATCCTGAAGTCTTCTCTACTCCAGCCTGAACAATCCCAATTCCCTCAGATTTTCTTTGTTGGAGAGGTGCTCCACCCCTCTAATCATCTTGGTAGCCCTCCTCTGGATATACTCCAATAGGTAAATGCCCTTATGTATCTGTATTTACACATATGGTATATGCACAAAAATGTATTTTTAAAAAGCCAAATCCATCCCTTACCTAAATGACTGCCTGTGATAACAAAAAAACCCCTCAATATAAACTGGAGGAAATGGTTGTCAAATACTGACAAGTTCATAAAAAAATTACTCACATATTTTGAGTGACAAATATGTAAATATTTGGTCAATGAACTGGTGACTGCCAAATTATGTAAATTATTAATTTAATATGGTTTAATCTTTTGCACTTTTTTTTATCTTTTGCACTTTAATATTCTACTGAGCACCATCTTTAATTTATAGTTATCAAACAGCAAACTTTTAAGAAGTATAATCTATGTAAAGCTGTTTTCTTTTCAAGTAGCAGATTTCCTGAGTAACTGGTTAAATGTTGCCATCTTTTTAAATTTATTATCTGACTCTTAGGTACTCATCTGAACACATTTATGCAGTCTTATCCAAAATACATTAGACTGTTTAAAAAAAAGGGGAAGTTTGACCACATCTGATATTCTATAGTCAGTGGAGGATTCAAATATTAATTGAGGGAAAAAGTCACATAAAAAGCAAAAAGCATCTTGAGTAAGACTGAATGTAAGGTCGGATTTAAGATCACTATACATAATAGAAATTCTAAGCTACTGAAAATGTGTCCTATGAGAATTAGAAAACAAGGATATAAACTTGGAAACCACCTTGACTATTAAAGGATATTTGTTTCATTTTCAGTGTGTGATTGTTAATATAAATATTTGATGAAAATATTATTAAAACATTCAGTTAATGAAATAAACCCGTCAGAGTGTCACAAAACCCAGCTTACTTAATACTAGCTACACTAAATGGAAACATTTACCTTAGGTATTATATCAGTCTTTAGAAAGGCTTCATACTTTACACTTTTTAGGGTATCATTCTTTTGAGAGTTCATGACTTTTGTGTTAAATAGGATCATAGAACTGGCCTTTCATTTGTGTCAGCTACTGGATTTCTCTTTCTGCAATTAAGGTTAGTCTTTTGTTTTATACAATTTTAGTAATTTTTAGACTGTGCCTATTTTTGAAGCCATTTTAAGTTCTGTGTAGTGCTTGGAATACTTTCTATCTCAAAATTTTTTGCAAGACACATCACCCTTCTATCAGGTACAGCTGAAGTATGGCTAAATACCTAGTGATTTCTCTTTTAAAAAAAGTGCAAATGTATCTTCTAGTTCCTACCTGGAAGCTTGAGCAGCTAAATTCTCTACACAGATTACATAAAATGTAAAAAATAATAGATGATATATACTCATAAATGATACCAATATACTCATAATCAATGAACCGAAATACTAATAATTTACAAAATGCTATTTCATAGTATTAACAAACGGGTATAGAGAGGAGTGAAATAGATGGCAATGAAGATGAAATATATTATTAGGAAAAACAGGTTACCAAAACTGTATGAAGTGAAAACAGTGTCTCTCAACCTTTTTTTTTAAATCAAAACCCCTAATGTCTTCCTTTTTGTCTCTGCCTGAATCACCATTATCTTACCTGAAGAGCATGAATGCAACTGCATTAAATAGGTTATCAACCAATTTAGAAAAGCTCCGCTTTGGCAGGTTAAATATCATTTTCTTTGGGGTATGCCATTATCTGCACTGAACTACATGTTTGGTGTTGGGCAGAAAAGCCCCCAGGGAAGTACATAGTCTAGTTTACTCTTCATTGTCACATGGACATCTCTATACAACCACCATTTAAATTCTGCTTTTATAATAACTCAGCTCATTTCTTTTGTTTTACTCCTTTTCACTCTTTTGTTTTACCTCACTACTATAAAGTCCAATTACAATTCCCTTGATACATTTAATGGAATCCCCTTCCATTATTATCATGCTATAGTTGCAATAGCAAAGCACTGCAAAACTAAAAAAAAAAAAAAAAAAACTTCAAAAAAATGTCCCAAAACGCTTCCTGGCTGTGAGGTCTAGCTTACTCTGTCTGCCATCCTCACTCAACAGTAGGTCCTGGCTGTGGGATGCTTGGTCCCTAGGGCTCTAAGCCAATAAGAATTTAATTTGATTTACCCAATTTTGATACACAAACTATTTTTGTACCTTGTGGAAACAGACAGAACAAATGGCCTCGTAGAAATTTTCTGTTTCTCTCTGACTAGAGGTAAGACTGCTGGTAATTATCTCAGATTACTTACTTAGATTAAGTCTAAGATATACACTTGAATACAGATCTCCATTATGATCATAACCATTTTTTAATACCTTTCCAAATTCAAGCTGAGGGGTCCTTTGAAACATTTAGGTTTTTTAGTCATCTAAAATGGAGTCCTACTTCCTGGGCAAGTTAGGGGTACTCAAGCTTAGAAAGTTGATTAGAGAGATCTTTGTAGTATCCTAACATAGACATAGTGAAATAGATCGTGTGATCTCTGGTTAGAAGAGTTGATTGTTCTATCTCTAGGTACCTAACTGAAGTACACATTATTAATAAAATAATTGCTTTCAGTTTCTGCTGTGGTCAAAGGAAAGAAATAGATACTCTATGAGAAAAATAAGAATTATTCTCTGAAGATATGTTCTCTCTTTCCCTTTCTTTCTTTACTAATTACAGGAGCATCATCATGTGGCTTTTTTTCCCTAGAAATACAGACGGTGAAAAGTTCTTGGGTATACTTAAAGTAATTGTTTCTCTCAGAAATACACTCTTGCTGCTGTACGTTGCACGTCCTTCTCACTCAGTTTACCCATCTCTACTTACCATCAAGCTGTAAGAGAAATTTTAAAAATTTCCATGTTGATCTCATTATTTTAAGTTTCTCTCGTTTGAGGCCGTAGGTGCTTTTGTATACGCACATAAGAGAAGATACTTTGAAGACGCAATCTGAATCTTCTACAGCAAATCAAAAATTGATCTGTTATCCAAAACATTTCATATGAAATAGATCAGATAGAGCCAAACCATTATCTATTCTAAATGCAGTAACTCAGCAGCTCAGATAACACAGGACCAAACCAATAAGAACAAGACAAAAATGTAAGGCAGGTTGTAAGGTTCAGAAAAAAAACAGATTAGAGAATGATCATGTTAAGAAAAGGTAAAAGAAATGAACAATTTACTAGATTTTTTCAGCTATCAACCTCCTATTACTTTAAAATTCAGGATAGCAATACAAAAAAAAAATGGTTAATAAAATTAGTGCTTTTTCCTTAAGCTGACTGTGCCAGCATTTTCTGAGTGACATCTAAACTTCAGGCTTGGAATTTCATTGCCTTAATGTCACTCCCAAAACCACAAAATTCACTTGGCAAGTGGAAGGCAACAGGAAACAGGGGAACACATACAGAGAGTAGATTGGGATCTAGTATGTTTGCATTCACATCTATCAAGCTAGACTTTAAATTATTCAACTATGAAATACAGAAGTCTTAAAGATAAGAAGAAAACAGCACATGTTACACAATATTTTAGCTTCCTGCCCCTCTGCAGCCAATTTTTATGCAGTCATACAGTTAGTGTTGAGCCTGGAAGGCACAAGATTGATTCCTGCTTGATAAAGCAGAAACAGGTTTTAGGTATAAATTTCAAGTTAAAATACTTCTGGGAAAGGACTTTTCAAGTGATTGGAGAAGGGTGAGGCTTAGGGTCACCAGCATAGATAGAAAACACTAAATGATCTTAATGCCTGCAGCCAGTACCTAGTATGCTAGAGGAAAGGAATCTTGAAGTTGGTACATATTTTGTGCCCTCAGTTTCCCTTGCTGACCAGTGGAAACAAATCTGACTCATAACCTAACTCATTAATTTGCCTGCTCTTAGAGCGGCCTTTGGATCTTTTCAGAGCACAACTACTTAAAAGAAAATGACAAAGAGAAACTTCTTCCAAGACAAAACTAGCAACAATGGTTAATCAAAAAGCTACTCAATTTAAATGTTTAGAATGTGCCAGTGAAAAGTGATAGAATTAAACAATATTGTCTTTTATGAATGAAAATTATGTTAAATACTTATTTCCAGTATCCCAAATGCCTAGAGCAATTATTATTAATAACCTCTTGAAATTATTATTAATAATATTAACAAAAAAAACCCACCAGCTTAAACAACATCTTTTTTTTTTACAATAATTGAATAAATCTTTTAATTGCAGTGAAGCAAAAAATTTTCAAGAGGTTACTACTCTGATGACCTGAATGTGATATTTTAACAGCTCCGAGTACTGTTTTCTCTTTTGCTGCATAGGTCTTGACTAATCACACTTTCAAATTCTGGTGGTTTACTTCAATTTTAGTGGGAGCATTAACAGTTTTAGTATTCATAGCAATGTCTGCCTTTTTGGACTAGGAGATTGTTTCTGGGCAGAGTTAGATGAGTCTCCCTTATAGAAGCAGTTCTCGTGAAATCAAGACAAAAAATTTAAAATAAGCAAACTTATTTAAGAGGGAATGCGTATGTTGACTTTAGAGATTGAGAGGCGCAGAAAGAGGAATTTTATATCAAGCTTTACATGATATCTGGTAGTGAATCTCTTTTATACATGTGAAAGGTGCATGGGTCCTAAAATGATTTTGTGAGCATTAACCCTCAAAGTCTATTGATACAATAATAGAAGGAAGCAGTCCTATGGACCCCATAAACATAAGAAGGAAGATATATTTAACAGAGGACGTAAAACTTGTAAGCTAAAGCAAATTGCAACTCCCAGGGACACATTAAATCAAAGTCATTAGATCTAAGAATATTTCTTAATCATTCATGAATTTTCACATCATTCTTCTTCCCAATAATACAAAAGATAGTACTGAGCTGACTAATTGCACATGCAAGGTGAGCAATGGTACTAAGAGATATTCCAAACACTTTCGGGAGGCATAATATAAAGAAAGAAAAATTTCCATGTAAAATACCTAGAAGGAACTCGTCCTAGTCTGAGTTCAATAGTGGTGAAAGATTTGCAGGTTTGAACATGCAATGGATGTGAAAAATATGGAGATAAACATATAATTCTTGATAATGTTAATAATAATAATAATGCTAATATATATCTCACACTGCTAATAAACTCTGCAGGGGAGGGGTGTGTATGTGCCACAAAATTCTTCTTTCACACCAAGTTTCCTTTTAATACTACAAAGAGTAAAACATAAAAGATGTAAGTACCTACAAGAAAAAATAATATAGCAGGTCATTTAAAATATGATTGAAGGAAGCAACATCAGGAAATCGCTTTAATGAAATATCATGGCCTACCTTAAACTAGTCAGATCTTCAAGAATATGACTCTTTACAGGAATCTAGTCCACAACTTTGCTTCCCTGATGCTTAAAAAACTTTCTAACTTGGAGAAAGATTCTGCTCCTGGCCAGCATAAATCCACTTTCTTTTAATATTTTTTGTCTCTGCTCTTGGATTCTTCCCTCTTGTTCTAGTTGTATCCTTAGGATTTTGGTTTGTTTGGTGTAGAAAAACTTTCTAAGTCTCTTTCCATGCCTCTTCATTACCTTGATTTTTCTGTCATTTTATTTTGCAACTCTTTCTATTTCAGTTCATTTTTGCTTAACACAGGTGACCAAGATGGTAAAAGATATTGTAGACAAAGTTCTCTAAAGAGTGTTTTGTTCAATAGCAGACAGTTTCCCTATAAAACTTGCAAAATCATAGATACTTTTTCGTCATACTTTTAAGTCCATCATATTTTCAGTTTTTAATAGCATAGGAAATTGCAACTATGTAAGACTTTTCTATTTCTAAGTCATTGCCAATTTATAGATTTCCAGTTAGTGATGTAAAATATTATTATTAGTCCCTCTTCATAAGGCTTCAAGTTTCAGTTAAATTCCATTCCATTTCTATTACTAGTCCTCAGAATCATTATATGTGTTCTGCATGATACGCCAATAATTCTTTATATTTACTTGCCTCTTAATTTTGTATGTTAAACAATTTTCATCAAGATTTTATTTTTCTGCCAAATGAATTAATATAAACATTAAAGATCTTCTTCTGGAGTAGTCCTTGAGGAACTCTGCTGCTGATCTGCCTCTAGTCTGATAGTTTCCTTTTCTATTATTATTTTTACCAGTATTTCTTTGTTTGTGCATGTCTTTTACTACATCTTATGTGCTCTACCCTGACAAATCATTTTCCACGGAGAATCAGGTCACTTTTCTTTTGAAATTTCAGCAAGTTTATGGTATTTTTTTCTATAAATCCTGTCATTTTGACAAATAAAACTGTAAGGTTGGCCTAGCGTGTTTAGCAGAGGTACTCTGCTAAATATTGTCCAACAGTGTAATATCATTGCAGCAGAGAAAGGGAAACACTGATGACAAACTTTCAGGTTGAATGACTTTAGAGATTGTGGTTACCTAGTATCTAGCTAGAGATGTACTAATTACCTGAAGTTTTAATTTCACTTTGGCTGGAGCAGTCTAACAACTTCTGTAATGTGTTTAGCCCCAACCTCCTTTCCTAAAACAGAGACAAAGGATTGGTCCAGAATTAGATACCTTTAGTTTATCTTTATTAATTACCATATATTCAATAACAACTTTATCTTCTTTCCATTTTCTTTTAGCTTGATGAGTGAAGAAAGATTTTCTCAAGTGGTCTACCATAGATTTACAGCCAACACTTTTCTTTTCCATGCTTCCTTGTGTATACAAATATATCTTTTTTCAACTATCAGTTTTTTAAAACACTCGGCCTCCTACAAGTATTGTAACTTGCAAGTATTTTTTTATTTCTCAAGGGATTTATAGACTTATGTATAGATTTATAGATTTATGTATCCTTCTATGCATGTTCTCCCCTTACTGATATACATGTATCTTTCAGATACAAAAAGGTCAAATAAGAAAATAAGTCCCCACCTGGGCTTTTAAGTCTGGTTGATTTGAGTAACTAGACCCTTTAATATGTCTAGGTTTGAGACACAAATTCTTAGTTTCAGAATGACTATTTGCTTATAGTTCTGTTAAACCATAATATTTTGGTGTAAATTTGTATAACCATATCTTATATAATCCTTAAATTTACTAAATACAACATGGAAAATAACATTGCATCTTTCAGGTATCAGAAGTATGTGAGGCACATCTTTATCTATCATATTTTGTCTTAAAATTCTTGCATTAAATTAATCTAACTATTTTACTATATTATACTATTACTGCTATGTTTAGAATCTTGTTTATGGACAATGAGGGAACAGGGGTTATTGCCAGTATTATTGAAATCTTAATAGTCTAATTGAAGAATTGTTATTACAGGAAAAAGAACGAATTATTATAGAAAAAAGAATGAATATGTCTATACAGAACAGTTTCAATAATAAAAAACCCCAAACGAATATGATTAAAATTGTTATGCACACGCATTTTCTACCTCTTATTCTGATGTCATGTACACCCTTCCGCTGCCATAGTTACCCACCAACTCGAAAAATAGATGCTAAAAAGCTAAACCAAGTGAAGTAAATCTGTAAGCAGTTCAGGAGCCTTTCAGAGGGAGCAAACCTGATAGACCTTAATCCCAAGTCCTTGCAACCCATGGCCCCATTACCAGCCGTGACAATACTGCACTACAGGGCTACAAGGTTGTATTATGTTAAGGTAACAATTGTAACTAACTAGAGTGTAAAAATTATAACTAGGACTCCTCAGTTGCTTATCTTAGTTTAAGTATTCAAAGCTTATGGAATGAATCCAGATAAATCCAGGAAAGCCTATGTAATGAATCCAGATCTATAGAAGTCTTTGAAACAATCTGCATTTCTCAGAGCTGGTCATTTACCACCTTCTGTTTGAGCCTCCTTCCCACTCCTCCCGCAACTGACTGACACTCCTGTGTATATTTTGAGAACAAATTAGAAAAAATCAGGTAAAATTTGCCAGACTATGATAATGTGGCACCCCGAATCCCCCAAATCAAATCTACTTGTGGTACAAATCTGTGTCTTATGTTGACAACAATGCTTTGATTTTACTTTTTTTCTACAGGGTTTAAAACAGAAGAGTCAATTTGGACCTCTTATTTCAATCTGAGATCTTAAATTACTGCATTTTATTAAAGGTTACTTTGTTGAATGTCAGTTAATTTAATCAATGAATCATGTCTAAACACACCAACTTAGTAAAACATTTTTGATAGAGTTATGATCTATTTAAATAGCATCATCTAAATGTCATTAAATTTTTAACTATCATTAATTTCTAATTTGCATGTTTCTGGTGGGTTTTTTCGCAGTGCTAATCTATTAGAGTTATCTTACCATCTCATGCTTCCTAAAAAGGCACACAACGCAAAACCAAATATATTCTTGTCCTCATGTTGTGCAATATAGAACTAGTTGAAAAAAACTGAAAAGGTTTTTTTACTTCTGTTTAGTCTGACTTTCTCTTTGGTTGAGATAATTTTTAGTGGTACATAGCTTCATTTTTGCATATTTAGTTTCAGTGTTTATTTTGTGCAAATAATTTATTAATATAACTGAGGTGTTAATATCTTATCATTATTAGTTCAGATCTAAATTGTTAAAGAGCAATGCAGTTTAAATTGTTTTACACACATGTAGTTGCTAGCCTTTTTCCCAGTGCTGTGCTCAGCCTTTCCAGGCTGCTCTGGCTCTAAGTTTTCTGGCTTTGTGGCTTGTGGCTGTGGTGACAAGGCTGTTAGCACCTGGCATACCTCATGAGAGGAATGTGATGATGATATTGATTGCTCCTCACTCTGTAATCCACTTGGTGTCATTTTCCCTTGCTTGTTTTACACCTTTGCACTTTTCTCACTGGTCTGTAACATCCAGGTAACATCCTCTTTTGCTGAATGTGTTATCTTTTACTTGTGCAAGATATTATTTTTCCTTTATTTGCTATCTGAAACCCACTTTTGTCCAGCTGCAGGTTGGCATTCCTTAACAGCAGGTGAGCTATTTATAGCTGTGGGATTTGCAGTGCAAAACTGGGACCCTATCACTTGTCATCCCGTGCTGATACATTTCTGCAGCACATCCTATGTGTCTGCTTCTCAAGACCTATTTTTCTCTACATTGTCTTTGCAATGAGAATTTTAAATACCTCATTCTGCCTAAAGTGACTGCTAGTTCCTGTTAGGTATATAAAACTAGCATAGCATCATACACAGGTAAAAAAAAGTAAAACAGATTACCCACAGACACTTGTCCAGTTAGAGAAAGTACTGTCACAGCTAAGCCAAGTTACAGATCAAGAAAATTTCAGATAGAGCAAGCCGGGCAAACCTCTGTCCTGAGGCCTGCCCATCTGTATTGGGCTGGCTGAACTGAAGTTCATTTCCCTGTAGTGGCCCTCACATTGGGAGTGATAGAGTGGCTGGGTGGGGGAGCACCTGGCATCCAGCCAAGGTCAACCCACCACACCGTCTCAGTACAGCACTTAGGGCCTGCAGTGCTAGTGGAAATACTGCATCTGGGGCTGCCTGGTCACATCCCATTTCAGTAAGGCATTCATTAATGGTACTTAGTATCTTGTTTTAACACCCTCATGAAGTTGAACCTAGTTATGGGCACTTTCTCCTTCAATTTGATTATGAAACAACTTAAATCAACATAAAATCATATTAGATCCAAATCCTATTAAATCCAACTGGCTTGTGCCAGTTGAAGTATTAAAAAATAATTCCAATCACACTGACAGATGGCAGCACTTCCCATGCACCTTAGTGAGTGGAAGTGAAACAGAAAAAAATAATTTGGCGCCCAGACTTATTATCTGCCCATTTAGCATATTACCTTTCACATTTTCCACTGCATTTCTTCAATCTGATCAATAGATGGTCATCAAAATATATGTGGTACAACATGCATTTGTAAAGTTCCCATCAGACTCAAAAGTGGACCTGGCTCACCAGAGATATGACTCTCTCTGGGCTGTATCTGTGCTTCTTGGCTTTTCAGATGCTCTCCCTCTCCAAATTGTTCCGCTTCATGGATAAAGATGATACTCTGCACCTGCTGCATATGGGCTGGGACATATCTGGGTCCACTGGTGGGTAGATGGCTCTTCTATATTAAGAGCTATTCCTATTTCACCTTCCTAAGTAAAAATTCTTGTTTGAGGCTCCTGGTAAAGACTTTTTTTTTTTTCCAAAAGCATTTGAATATTATAAACTGTAGGCTAACAATTTTTTTCCTCTACCATATGAGTTCACAGAATTAAATATTTCATAAAAACTCTCATGTAATCAAATCAACATTTGGATGCCAGTAGTAGAAACAAAAATACGATCAATAAAGCAAGTGGATTTTCTTCCCTCAAGTGCCAAATATTCCCTCACTTCCCCTGTCTATCTTTTGTTTATCATCTATTTGGTGTTTCAGGTTCAGTTTGGTTTTTTTGGAATACAGCCCATTGTTCAAGGCTCCATCAGAGGACTTTACAAAATATTATGGGAGTTAGGAGCATCTGGCTGATTTGGCTGAAACTCCCTAACAAGATTAGTTACTGTGGGCATTAAAATAAAACGTGAAGCTGAAGCAAAAGATAATGTTAATGAGAAAACTTCTTGGCTTTTGCATAAGCAAACCTGAAATACAGCTAATTTCATACCTTTGAAAATATACCAAACAAAATGCTAAAATACCTCCACAAATAAAAAATAGTTTTATATATATTACCAAAGTCACTGAGAACTACCAACTAAAATATACATTGTTTGAACCTAAGAATTTTCTTGAAAAGCTCTCAGTGTTTTACCCTTTCATTGTATAAAGTATAACATTTTCTTTCTCATAAGTATTTTTCCTCAATTTCAGGTTTTCTGTTTCTAAAGTTTTGAGTGAGAAGCCTAGAAATACATAGACACAGTATTGGTAGATGTTTCAACCCCAAAGTGAACTTTATGTTGTACCGTGGTGATCTCTGTGTATATTTACACATCAACATTATCAGTCTGACTGGGGGAGGGCAGATGCCAGAAACTTTCTGCTACTGTAACACTCTAAGCAAATTGTATCTCTGTTGAATGGGCTCCTCGCTTCTTTCTGTCCTTTCAACTGTGTCCTGTGTGTCTACAGTAAGCCAGGTTACCTTAGAGATATACAGTTGTGGAATCAGTCTGTGATGGAAACCTGAGAGACACAGTATGTCCTGTTTCTTAAAGGAGGAACAAATGAAATTCATGTTGGTCATTGGTGAGAATATACTGTCCAGATTACAATTCAAAAGGAGTTATAGTCCCAAGGAAAGAGATTGATTAAAATATTTTTTCTAACTTTCTTGCAACAAAAAATAATTGGGATGAGAAATTCTGGTAATTTTAATGACAAGCTTGTTGGGAAATTTATAAGATTTTCACACAGTATCTGCAATACCTTTTTGCCCATGTGTATGACTGTGCTTTGACTTTGCTCAGCTGCCAGATATCACTTTGAAACGGAGTGGTTTTTACTCATTATTTCCATCTATCTGAAATACCTCACTAGTAGAGAAAAATGAAGATAGGTAGAATAAAAGACGAAAATATTTGATTGTCACTTGAAATCTGGTTTGAATTCACATTAGTCCTGTAACCTGTCATCAGTAAGAAAACAGCGTAAACCTGTATCTGGCAGGATCAAAGACAGCATAAGTGTTCAAATAAGAAAGAAAACTGTTGCATCAAGCATATATCTCCCCATAGGTACTCTACAGATCCTGATTTATACCTTAAACCATCAATTTTATTATATTCCTTCCATAAGATTTATTATTATTAATGGCAACTTATAATACTGATCTTAACTGATGTTCTTTGAATCTAAACTCTTGATCTTATCCACTCTATAAAACAATAAATTTCACTGTTCAGTTAAATGCTGTGAGGTGTTTCATTTGTTCAATGACATTGTGAAGAGGAAAATTGAAATTGTCTTGCTCTGAAGTTATGTGATTCATGAAGCACTCTTAAGGTGTGTGAATCATGGAGCATCACTTGGAATAGCCTCTAGGACACAGCAAGACTAGGGACATGGGCATGGGTGCCAAAGTGAAGAGAGAGAAAGCTTTCTTCAGGAAATGAAAAAACTAATACTGCTGAACTAACTAGTCCATATTTTATTATAGTACTTTCTATGATGTTTAAAGCTCTTTTCGTGCATTCTCATACATGTCTCTTTTCTAGAGAAAAAAAAAGAGTTCCCATAGCCACTTACAGGTAAGTTTTATTCATGGCCTTGTCACCCTTCCCAGACACATTTATTTCATACTGACATATTCCTGGTGAATACTCAGTGCACAATTGCAATGCAAATGAGGCAGTGCTGTTGGTTTCTGATAGCACAATAATACTTCATTCTAAACCGGACTTTGCTTGCCTTTTTCCTACCAGTTGCACATTGAGCAGAACTGAGATTTCTGCATTTTCCCAGATCCTTTCTGAAAAGTGAAAGATAATATCACTTTTTAAAGCATACGAGCACTTTATTTTTTTTCCCCTGCTGTGAGAGATACTTAGAATTCATTGATACTATACGTAGTTGTTATGCTGTTAGCTTTACACAACTCTTATATAAATATGTAAAATTCCTCAGTTGTCTCTGTTTCCAACTAATCCAATTCACATCATTGCTCTGCGAGTGTCTCTGCTTCTCTAATCACTTCCCTTTTAAGATATTTGATAAATATACAAATTAAAAGGTCCTTGATGTAGGAACTTACTAACATACCTCTGGTAACCTTTTGCCCTGATGAAAATCAGGGAGGCAAGTTGGCTTCTTTGCTTTGTTACGTCTTACAGGGTTCAGGGAGGCTGTAGTAGATTAGAGCCTACAAAACTATCAGCTCATTCTCTGTTATTCTGAACTATTTAGAGCAAGAGATTTGTAAAATGTTTTTTCCCTACAGAGCTGCAAATAGACTACATTTTGCTACAAAAATATGAAAGTGAGCCTCAGTGGGTTCTGTTTTGACAGGCCTCTGAGGGAGCAGAGGGACCAACTTCCTAATAATCTGCCTTCCATGCAAATACCGATAAAAAACACAGATGTAGGTCACACACAAAAGACAGAACCTAATCTCTGCTCTGTCTTTGAAACAGTTTAACCCTCAGCAGTGACTTTATGGGCACTCAAAACAATCTCCAAGAAGAAATGTCAAGCACTCTAATTAGTGTTTTCTTCAGCCAGGCTATCACCTCCTTAGATCTGCTCTTTTCCAGCTTTTCTCAGACTTTGCATGTTTTTCTGAAGCATGTGAAGCTACAAATCAATGGAATATAAAAACTTTAACCCTGGACTGTTGCTTACAGCAAAAACCTTGGCCATGATGTCTGTAATTAAAAATTGTGGGAAGTAGGGGTGAATCCAGTTTCTCTTCAATCAGTAGCTCCTGTGACAACAGAGAAATGTGAAAGCCCTCTTAAAATGTTAAGTAATAAACCTCAAAATTTGCCTTAAGCATGAAGACATCTTACAAATGATTTTACCTTGAGATTAATTTCATGGAACAGTTGCTACAAGGAGGAATAATATGAGCTTAATCTAGTCAAAACTTTAATGGATGCAATTTATAGTCATAGCCCTTGCAACAGAGTGTGGAGAAATGAAAACTCAGAAGTGAGGAGTGCTTTATGCAGACTTTTCTAAGTGCTGAAATTAGACAGCATGAACAGAACCAGAAGTCATTGAAAAAATCCTATTGTCACATAACACAATGAAATGAGATGATTAAGTAATGGAAAACATTCCTTTACAGTCAGTTGGAAGGAGACTATTCATGCAGACTATATTTATGTTGTCATGTTTTCTACTCCTAATTCTGTTTCTTGTCCCTTTGCCTCCACCCCAATATCAACACTCTCTAGGTGTTGGGACACATTTGGATTTTGCTTTGGTGCTTACCAGCTGTCTTCTTCGAGGAGGAAACTCTGATGTAGGAAAAGACTAATAACACAGTTCTATGCCTGCATGGATAATACGTACACATAGTATAACCTGCATAAAGCTCTGTAATATGGATATATCTGATAGACCTTGCTCTGTTTAGTCTGTTTGGAGTCTTTCAAAGCTATCTAGTGAACCATCCACTTTCTTCAGCAGTCATGTCATGCTCAGTACTGGTAGGTTACTGTGAAAGATTGTGGCTTGTGACCTGTGGAACAGCTTTCTCATTCCATGGATAAATCCACTTCTATCATACCAGGTTTTTTAGATGCTTGTACATATATATATATATATATACCCAATGTGTCCTTTTGAACATTTGCAACCAACTTAAAAATTGTTACTTGGTATTCAGAAAACTTTCTGTGCATTCATTGTACCCAAAATATGCATAAGAGCTGTCATTCTTACAGTAAACTATCAGTGATCCAAATGAAAAAAGCTGAAGTTGGTTCTTTTCAGGCCTTGGATCAGAAATGACTGCCTAGAGCATAGGATCACTGGTTTGCCTGTCTCTCTGTAAGCCCTAGAGCCACCACTGAGACTTTCTGTCCAGATGCTGTCTGCAGCATAAGACTGGGGGCTGCATGAGTGGTTATCTAACAGGCTATTGAATAGATCCTTGTGTTGCTGAAAACCATAAACGAAAAGGCAGAGGGGTCAAATTCCATATGTCTTCTAGACTCTTCAGTCTGTTTAAAACTTCTCTAGAACAGTGGATAGACTCTGCCTGCATACAAGAGTCAGGAGTGAAGAGTACTCCAGAAACACCTCTTATCGTGTCCCTCTTTTTGTAGCAATCATCCACTCCGCCCTTAGCAGAATGAAGGAGCTGACAAATTTCCAAGCATGACAAATATGTGCTTTGTTTGTTAAACAACCCTTGCCCAGACAGGCATTTCTTCCAGAATACATGACTGAAAAACTTTGGTCAATACTAAGCATTTTTCTGTCTGACACAAACCAGCTCTTTCTCCTAGATGCCTTAGTTCAACTCCTACTCTTGTTTTCCCCCTTCCCAGTCCCAGCAACAAGACCCTCCTTCCCACATCAACGTTATACTTACCCTAACAAAGATATTTGAACATCCACAGTTTCTCTACAGTGGGAAACACAACCTTGGGAGGACAACTTTAGTACTTAAAGGAATAGTGAAAGAATGAGATTTGCATGTACCACTTTTTATCATTATAGGGAATGAGTTGTAATAATGGGCTAATTTAGATTATGAGTATTATTTTCAGTGAAAGTACACTGATAATAATTCATTGAAAAGATCATTAAGACCTTAATTAGACTAACAATAAATTCTTGGCTTCACATATAAGGTGTGTCTGTAGTCTAAGTAAATTGAACGCCATATGGCATGCTCTGGAGCCCATTCCTGTGGACTGGTTGTTAAAATATAGATCCAAAAACTTGTGGAGAATACAGGTAGTCAAGGCTTTAATTTGTAGTGCAACAACTAGCCTCCTTGCCGTCTGCAAGTTGCCCCAAGTATATCTACACTGTGCAAGACACACAGTATTCTTAAATATTCTCACCACAACCTTGGCAAGGTCCTTCTAGGACATCCCAACACTTTATTTACACCCATTGAACCACTCGATTACCTAACACAGAAACTGTCTTTAAACAGTTACATTCAGATTGAATTTGGTGCATCAGCAACTGAGACGGGGTGAATGCTGTGAAGCTGAATGAAGAGGAGACAGAGTAGACACCAACACTCTGTATCATCAGAAGGGTGTGCATTATTTTCACATTCCACTGAAAACAGTGATTTACAATAATCCAACTAAACAAATTCCCCTAGTCCCAACATAAAACATAATAAACAATAGCTTTCAGAGGAATTCAGGTTTCAAAAGAAAGAGGAGAACGAGACTCTACATCATCTACTAATGACTATTGTTGCAGATTTTACTTTACTCAGACAATTGGCTGATGGATGGCATAATACAGCTCTTACAATTCTAAAGGGGATTTCAGCAAAGTGCTATTTCTTAAAAGAGCAGTTTATTGTAGAGAAAAGGTCCTGAAAATGGAGACAAAAGAAAGACTTTGAATCAGAGCACTAATGTGGGCTGTCTGTGATGAAGCTCTTATCATTCCACCCCAAGCAGTGTATGGTACTCAAAGACATATTCTGTACAACAGTAATGGAGGCTTTTAAACCATTAGTTGTACTTTAAACATAGGGAGATGTTTGATTGCTTCACAAAACACTATGCAGAAAAGAAAATAACTGTGAAGATGAGCTATGATTTTTTTTTTTTTTCTGGACACTGGAGCCTGTGGTTACTTCATACTGAAAGCAAATCCAGTAGTTCAGGCCCAGTTAATTTAAGTTCTTTCTGCAAGAAGCCTTCTAATTAGTGATAGTTTCATTTTTCCAATGACATAGGTATATCTCTATAATGGGAAATAATAACATAAAAGGAAAGTTACTGATCTGGTAGGAGGGCTAGTCCCATAATGGAATATCAAGGCAAAAAAATGCAGATAAGTAGAGGTCAGCTCAAAGGAAACGTAACTGCCTATGGTGATACTCAAAGGTGAAGAAATGCCTAACACATCTGTCTGAAGCATAGGGATAGATGGTTTTCACTGACACCTTCTGAATTAGATTCATCACATTAAAAAGACTATTGCAGCTTTAATGCAGAACGAGATAATTTGTAGCTATTAAAATAAAATCCCAGAAAATTTTATTTGGCATAGCAGGTCTTCTGCCACTGCAGTATTCTGGTCGCTTTCAGATGGAAATAATCTTTTTTTGTAATGTTTCTTTTTGTACTCCAAAACACTGTGGAAGTCCAAGGGATTCCGAGATGGAGTTCACTGAATTTGACAGTGAGTGACCTTAACTGAAGATCATGTTACAGAGAAAGTATTTAAGCTGCTGTGTCATTTTTTATTATTATTACATTAGGGTTTCAAGATATTCTATATTCTATGCTGCATTTCTACAGAGCACAGGTGCTGATTTTGTTTATGCAGACGAAAAGCTGAATGATGCTTGGGGTTTAATTATTTATTTATTCATTAATTGATTTTAATCCAGGTGAATAGACAAGAAATGCAATATCTGCGAGTAATTGAAGGATTCTTCTTTTTTTCTTGTGACAGCTTGTGACACAATTTCAGACAGCTCTTGAATAACCCAGAGGAATGTCATATCCAGTTGAACTCCAAGGATGACACTGGCAATTCTGTGTAAAGTTGAAAAGAAGTACAAGTATTTGACATGTAGTAAAATGTCAGTTAGTACTGTTATTTCGTGAAAATGGAAGTGCAGAGGGTCAAAAAAAGTAACACCAAATGCACTGATATACAAAGTTAATGATCCCCCGAATATCCCAAGTAATACAGATTTGCATAGAGTAAAGCAAAGCATAATTTAATAAGGTTATTTATCTTTCCTTATGGAAGCAGTTACTTTCAGTAACAGTATTTAATTTCTTCTAAAAAGAAAGAAACATGAAAATGAGGATTTAGTTGCATAACTGCAAGATTTCTGATGACTTACATACAGAATGTGAAGCTCTGATTTTTGCCCATGCCAAAAACTGAAAAAAAACCCCATAAGATAAAATTGAGGAAGCTGAGCTTGACTTCTTTTCAAAATAACTGATTTTCTTTAAAGAATAATGAATAACATAATTTTGTATGAAATTGCAAAACAATTAGTTTTTAATGCTGGTGTCTTGAGAACTTTTGTAACTTGTAAATATCCTTAAATGCATCAGAGACACTGGAAATGTTCAGAAAGACAGAGCTTTTGCCTGGCATTCTTTTCCTCTGTACTCGCTGTCTTAAAACTAAAAATGAATCTACTTGAAAACATTGCCACAATATACGAAATATTCAAATGTTTACATAGAATGCTTCCATTTAGCCTAAACATATCTTAATATTACGCTATTTCAAGAACCAAGTAATTCAAATTTTAATGCAAACAGAACTAATCTATGAGTGTATTAGACTCTCTTTGCTTTTAATGTTTTAATGTTTATTTCAAATTTTATACTTTGAATGATTACTTTGCCTTATACGTGAAGTGGAAATTTAGATATATTTTTTTCTGTTTTAATCTTACTTTAAGTGCCATCCCCTCCTGCTAAGATAGTAAATTATTTGAGAAGATAAAGAGAATGATGTCAACATTTCTGTTTCATAATATAATGATTCCAAAAACCAGTGTTGCATATTTATATCAGTATTTAATAGCAAGATCACATGACAAGGTTGTGCTCACTTATTTTATCCTATTTTGCTTTCTAGTCTAATCCTCACCACCACCAGAAATATATCCTTTCACATAATTATCTTTTCTTTCTCTTTATTTAATCAAAGTTTGGAGTGATACAATGGTACATTATATCTTCTTTCATTCACATACTGCTAATTCTCCATGGAAAAAATAAATTTAAAAAAAAAACAACACTAAGAGAAATGTTTTATGGACTGTTTCAAAACAAAGTTGATTTTATTACTATTATGTATTAACTTCAATTAATACAATGTACCTGTGTGGGGAAGCATGAGAAAAAAACCCACACCTGCTCTTCCAACATAACTACTATCATAGTGACTAAAGTGTGTTTGTGTTTGCCTATATGTATGTATGCATGTGAGCAAGTATGTCCTGTTATAAGTATTTCCATTTTTTTCTCTTTTATTTCTGTGCTATTTTTAGCTCTTTAAAATAGATAAAGTAACAAATCAATTTTTTTTGTCTTTTTTTTTTTTTTTTTGGTGGGATGGTTAACTGTAATATATTTTAAAATAACCCTGCTGGCAGAAAATTATCAAAAAGTTGTGACTTCTGTCACTTAGTTATGGGGGATTTTTATTACAGAATCTTTCAGAATAGCAGGAGAAATAGATATATTACACAGTCTGAAAGGCATGAAAGAAAATGAAGTAGTTAAAAATTCTAAAAAGAAATGAAAGCAATTATTATGTCAAATCTGTTGGTCTTTGTTCACATTACTTTTATCACCTAGATCTTAAAATGTATTTTCTTGCTTTGTTGATTTGTTGTTTTGAGTTTTTTTGGTGGGGTTTTTTTTGGGGTTTGGGTTGGTTTTTTTTGAGGGATGAGGTGTTTGTTTGTTTCAGTATTGTTGGGGTTTTTTTAATTAGCATTTATCACTGTCTGCAGCAGTGGCTTGTGCACTAGGCACTTACTACATTTTAAATTCCACCCACGTGCTCTTGCTTTTCTAAGTACATGAATCTGATGATTCTACCACTGGGAAATGTTTAGTTTCATTTAAAAAAAAAAAATCAATTACTTGAGTCTTGTACTTATGGGGAACTTCTGTCAGATCTTTTGACTTGGAGGAATTGGACTGCAAAATGCCTTCCAGCTTTTTATATGACACCTTGACTGGACTTTTATTCTATCATCTCTCAGCAGTAATAAACTCAATTTATGCTTAATTAGTCATGACACTTTATCATGTCTGGACAGAAACAACTCTTTGCCTATCTGCAGATAGTAAGAGAGAGAGTTGAGAGAGCTGGGTTATTGAGAGAAACTGACATTGTTTAGTATGGAAAAGTCTCCAGGGAGACCTTATTGCAGTGCAGCATTTCAGTAGTTAAAGGGGGTTTATAAGGAAGATGGGGATAGAGTTTTTAATATTAACTGTAGTGATAAGACAAGGGGCAAGAGTTTTAAGTTAAAATTTTTTTACAGTGAGGGTGATGAAACAGTGGCACAGGTTGCCCAAAGAGCTTGGAGATGTCGTATCCTTGGAAAGAGTCAAGATCAGATTGCATGAAGCTCTGAGCAACCTGGTGCACTTGAAGAGATCCCTCCTCATTGCAGGGGGGTTGGAACTAAATGACCTTTTATGTTCCCTTCCAAACCAAATAATTCCAAGATTCTATGATTCTAACAGTAGAACCTAGTTACTTCAAATTTATGATTTTCTAGCTTTGTGCTGAAGTGCGTCATCCAAAGGCTACCTGAGGCCTCACCAGTGAGGGGAATTGCTCAGCTGTCCTTCACTGAAAACTGTCATCAAGCCTGAGGAAATTACTGACTTCCTCACTATATCTCTGACTAAAGAAGGGGAAACTCTTATTTACCCTTGGCAGAGGAAAATTAATAGATTACCTGTTTTGGCTGTGGATGTCTTGAAGAGAAAGGTTTAGGGTAGAGTAGAGCATAAGAAACCATGTTCCTCTTTGGAGTTTTCAGGATCTCTTCCCTTACATTTGTTGAGATCAGACCCAATACACGTATGTTTGGCATCATAGAGTCATAGAATAGTTTGAGTTGAAAAGGTCCTTTTAAAGGCCATCTGGTCTAATTCCTTTAAAAGGAGCAGGGGCATTTTCAGCTAGATCTGGTATATCACTACGTATCTTGTCAAAATATATGCCTGGTTTTACACTGTGTAAAAACCAGAAATTAAGATAGTCTATGCAATGAAATACAACTAGAAGATCAGGAAAAGCAAACGACCATAAGAATCAGTTGCAGGCAGAGAATGTCACAGGTTATAGTGTGTTAAAATTGAGTTATAATGTGAAGTTATTATCACACTAACCAGCATGAATATTCTTCAAGATATCTTGAGTTCAGTGTTCGATCACTGAATGGGATGTGAACTTCGTGGAGATTCCTCTGCCGCTTGCTTTCCTCTTGTGGAATGTATGGCTCTAAACAATAAAATATTTTTTCATTATTACTAGTTCCTATGAACACACTTAGTGTTCTTCAAGTCGCATACAAACAACCCCCAAAAACCTCAGCTTTTGTTATTTCCATTCTACCTTTTTATTGACCTACTAAGAAAATACAAAAATGCAGCAAGTATATAAAAAATACTTAAATAGCAGAATCCTATCTGGACTTCTCAGTCCCAAGGGCTTGGTCTAGTGTCTGAAAATATTTTATTCCACTCCAAACAAGAATTTACTGTGCTAATCCCCCTGGAATACAGCATTTATTACTTACCTGGCAGGTGTGAAGTGTTGCATGCTAAAGGGATTATCTCCCCCTCCTTCTCTCCACCTCCTGCTTTGTTCAGGCAAAGCAGAAGAGGGGAAGGAAGAGATAATCCTCTTCAAATGGAGCATTTATTACCTTAGATGTAGGCAAGAAGTGATGCTTGCCAGGAGAGTTAATATGGGAGTATCTGCTTATACAAGTGATAAACCCCATTGTAAACAAACTAAAGCTTCATACTAATCTGACAACTGCTTTCTTGAGGAAGTTCAGGACTTTTTACTGCTCTTTACAATAGTATTCCTGATATTCAAGACACATCCTTAATATTGGATTATTGGTAATATGGTTATGGGAATTTTGGGTAAGAGCTACAGTTAGTTACAGTGGTTGTTCAACAAAGTTGCAAGGGGTTTGTTTTTATTTGTTGGTTTTCCATTGGGCCTTTTTTTTCTTTGCACTTCCTTTTTTTAAAAATTTTTATTTTTATTTTAAACTCTCTGATTTAGGTCTGTCATAAATATTTGTCTAACCATTGGCAGAGATTTGAGTTGGATGGGTTGGCTCATTTCAAAAGCATCAGTTCTACTTTTTGTTTCACAGACAACTGCCTTAATTCTCCATGTTGTGTTTGTGACATTCGTGAACATATTCCTAACCCTTATCGAGTCCATTTGTTTAGAAGAAAAAACATACTTGGCCCTAAAGATACAGAGTAAAACCTTAACAAAAAAAACAAACAAACAAAACCCCAGTTTTTCTTCTCGAAAAGAGAATTTCCTTCAGAGGCTTTGTGATTTAGAGTTTTTTAATGTATTGCGCAATCACATAACAACTACACTCTAGGCACACAGAGTGAACCTCACACTTCTGGTTCTCAAGGTGTAGCCAAGTTACCCAATCATGCATTCAGACTGGCTTAATCAAATTCAGAGCATGCTGATCAATAAAAGTTGAGACATTACAGTGATTTAGAAAATTACAGAATTTCCCAATTTGTTCTGTTGTCAACAGCATATCAGAAGTTTTGGCATATTTTATCCAAAGCAAAGAAGAAAAGAATGAGAGAATGAGCCGGCAAATAAATACTGAAGCCTAAGTCTGTCAACAGATGCGCTCTTCTAAAACAGTTTAAGTCTTACAGCTGTTTTTCTCTCTCCTGCATTACAGGAGTTTAAATAATATATGGCTTCACCTTTCAGGCTACAGCTTGTTCAGCAGTTTATTACCCCCAACCCAGGTGCACCTGATCATTACAGATCTACTGGAGGAGTTTTTCCTGTGATTCATTTCAGTCAGAATCAGCTGGGTCAGTGCTGGGCTGTGGCAACCTGAGTCATCCTTAATCAAGCTTGCTTGTGCCCCTACTCTGAATTCCACCACTCAGTTCTCTTCACCCTGGTGTCAGCAGTGGTTCTACTGGACAGAGGACACCCATGCAGCCACTGGCCAAGAGACAGAGAGGGGCTCTAACAGCTCCAATTTAGTTTGTCTTCTTTTGCATTTGACATAAGCCCAATTTGCTGCAGCGGAGCAGTCAATAAAGTCTTAATCAACAGATTAGCAATTCACCAATTTCCTACAGGAATAGAGCACTAATGCAGTGATGCAAGTGCTGGCTGTAGACACAGTGATCTCTGCAACTCGGAGAGAAGTGCAGCAAGCCTGCCCTCTTGGAGCAGACAGAATAGCAATTGTGATAACAACACAGGCTGTGTTTTGCAATTGTAGTGTTTATACATAGACATGGGAGAACAGTGATAAGTACACATAGGTAGCAAAATATTGTAATAAAAATTGTTCCTTGAAGCAAAGACATTGATTATTCTGGAAGAAACTTTAGAGAACATAACTCTTGATTCATGCCATGAGGCTCATGTAGCCTCATGCATTTCACTGAGTCCTAAAATTTCCTACAAGATTTTCAGTATATCTGTATTGTCAGAAGAGTTCTTCAAGGAAAGAGATATCATTCTGTATGTTCTCATGCAAACTGAGCTGTAGAAGCAGGTCTGCCAATTTGGAAATCGGTACAGAGTCTGATATGCACTTAACCTTGTCTTCATTACAGAAAGATGTAAGGACAAAGTCCCAACATGTCTACTCCTATTTTTAACTGTCATTCAGATGTATAAAACGCAAGCAGCACAGTGGGTGTTTCCAGAGTAAGAAGAAACAAAGAAAAAGAAAATTGCCACACAGAGAGTATTTCCTTGTACTTATGCCAGTTGGCAACATAGATACTTGCTTAGATTGACTCTCTTGGGCAGAACCTCTGATATTTTGTACTTGTATCTTTCTTAGCTGTGAAAACTTCTGTGTGTGACTTGCTTCTATTATTCTTTCTTTTTGAGAGAATTTCTAATTCATTTGCAGCTCTACCAGCTTTTCAAGATTCATGCTTGCCTTTATCTTCAGCCATTGATGATGTGCTATAAAAGAGAATTGTGGACAAATAACATGTCTAGTACTGAAGTGCCTAAACACTCACTTTGTTCCAGAAATGCTGTTATTCTCTCTCTGTGCAGTCTTTTTATTCAATTCTGAGAAAAAGCTCCTCCAAGTAATTAACGTTTGCACCTATTTGTTTTCTTGAAGGAAATATTTATCCAAAGTGTGCCTCTCCAAAGAACCAGAGCATTCAAGAACCTAGCCTGGTTAATGCAAAAATAGGTTATGCAATTGCAGTTGCACTCATAACATAAATGCACATCTAGATTTTTTGTATTTTGCTGGGTTATAAGAGCTGCTTAAGTGACAAAGTAATTCAGTGCTGAGAGGATACTGTTTGAATTCTTTTTTTTTTTTTTTTTTAATTCAAAGCACTAGATATTGTACCTGTGAATACTGGGTAATTGGTTTTAGGTTCATTATGCTTTCAGTAGATGTTTTGTGGACTGTTCATTAGGATATTTTTTGCTACATTTTCACTCACTATTCGCTTGCTAATAAATTTTTCAGGCAGTAAAGGAACAGAAACAGCATAGGATCAGTTAACTGCGCCGCCAATGTAAGGAATCTGTCATCTTTGTATAACACGCCCAGAGTATTTAGAAAATGCTTAGGAATTCTAGGTATGTTAACAGCCAATCTGCATGGCTCATGAATGTTTCTCAAACTAATGAAAACCCAACAATTGTCGAATTTCCCTTTGATGAATATTACTTAGCTTGTATTTGTTTCTTCTCCAGCCTGTAATTTTTTTTGCCTGTCAAGAGATGAGGAAATAACACTAGGATCTGAAACAAATAATTGAGGATGCAAGAGGATCTTGTTATATAACTGTATTTAACGTCATTGTTGGTAGATCATTTTGTGTTCATTTGCGGTCAACTTATGATGTCTCTATGGCCCAAAATATTGCTGTTTTAACAATTTAGTTGAAGCACCTTCTGAAAAGCAGAGTGACTTACACTGATATTATGTAGACTTTAGTGACTCCTAGGCATACAAGATCTTTTAAGAAATCCAGTAATCGTATCACTAGTTTGTAGTGTGTACTGAGCTAATTTACTTCTAACTAACTTGTCTCTTGTGTTTTCTCTGACATACAAAAAAACTGCCTCAGATAGCACCAAGTCATCTCTGAGCTTTCCTAATCAGATCACCAACCCAACTTTAGCACTCTGGACACTATTACTCCTCTATTGCAGTCAGGTTTCAGTACTGTGGGATCAACTACAGTTTGCAGAAGATTCTAGTAAAAGAAAGACTTAGATGTGATTGACTGTGTGATGTGGTTGTTATGTGACATGGGAAATGGGTGTGAAATGGGATGATGAGAATGCAAAGATCTGAACTGCAGAGGTTTGTTTTTCCCTGATTTCTACGACTTTTTTTCTGGTTCACTGGTACCTATTAACTGTTTTAAAAGAAAAAAATATGGGAGATAGCTAGGTTAATAATCCACCAGAGTGAAGATGATTTCCTTTTGTTCAGTTTAAAAGACTGGCCCGTAATTTGTTTGTGTAGGTCTATTACAAAGATTAGAATTTTTTCATTGAAAATATATTAAAAAGCGAATACTGTACAGTATTTTTTCTGAAGATTTCCACAGAAAAAGTGTTTTAGGAGATCAGTGTGTTAGGCTTGATTTCTTAGCACCTGACACACTTCTTATGAAAAATATTCAATAGGTAATCATCCAACATGCATTAGGTGTTCATTCTATACAGTTATTCTCTATTATTACTTCAGTACAGAAAAAAAATCCCTCTGTGTTTCGTAGCAGAGGGTTTTATTCTGTCTCTAAGTACATTTATGCATGCTGAAAGCTAGCTAAAGGAAAAGCAAATCCTTAGTCATCCTGGTGCTATAGCAGCACCAGAAATGAGAATGAATGGGCTGCAACAATATTGCTGCAGTGGGAAGTAGATGAATAAAACTAGACATTTTATGAAGACTAGAGCTTTCATTTATTCATCCATAAAAGTGTAGCAGTACAAAATGCAAATAAAGAGATGCAAAATAATAATAGAAAAAGGTTTATGCTCTCAATGACCTTTTGAGCAATATGGTTTCTTTAACTCTTTCAGTATATGACAACAGAGTAATTTTTAGTACAGGCGTACTCAGCTATTCATCATGTTCATGACAAATGTGGCAGCAATTCAACAGCAGCAAAACAATTTTTCCTGTGAGTATCAATAATGGGGGGCAAGGGAGAAGGCAGAGGAAGTGGGATTTTTTACTGAGATCTGAGAAATACGCCCAATCTAAACACACAAGCTCAATTTATATGGTTTAAAAAAGAAAGGAATGAACACAGCTATTAGGATCATCAGACAGAGGATATACTGGCCTTTTGGCACCTAGCTTTCTCAATACAGACCACTGTTAGAAGGATCCCTGCTGCTTTATCTATAGAAACTGAACTCGTCATATAAATTCTTAATTCTTAAGAATTCTTAAAATCTTTTCTTAAAATCTCTCTCTGCACTGTCATCATTTTCCTTAGTTAAAACAAGGTCAATCAAGTCAAGTAGGGGTGAAGGACAGAAAAACGGATTAAGGATGTTTATCAGAGCTGAGTTGTCAATGAAACTCAAATGGGATGCTTAGAAGAGCAACAAATTTGCTAAACTGAATTATGTAGTCATCTGAAACTGATAAAGGCAAGTGACTGAAGTTAATCTGGAATATTTCCTGGCAAGATTTTTCTGATTTTTATAATACATAATAAAGAATATAACAGCAGTTGTTTTCCAGCTCTGGAGTTATAGACTTGTGCATCAGGAGAATTATATGCAAGTGTGAAACTTATCAAATATTCCGTATTATGAAAATAGTTATGTAACAAGGATGTCCTTCAAATATCTTCTGAACCAAGTTTCATGAACTATCTCTTTATATCAAAGCCTAGTTCCAAAATGAGAAGAAAGCAATGTGTAATATGAAGATCAATCTAGAATGGTCCAAATAAAGAGCTGAAAAATGGAATTAAAAGCAGGAAATTCAAATTTACTTATCTGTAGAAATTTTGCAAACCACTTCTTGCCCATAGGATGATTTGTTGTAGCCTATTGCACTTGCTTCATAAGACCTACTTTTATATCCATATACGAGAGGTAGTAGGACCAGGAGACATTTTTCTGCAGCACTAGGAACAGACAGTTATTTATAGTTACTAACCAGTGGTACCACCTTGAGAATGACTCTGACCCTGACAGCCAGTATTTACTAAAAAAAAGGTTGTTCCACTTTACATCAAGCTGTAAAAGCTTAGATAGAGCAAAATAGACTAATTTCAAAAGATTAACATTTAAGAGAACATCATATTTACCATACTTTCAGAATGCACAGAAAATTGAATCTTTATAATGATTTCAGTGGTTTTGCCTTTTCTCTTGGTCAGTTCCAGTGAAGTAAGAAGTACTTAACACTGATATTCCCAGTCCAAGATTTACCTGAGGGGTTTCCTAGAGGAGTTGGAATATAGCTACCTCTTATATGGGTGATATTATTCTTCTGCCTGGCTTGTTTAGTTAATCCTAAGTGTAAATTCTTTTGAGAAAAGTGCTATGTACACTGGCTAATATAACGTTATTTGCTGGGAGTTGAATCTCTGGACATAGTGTTTTAATTTTGTAACCAAGAAGTGAATACCATCTAGCCCATAAAGAGGAAAAAATCCTTTGAATAGCTGCACGCTTACTATTTACTATTAGGTCTCACATGTATTAATAATCCCACCAGTGACTTTGTCATGTCCTTCAGGCAAGCCAGACTCCTCCAGGCAAACCAGGAAACGTTTAAGAATAAACAGCAGGCTTGCACCCAGTAATATACTATCCTTTTTCCAACTGCTCGTGTTAGTTTTTGATTTGTTGCTGCCAAGGAAGCCTATGAAAAACTCTTCTTAAGAAATAGTGGAAGAATGGATGTGACAGAGAGCACAAGAAAAACCCGAGCACCTTGCAGGTGTTGATTCGCAGTCACAGAGACAGACACATGCATATGCACTACCACAGGTTCATGCTGATCAGAGCAGAGTGCCCTCCACGCTCATTCTTCTGTACTAGGGCCTATAGTGATAGGACAAGGTGTAGTGGTTTTCTACAAAAAGAGAGTAGGTTCAGATTAGATAGGAGGAAGAAATTTTTTTATGACCAGGATGGTAAAACACTGGCACAGGTTGCCCAGAGAGGATGTAAATGCCCCACCCCTGGAAACAGGTCAGGTTGAACCTGGCTTTGAGCAAGCTGATCCATTTGAAGATGTCCTCACTCATTGCAGGTGGGTCATGATGAATGACTTTAAAGGTCACTTGCAATTCAAGCCATTCTATGAGTCTATGATTCTGTAATTCTGTGCAGGGAACAGCTTTGAGACACGGTGGAGACCGTCCAGTTGTGTCACCAGCCTCTCACCAAGTCCTGGTCCACAGACTGCACTGTTTAACCACACAGAAGTAGGGACTCTGCTATGTCTGCCTTATGTTTTAATTGATCAGACTTCTGAAGAGAAGCACAAGGCCTGAAGATTTAGGTTTTGGACATGCTTTTAATCTGAACAGCCATACCCGCCTGTGTGTAATCCATAATCAGTATGTGAACTTTCTTATTTTGTCAAAACTAAAGTGGGATGTGAACAGTTTCCCTTAATTTTTACTGCTTTTTAACCCTCTCCATTCTACACGTTCATAATATCACTGATTTAAGTAGGTAACAGTGGCCAGCATAATCTCAATTAGCTTAGAGGAAATGATGAGCAGTTTTTAAGCCTCCAGCTTTCCCTTTTCATTCTTGGTTCCAAAAATGCTCTTCTTTCTCTATCCATAAATCAGCATTGTTCAAAAGGAAAGTAAAAAAAATAAAATGGGGAGAAAAAAGTTATTTATTTATGTTTGGAAAAGACTAAAATATTTAAACATTTTATGAAAATACTTGAATACAGAACTGTAAGCCCCCTATTAAGCCTCATAGAAGTCAATTGTGGAGTGTGAGTATTTCTCTTATCACACGGACTGAATAGCTTAGAGAATTTCTTATCTGCTATTTCCCTTCCTTTTTTTGCAAAAGAAGTTTTGATGGAAAACAGATGTAGCTCTGCAAAAGAAAGAAAGTGCCAAATTACATGTCAGTCATAAATGGAAAGAATGCCAAGCCCATAGATTTTATACACTTATGTATAAAATAGTTTGGAAAACTATCCATATCTTAGGTTCTACAATAATAAAGAAATTAAGGTCAGCAAGTTTTCTCATAACAATTTCTGTGGTTCCAAGTAGTTCTCTAGAATTCTTTAGATTGAGAAGTACAAACCTAGAATTTTTTTCTGAATTTCTCAAGAAAAAAAAAAGGTAGGTCCAAGATTACCAGTTACTATTTCCCTTCCCTGAAAGAAATTAATAACAAACTGAAAGGAAAACCTTAAAATTAGCAGTGCATACAGAAAGATGTGACGACATAGTTGAAGTGAACATAAACTTCCAAGAGAAGAGAATATAAACATTCCACTTCTCCATCAAAAAAACCCTGTAGCTGGACAAACTAAGATGCTCCTTATCTTAGAAAGTTCTGGCTTCAGGTCTCGTTAAATTTCTCTCCAGTGAGAGGTAACCTTAAGTAGCTGATATGATTTTATGATCCCTCTTGCCTACAAGCTGAAGAAATAACAAACTGATGACTAAAGAGATGAATACTCTGTAATAAATACATCTGAGTTTTCATTTGCAAATATCTGATTAACTAAGACACAAAAGGAAAGATTTATTTCAATCAGTTTGAATGGGAGATTCCATGAAAAGATGAGATTTCTCAGATTTCCTTTAAATTTTGTAAAGAATCCAGCCAGTGTGAAATCTTGAGCTATATTGTCAATCAAAATTCAAGCCAAAATATTTCCTAATCCATGAAGAAAAGGCAAAACTTCTTTTAACACGGGCCTTTGAAGATCCGTACGAAACTCTGTGCAGAGATGAGACAACCTCAGGCAGCAAGCCAATTACACACAAACAGCATTTTTACACTATTACTGCACTGCTTACAGAGAATCTGAAAACTAACGTTCAGTAGCTGTTATTTTGCTGATTGAGTTGTAGTTTGTGTCTCTTTCCTAAACATACAGAGCACAGATGATGACCACTAATGGGGCAGCACAGAAGTGGCTTTGGAGTGGTTTAATCTCCATCTCCTAGTGGCCTCTGCCTTTATGGCAAATAGGTCAAAGCACTACTAAGCAATTCCAGTAGCCATCCTCTCTAAATTGAATACAATAAAATTTTTACAAGAGGTGGTTCTCCTAAAGGAAAAAAAAGTAAAAAGTATTGTGTCACCAAAGACTTCAACACTTGTTTGTGCTAGTTAACTGCTGAAATAAGAGAAAGATCAAAGATAAAAGAAAAAAAATCTGAATTTTTTACTCATTTACTGTTAAACCAGCATGTAGTCAGATGAAGTGACTTTACATAACTACATTATGTCGAAAAGAAAGCCTGTAGTCATGGTCCTCTTTGTGTAAACCTGTAAACAGTTCTATCTTTTTTGTGTTACCACTCCCATGCCCATGAAATACTAACCAACCCTTTTTGAATAACCTCTGTTAAACAAAAAGATGATTAGCAAAGTGTGAAACGTATTAAGGTGTGCCTAATTTAGTTCAAAATAAGAAAAATTAATGAGGTTTTCTGGAACCCCCCACTGTACCATACACACTTCTGAGATTTTTACTGAGTGGTAGATTTTAGACTCAGTCTATACTATTCTTTTGCTTATCAGGATATCTTTGTCTGTACACAAAGATGATACGCACATTTAATTGTTCATTGTTCTGCAGCTTATTACCTAATTGTTATCTAAAGCTGCAGTGATTGTTGTGATTGTTTTGGATCACCTCTATTCTTTTTTATTGGCAAACAAATCTAAAGATGCATCTTTCTTCGCATTTGATATTGTGGCAGCTGCAGCCCCTGTTAAGTGGCTCTGTCAGCTTTCAGGCAGACATAAATAAGAATCTGACTGGATAAATAAAGCCATACATTTCAGCTGGAGCTAGTCTCTGATCAGGGAATATGCTGTGAAAATACTTGAAAAATCTCCACCTTCTGAAGAAGAAATCAAATGCAGCCTTCAAAGCTGGTATGATAAAAAAGGCAGGATCAGGAAAACAACAGGCAGAAGACAGAACTTATGAAAACTTAACAAGTGTATTTATTTCAAATTATAATTAGTATGGGGAATAAAGTTTGGACTGATAATATTTCTAGCAGCCTTGGAGCAATTTTTAATAAATGCAAATATTCAAACATATACATAGCTTCTGAGAATCTTCACAAAATTGCAAAAGAAGCTCAAGCGTCTGTACTGCCTGATGCTTATCCTAATGTCGTCCTGAATACAAACTCATTAGCTTTATTTGAGCTGGTAGAAGGTGCCTTAACACAGCTTTTAGCTGATACTTTAACATACAGAAGATTGAATGATATTAGTGAACTTTGAACACTAAAGAGAAATACATAGTTCATGGAGCTTAACTAATTCAGGTCATCTTATGAAAAGTTAGCCAAAAGACTTTTATTAGTTGTAACTTACTATTAATGTCTAACATTTCCGCAGTTTTCTGAATGTTGATGTATTTAGTGTACAGCAAGAATCAATACCTGCAGTAACAGGATACCCCTTAAATTATCTGTGAATCTGTTATTTTATCTTCCTTTGTTTTCTAGGATTTAGCTTATACACAACTACATAGAGTTTTTCCACAGGGCTCACCCATCTGCTCAGCCTACCACAGACATAGATACAGATTCTGAAATGGTCCCAGAAAGGATCAGATCACTCCTGTACCTGTGATACCCTTAATCTTTGCAAAATAGGAGTTAGAATCACAGCCCTTAGCCCTTTTTTTTTATAGTCACTGCAATACAAAGGACAGTTAAATACAGTGCTGTCAGTGTTTCTGAAGGGTGTTACAGATGAACATTTTACTCACCCTTTTTTTGATCTATTGGAAATTCAGGTTTTGAATCTTTCTAGTAGATGATCTACAAGAGGTTGATTTGCCTACCAAGCAATATGGTCCTCTAATTCTGGATGTATATACAGATGTTACATTTCCTCAGCTGAAATCCTACTTTTGGCCTTTGGAAAGATAGTTGCATTTTGCTAGTATAAGTCAGATATATTGCAACTCAGTTGCAAAGCGTAAGATCTTATTTGTATATCTGATGTAAGTAAGTATATAAGCAAGACAAGAATAATCACATTTCATGGAAAAGAGAGATGAGTTATGTGTTTTCAATTCAACTGTACAGAAAAAAGCAACAAAACCAAGCAAACTGATCACAGAATATTTTAATCTATATTTAATGTAATTACCCTTGTAATCATTCGACATTCATGAGTTTAATAGGGGTAGAAATATTCTTCTTCCTAGTATTTCTATGGAAGTCTTCCCTGAAGTGGTTGCACTGATGTCAACTTCAAGTTGATTTAGCTGGAAGTAACAAGAAAGTTAATCTGAAAATTAATCTGAATTAAAAAAATTAATCAGATTAATCTGAAAATTAATCTGAAAGGCAGAATCTAGGAAACACAGGCCTTTGCTTTGATAGCTCTAATTTGGCTGAGGTGTAATAACTAATCAATAACCTTGTGCAAAGATGAAAAAAGAGAGGTTTTCAAGCTTAATGTGTAATTAGCAACATTTCCAAATACAGATCTCTCTACAGTACACATACAATACTTTTTAAAAAAAGGAATGTTATTTTGTTTTCATATGCCAAGAAATTTTTATGCACGCAGATCACATTTCTGTACTGCTTTGCTCCTGGAAATGTAAAAATTTCTGCTGCACATGGAAATTTTTACAGTAGCAGCTTTCTGTAGTTGCTGGCTTTGGCTTCAACATAGAAAGTAATAAAATGCAGGCCGAGCTAGAACACGAAAATACCAAATATGTGTATTTAAAAATGAAATCAAATAGGAAAGTAAGTAATCTTTTCATTATCCTCCTAGATATTCAATGATTGAATTATACATTTCATGTTTGTAAGCATTTAATTTACATGAACTTCAAAATAAAGCAGAAATGGTACATTTTAATTTTTCAGTTTGACAGATCCTAGGAGAGGTAGCGTTTATGTTTGGAATCGCCACCTTGTAGGTTCACAATCAGCTTCACAAAAGAGAAATGCAGGAACTAGAAATCTGAGCTCTGGTTTTCAGTGATTATAAAAGTATTCTTAAATATTTGAGGCTTGTCATAGGCTCTAAAGAAGCCATGATTTGCTTTTCTAAAGAAATTCTTCAATATATTAACAAAACTTTAAAAGAAATATTAATCTGTAGAACCTGTGAAATTCAAAGATTAATAATGTGACTTCATCTTAAAATAAATTCTCTATTCACCCATGCCTTATCTCTGTAGCCAGAGACCCTTTATACCACAATTTAAAAATGAACATTTTAGCCTAAGGAATGACATGTTTTAAGTAGTTCTGAAACTCAAATATTAACTCATATTCTCCATTAGCTGACAAAGACCTTTTAAATTGGATTTGTATGTCCCCCACACCAAATTTACTGTGCAGAATGCTGTGTAATTTCTAACCTGGCTATTAGTTTATAGAAAGTATGTATATAATTATTTTAAACAGCAGAAAACGTGATTTTCAAAAAGATGAAAAAGATAGATGTGACATGAATTTTTATTCATGTAGGTGTGTTTCAAAAAAATACATTTATATTTTGAAAAATAAGGAGTACTTACAGGAAGACTCAGAGATGTAAGAATTGAAGATTTCTAAAACAGTGTCTCAGCTCCCCATTTTTCAGTATTTTGAAATTTGATGTAAATTATGAATATGTATAAACTCATTTTAACCTTTAGCTGTTCATTAAAAAATCACAATTTCCAGCTTCTGATTTAAAAAATAGTGTGCTAAACAGATAAATGTTCTAGTCAGTAATTAATATGTAAACAAACAAATGCCATCTGATTACTATTGTAACTACTGATTACAGTAGTTATTTACTTACATTGCCATTGTCTAAATTAAAAAGAGTATATTGGCATGTAACCACAGCCTAGATTCACAACCTACAAAACTTCTTTTTCTGTCAGCGAGCTGTGAATGAAAGAAATGTAAAAGTCTTTTTAGGAAAAAACCCCTATATTTAAATACAGTTCAAAGATTCTTCTATGGCATCTCCAGAGTATCCAGGAATAAAATATAAAAATGTTTTCCAGTCACTCTGGTTTCTGCTTTACCAGGCCTGTTTTTAGTCAGGCCAAATTGCCCTCTATTACCTATATCACTGTATTACCTACAACAGTCTGACCATAGGTAACAGAGGCTGGTTTGGAAGACCCTCTCTGCACCGTGCTAGAGCTCTCCCACTGTGAGTCCCATCGGCCCTACAGCTGGGCTTTGGGCTCTGCATGTTCAAGGATTCCTTTGCTTAGGCTTCCTTATAGCCTGGCATGAAGCATCGGTTGGATACAAACTAAACAGCTCAGCTGAAAGTTTTAGATCATGTTTCTGCTATGAAGACTAACCTTAGACATCTCATCTTCATCCGTTTTCTGCTGGAGCAGAAACGACCCAGTAGCTGCAGTGATGGCAATGGCAATGCAGTATCTCAATAGCAAGCACATTCAGGACGCTGGTTAAACTGGTATTGATAGCCCCTTTTCTATGACGTCATGCAAAGCAGCCAGTGTATTAATGATTTTGAACTTACTAAAACTAAGGCTAGAGTAATATGTAAGAACTGTTTCCTCAGGCAAGTTCAACTGTGTGCTTACATATACTTCATCTGGAACAACATATTCTTTGTCTATTTAGAGACTTTAAAGTTACATTCAAGAATTGTAGTTTGTTGACAAAGCATGTTGATCCATAAATTGAATTTTACAATGATAGAATATTTGCCTTGAGATACAACAAAGAAAGCACTTACTAACTTCTAGCCTGTAACCAATTCTAGCTTTTTCTATGAATGTTTTTGACAGGTAAAATTTTGAGCCTGTAGTGATAAAATTTTATCAGTAATGCATAATGTTCTACAATGTGCAAACTTGTTTTTCCTATCTCTACCCATTGTATCAAGAGAATTATTGTTTAAAACCCCCTAATTCAGCATGTTCAAATAAAATAAAAAAGAAAAATTATTTTATTGAATTGATACATTGAAATGCTGTATTCCTTGGTTACTTAAAACTTGGTAACAAGAAGATTCAATGTCACTAAGACAAACCACACTGCCAACATTTCCGAACCCTGAAATGCCCACAGGGGCTCCTTTGTCTCCCATTTATTCAAGGACTCACCTATTTCTATATCATTCTGTAAATACTGTGGTAAATAAGACACACCCAAGGTCAGAAAGAACTGAGTTCCATGTCTAAGCCTTACTAATGCAACTATGTAGACATGTAGATCTGACTGATTTTTTTTGTTGTTATTCTGGAAACACTGTTGTCAAGTATGTCAGCATGTCACAGAAATAAAAATGACAACGTATTTTTTCTGTGATATGTTCTATATATTATTAGGTGGAGGCTGCCACAGGTTTTGTTTTGTGGTGGTTTTTTTTGTTTGTTTGTGTGTTTTTTTTTGTTTTTTTCTGTTCTTTGCATTATCTTGTTATATCCAGCACTTTCTGTTCCTAGACAAACCTCCAATAATGCCATAAATATCTTTCAGGAAGCATAGCATCATATTTTACTTGATCTCCTTTTTTTTTTGCCTGATATTTTGTGTCATTGCCCAGACTATCACTATCCCAGTTTATTTCCACTGTTAAAGTGCTCAGGCCTAGACCTTGACAGCTGAGTTCTTATCTGATTATCAAGGCTTGAGGGGTTTTTTTTTGACTGTTAGTAATTTATCTCACTGCAGACAGTTTCCAAACTGTGAATCTTTGCATATATTTGAGTCTTACTGAGTTATCTCCATCTTGGCTGACTGTCAAACTGAGAAAATATTTAGTAAGTTTGAGAGAAAATAGACCTTCTTCTTCAGAATGTTAACATATTTCCCATGACTCTACCACTAATTGATCCTGTCATGTGAGTGTTATGCTATTATAGTTTCTACAGTGCAATTCAATGAAGGAACTAGGAGATGTTTTTCATGATTTTGAAGAGGAAGCTGCTATTTTCCACATTTTTTTTTGGCCAATTCAGAAAAATATTTCTATTAAGCATTGTATTCCTTTTTTCACCACATCACTTCAATTTCTGCCTGTAGTATACTGCTCTATCATAATGAACTATTGTTTCATTCAATACACATATATTTATTAATGCCCGTAAAATACAAATATAAAATGAAAGACATAAAATATATATAAAAAATCATTTTAGGAAGTGTAATGGAGCAATCAGTGCAGGTAAAGGAAAACTCATGTAATGAAAATATTTGAGTGGGAAAATTTCACAGACATACTTTACCCTGTACAGAAGTATCTGAATGAAAATAAAAAAACCCACATGCCGGGAAGTTCATTATTACTTTACTTTTGTTTTTCCTTTTATAAAAAATTAATAATAGTAACACTTATACAATATTGTGTTTAGATCAATTCCAGTATGTCAGACCTTTTTTCCACATGTGATTTTATTTATTTGAAGGTTGTTCCGAACCAGAATGGGAGGCAGAGACTTCTTTCCTGATATAAATAAGAAAAATCCAATAAATGGCCTAATGAAATGGTTGTCATAATAATGTAGAATAAAGAGTAAGACAGATAACAAGTAAATCTTACATCCCTTCAGATGACAGGAACCCTGCTTTCATGGAGCTTTCGGGCTCCTCTGTTACAGTGAGCTTACTGACCTCATCACACAGCAGCCTGAAGGCCATGCTGGACACAGCCCAACACAGTAGAATGTACAGGTTTTTCTTTGCCAAGGCATTTGGTATCTAGGAATAATATTAATTTCATTGTAGACCAAGAAAACGTTTAATTAAAGCTCTACTAAATACATGAGATGAAAATGAAATATTAGCTAGTAGGCGAGATTGAAAGATATGAAAAAATGGGCTTTTATAATGGAAAGAAAAAATACCATTTATTAATATTTTTTTTAACTTCAAATTATTTGAAATACTTACTCAGTGTATTGAAACACTTCTTCAATGAATATGCAAATTTAAGACAAAAATTTTAATCCCTTTCAGACTGGAGCTTTTGTGGAATCACAAAATATTGTATTTTCCTTATCTACAAGTTCTTTCCCTCAGGGTTCAAAGTGAATGTTTGTCAATTATTTCACCTTCTAAATGTTAATCTTTTGTGGACCACACATCTTTAAAATTTCACTTTCCCCCATATTCTATTTTCCTATAGATTAAAATGAACATAAAAAATAATGTCTTGAATAGATTATTTTTAGGGGTGTTTTTAAAATGAATTCATATTATTTGATTTCTGTTGAAGTTAGTATATTGAAACAACAAAACAAATTAGGAACTACTTTGTTTTCCTGCTATTACCAAATTCCAAAGGTTTTGTTATGTAAAAAACACAGCTGTTACGCAAGAAGGGGAAAAAGGGGAAACCCAATATGTTCTCAACATTCAATTATTACCCAAAGACTCCAGCATGGAGGAAATGAGACAATATTGTTTATTTCTGTGTTCTGTAAGTAATAAATTTGAGTATTTAGAATATGTGTTGATTATTATTCTAGGATGAGCTATGAAAATTGGATGCATTTATCTCAGAAACCAGTGAGAAGTAATTTCAATCTTAAGCAGTTGTAGAAGTTGACTGAATGACACCCTTAACATGCTAAAACGCAAAAATACCAACATCACCCATAGGATTTCTTGCAGTTTTAGCATTCTAGCTCTAAAAATGATAATAAAGTCATGGTCACTTTTTGATGTTAATATTTACCATGTGATAAATCTTGCTTATGAAAAGTCTATGTGCTCAGTTAGTGATAAAAATTACCTCAGTCCTTGGAGATGCAATATCTATTCAAATTTGGAATTAACATTACATTAACATTACTATTCTATGACTAGAATGATTTTTCGGTATGTTTCTGTGCAGGGAAAAGCTGTCTTTTAATTCCCTGTTTAGGGATTTAGATTGGCTATTATTATAGCTAAACCCAGAGTTTGACACTATATGTCTGTGACTATGACTGAATACAAGAAATTCACACAATGGGATCTACCCTTGACTTGCTGCCTCTTGAAATGCAGACTCATCAGGTTCATTCTTTGGGACACCTTTAATCTCCACAAGTTTTCCTAATAATATTCTTCCTGAAATTCCTTCCCTTTTTACACTGTTACCTGGACTGATTCATTAAGATCTGAAGGAAACTAGTGATACACTGGGTCAGATAAAGGAGAAAAGTGAGATTTTTCATTATGAACCAACAGTAGGCACTTCTTGGCCTGGGACCAGCGCAAAATGTCATCTACTGATTTCTTTCTAAAGTCTCTCTGAGCTGAAAGGATGTCATATATTGCTCATGGTGCTCCTCATTTTAGGTACTGGGAATTATCTCACTGCATGGCAAAAGCTGTCATAAAAGCCTTTAAATTACACTGATCAAAAATTTTACTTTTTCGGACCTGATAAAGGATAGATCAGCACTTGTGATAACCCTCGCCTGTAGAAATTAGTAGATTAGGAAGGACTGGGTTTAGTCCTAGAAATCTCGCTTGCCTCCCTGTTGTTCCTATCAAGACTTCCATCGTCTGGAAGGTGGGAAAGGGATGTAAGTAATATACTATAGTTTACAGAAAAATTTTACAGTGAAACTAATTCAGCAGCAATCCTCCCATCCTGATCCTTAGTTCAGAGAGCTGGATTGCACTTTCAGACTGTTGTCTGCCTCTTGCTAAGCAGATAAAGATCTTTTAAAATTATTAGATACTCTGTTCTATTAGATGAGGTGCTGAGAACTTTCCTGAAAATTCACTACCTTGCTGTGGCAGGCTCACATGGAACACAAAACAGTGCAATTGTCCTTTTGGAGTTTTAGGTTCAAGGTGTTTTTTTTCATTTTGGTTTGGTTTATTGTGGTTTGTTTGGTTTGTTTGTTTCTTTCTTTTTGAGAACAATAGAAGCAAGGTCTTTGAAGGTATCACATATGCAGACCTGTGGCAAGCACAGCTTCTGGATACCACGGAGAGAAAACACAATGCATTCTGGAAAATATTGTTTTTGTAGTAAGAAGTGAGGGACTCAGGATGTCTTCTATTTCTTGTTTTACATTTTCATCTACATAATTTTCTTTTGTATAAATATTAAAATTAATGCAGTGTAACACTTTGCATTTTGAGAAATAACAGGTGCAGTCTAATGAGCTAACTTCCAGAAGGTTGGATTACGGTTGTCTTCAAAAAAGAAGAGATACAATAAGTACAGCAAAGAAGCCCTGGATAGCTAATAAAGGACTTGATAATTACTGTTCCTGTGTCTGTATTAGAACAGGACTGGCCTATCTCCACAGTTTTTAGGTTTAATTATAGTGTGACATGATATGTCACTTCTGTGATATTTTCCTGCTCTAAAGAGCTACACCGGAGACAGTTTAATTGCAAGTGTCACCAAATACACATTTTAAGCAACATGAAGGAGGGATTGAAGGCTATTTATTCATGTCTCTAAACTGAGTGGTAAACAGCTGTCTTGGTTATATAATTTGTTTAGTGCAGAGTTACTGCTCTTTGGGAACTCGATGAAACTTGCTGGGGTTCTCCTCTAGCAGACTTTTTACAGGGCTATGGTACAATGAAGTGGGTGCAAGTTCCACACTTAAAGAAACTTTCACCACATAGTCAGAGTGGCATAGGAATAACATGCAATGTCCATTTATCCTAAGGTTATTTCAGACTACCTCGTCCATTGCAGGTAAATTGTTTGTTTTCAGCTCCCATCAAATATTGAATCAGTTTCAATCCTATTCAGTAGTGAGCGATTTGTTTTTAGCCAAGTAGATGTTGGTCCTAGCTGAGTCCAGACAGTGCCAAGGCTGTGTCAAAAACATCTGTGTATGATAAACATTAGAACTGTAGGAAACAGCACAGAATACACAGAATAATTTCTGAGATTGGAAAGTAGCAGAAATCTCCTGTGGGTTATTCTTCCATGACAGAAATTGAGAGAAGGGCAGGTAAGTGATGATTCTGTTTATGGAGAAGCAAAGTTAAAGAATGGCTTTTGTCTGAAGGCCTAGAATTGAGGCTACAGATTACATCAATAATCCCAGGAATTAGTTGATTTTGCTTCCAGAAATGACCTGATTATCTTCAATTCAAGTAAGAGTAGGTAGAGATATAAGGTGCATTTTTCTCCTTTTATTTTAAATCTCTTTCCCTTTCCTAAACTTCTAGATACAGCATAAAAAGATAATTTCACTTTTAACCTGGAGCTTTTCTAAGAACTAACAAATTATTTCAAGTTGTCTGCATTTCCTTAGGCAATGATGAATTCATTAAGGATGTGTATCTCTCTCAGAGCTAAGCCTTCAACAGGAAGTGGGGTCCTCCATGAGGGCACCTGTCCACAGAGCTGGAGAGGTCCTTCTGGGGCTAATAACATGACTAGGAAGGGAATGCTTCTACTAGTAGATAGCTGTTTGGTTCAGATTCAGTGAGAAAGTGTAAGACCTGAAAGGTTTCTTAAGAACTGTGATATTCTTTTTATTAACTTAGAACTTACTTTACAAATAGAGTGTAAAAACTGTATATCAGGACTTGTGAGATGTATTGTCTTGCATTAATTTGATTTTGTTCCCTTTGTATTATGTCTGATTTGCATATCTGGTGTCAATAACAAAAAAAACTCTTAAAGAATTATTTATATTACTTAATTTCATTGGATTTATTTTTTTTTATTTTCTCACCCATTATAAGGATCTAAAATTAATTTTACAGTTTTTTTTCACATTATTTGACTAGAATAAAGGGCAATAGTTAATGTTTGCACGATGTCCTTATCAAAACCAGTATAATTGTAATGGATTTCTATGGTGCTATACCAGTTTACGTGGGCTGAAGATAGTGCCCCTTTTTTACTATGTTTGTGCTGACAATAATTAAGTTTTGAATCAAATACTGATCCTATCACAACTGTGAAAGCCTCTGCACAGCGATTCCAGAAGTATGCCAACCTCCATGTAGTCATATAAAATTACTTATATATGTGTACTGCTTTGGTCTGGGATAAAATTAGTTTTCTTCATAGTAGCTGGCATGGGGCTATGTTATGGATTTGTGACCAAAATTGTGTGGATAACCGAGGGGTATTTTAGCCATCACTGAGAAAAGCTTACACAGAGTCAAGGCCTTTTCTGCCTCTCATCCCATCCCACCGCACCAGCAAGGAAGCTGGGGGTGCACAAGGAGATGGGAAGGAACACAGCTGACCCCAAGTGACCACAGGGATATCCCAGATCATATGGCACCATACTCAGCCTATAAAGCTGGGGGAAGAAGCGGAAAGAGAGGATACTTGGAGTGATGGCATTTGTCTTCCCCAGCAACTACTCGAGTTGGAGCCCTGCTTTCCTGGGAATGGCTGAACACCTGGCTGCCCATGGGAAGTGGTGAATGAATTCTTGTTTTACTTTCCTTGTATGCATGGCTTTTTCTTTACCTATTAAATTGTCTGCATCCTCAATCCACTATATGTCTCTCTTTTACTCTTCTGATTCTCTCTCCCATCCCACCAGGGGAGAGTGAGTGAATGGCTGTGTGTGCTGAGCTGCCAGCTGGGGTTAAACTGTGACAATTGTTGACATTGTCTTAAATGTATGATGCTCTCATCCATGTTTTGTTTACATGGGTTGTGCAGAAGCCCAGAAGCTTTCTCAACAGAGGAGGGAAAATGAAGAAAAGGGTTTCCAAACAATATGAGAGGAAGGCAAGGTATTTCTTAAAAGCAAAATCCAGGTTTGTGTATAGATAGCTTTGGATGAAGTAGCAGTACTACCAGAATAAGGCAGCAAAACCACTTTTAGCAATGTTCTGCCTTGGTTTTTTTATCCTACTTGTTTAAAAATTCAGTAAGTGATATGGCTCTCCCATTTTTGAACAAGTATGTTCAAAGCTAGTTTGAGTCTAGAGAAGTAGTTTTGCATCATATCAGCCCCCAAAGGCTTGCAAATGCACTTGTCCATGACAATTATTAGTGAAGCAAGTAATGTAACATGAGGGAAATTGAAATACAGATTCTCAAGCCTCAAATGACTTTTGCCATTAGGAAAGTTAGTGCTTAGAAACGTTAGACTGCTGGGATTTTTCTAAACGGTGTCATTGCTGTGAATTAATAATAAAGCCTTTTAATAAGTTAATGTGTTTTTTGTGACATTCTTTTCCATAATCGGGGGATGAGGTAGCAGTGGTATTTAAGCCTGGAGGGAGGACATCTACTACTATATTTGTAAATATACTTACAGTGGTATCTTTTTAAAGTTTATCAGTTATAATCCCTGATGGAATTATGTTACATTATGTAACAAGGTATATGCTAGGTAAACTCAATTTCTGCACCCTCTTTCTTACACTCCTTTGAAATGCTTCTACATAGCCCTTTGCACAGGTTATCCTGTGTTACTGTAATTACTTCTTATGTTGTCAGCAAGATGAGCAGATCAGAGTCAATGTTTTCCCTTTCTGTCCTCCTCATATTGGACACTGGTGTTGCTTTCTGGGCTCAAACAGAAAGCATACTGGAAGGAATCTGAGTGCCTCCAGAAAACTGCTTTTCTTTTGACTTCACTGGTATTTTTCTACCCTCACAATCTGTGAACAAAAAGGAATTGTGACTCTGAGCTATATTTTTTCTCCTTTGATAATATCCTTCATTTAAGGCCTTGGCTAAATGCCAATATATAGCCCACAGTACATTGACATATTAGCTAGGTTTCCCTTAATTTTTTTTTAATAAAGCAACATATATGTCTGTCCTCTACTGTCCTACTTTCTATCAGATGTTGCAGCTGTATCAAAGAAGGCACCTTTTCCTTTCTCTATATTTCCCTGCTCAAAACACTGTTTTTCTGCTTTATTGTGAATGTGGCTAGAATGTAATTGATCTTGTTTACTTGCTCTTGGAGAAATACGGACTTCAATTTGGTCTTCATGTCATTTTCTGGCTAGTAATATGGAAATAAACCACCTAAATAAAGAATCCTCAACAGACTGACTTCAAAAGGATATCTAAAATAATGAAGATGAAAGACTGATGCTGAATATACATATATTAAAGGCAAATACATGCCCCCTTCTACCTCTGAAAGATGAACTAAAAGAAGCAAAAAAACTAAATAAAACCCTAAATAAAACCCCTTTTCTTATCAACTGAACTAATGTTCTCTTAGTCATACTATTTTGAAAGAACACCATCAGAATTTCTTAGAAGCTTCTTTTCTAATCAGCAGAGAAGACAACTGCAAAGATGACAACTGGAGTGGGAAGGATGGTTTCACGCTCATGAGTGAGCAAAGTGCCCTCCTGACCTGACACAATGTAAAACCAGAACAACTTTCCTGCACTCCAGGCATTGTTGCACTAAAGCTCACGGAACGTGAATGGTCACTGCACAACTTGTAAATCAGATAGACAGACAAAAAGTTAGCATAATCTGCAAGCCCAATATTTATTTTCCCACTCAGTAAAATTCTACTTCTCAGCATTAAGCATAAGAATGAAAAGGAGTGTTCACCTTGAACTTGCACATTAAAATTTCATATCATAAAATAGATGCAAACATAATGTGCAGAATTCCAGATATATTTGGTTATAAGTCTTTCCTTGTCAGGTCCTTTGCCAGATTTTTTGTAATAATTTGTTTTCTCATCCTGTCCTGTCTGGCCTTGTGAATAGATAAGTGACTAAGTACTTTGAGAAAACAGACAAATAGGCACACTAATTGTTAAAATATCTTAGAAGTTTGCAAAAAAGTTAGAAAAAAAAAGAAAACTTGTAGTGTTGAATGATCAACTATCAATTATGGTATACAGAGATAAGTAGATATAACCTCAAATTTGAGAAAAAACCCCAGATACTATGCAAAAAACTTTACATTCTTTTCAAGCTATAAAACTGACAGACTAATTTCTAATACTACTGCAGTCTCTTATGGACTGCCCACTTTTCTTTACATCTTGATAAATTACTTGATAAATGCTAGAAAATAGGAAAGGTTCGGTTTTGACTTCCTTTTTCTTCATTTTAATAAGAAAAAGTATTGGTAGAGCAAACTCCTAGTAAATTTGAACAAAAGACCCTACCTACAACATCAATATTATATTGATCTCTGGCATGCATACAAAAAAACACGACAGTTACTAGTACTGTTTTCCTCTATTTTTCTTTGTTGTATGATAGCAAGATATTATGTTTTTGAAGATGGAACAGAGCTTTAAAGGTCATGTGTACACCTACATTTTATGAAAATACAGAAATATATAAAAACTATTTAAATTCTCTGATATTTCTTAAAATAATCCAATATAATTTGTACTTTAAAATATTTTTCTGTACTTTTTGTACCTTTGCATGTGTTGAAATCACAACAGCCATATAAAGTTTCAGTGGGTATTGCAAGGTAGTTAACTGGTAACAGAAAAATACAACCAAAAAAAAGCCCAGCACAAAATTGCAAATTGAATTGCCCTGAGTTTTTGTATATGGGACAACCAATATTTTGATTGTTATTATTGGAAATTTATGACTGTCATTCCCATTTAAAGTCTAGACAAAACAGGGGAATCAATAAAGTTGTTCTGTATGATTGTACTGTGCTAAGATTTTGTACTCTGCGTGTTTTTCACTGCAAGGAAAATACATGCACAGACCCTACTTAAGTAGTGTTGGTCTCATCTTGACACAAATAACTATAATGAAATGTATACTTCTATTCCCAGATTAAAATGGGGAGTATAATTTACTTTAGCTAGTGAAAAATTTCTCTTAGATTAGTTTGAGTTTATGCTAGTCAAATAAAATTTTGACACAATTTCAAGTTACACACATTTATAGGTTCTGTAGCCGTCAAAAAGAAATGTGAATCTTCAGGCAAATATCCATACCACTGTCAGGCAGATATCACACAGAGATGTCCTTCCAGTAACTCTGGAATGTATAGTTTAAGTAAGATGCTTCCTTTCCAGAAGAATAGATTAGGTAAACAAATGCTAACTATCAAAAGCCTCATTCAGCACATCTTATACTCTTGTATTTAATTACACATCTAAGGATTTCACTATGTAAGAAGCAAGGTGGGAAAAAAAAAAAAGGAGCAGTGGGAGCTTGAAGAATGACATCTTTCTACTTGTATTATTCACAGTTAGGCACTATACTTACTTGCAGCTCCTATTAATATCTGAACCACTTTGGTGTCCTGGTGAGGACAGAGAAATATGCAAGACTCATGGAACAAACTAATGAGGAATCTCAAAAGCATGAATTACTTGTACTTCTTTCTTCTGGGAGCCACCCAGTAATCTCCATCTCTTTACCAGTGTTTCTGTAACACCTTATTGGCACTGGAAGTAACTTTAGAGACTAAAGAAAATATGTAAAACTTTTATTTGATATTCAAAATATTAAATATATTAAATATAGCCACTTTTGAAAAATGGTTGAAAGAGTAAAACACACTGCTCTGAATAACAAAATAAATGAGGATGTGTTTTCTACAATTTTACAACTTGAGAATAGATTCTTTCTGGTAAAGTAAGAACTCCGACTAATGTACTTCTTGCATTTGCAGTGTTGGTGAGTTTTGTGTGTTATATCTAATGAGAAACAGAAATACACTGGGTGGGTCATAGGTAATTTCTCTTGACTTTTATCAGCATTTTTTTCCACATAGTTTGTATTACCATGCAGCGTCTTTGGGATAACAACCCTATGGGAAAGCATGAATAAAATTGCCTATGGACTAGATAACTGTAGTTTGAAACAGTTAAATGGATTTCATTGTTAAATAGAATCCTGTTAAAATTGCTTTGACTGTATCAGGGGTTAGTGTTCACAGCTACTCACCTTTATGCAATCATTCATTATAGCTGAATATTGATTTTAGAAAGACCTACCTTCAAAATAACTTCAAGGAAAATCAGCACAATTTGATATAACGTCAAGGTAGTAGAAAAAAGTAGGGAAAAAGAAAACCTTTATATATTAGTTGTAGGTATGGCTGCATCATAAATCAGAGATCAGAAAAAGAGTGTCAAAGCAGCTGCAACTATATCATATTTTATATAAGGCACAATATCCACTGCATTGTTTCAGCTCTTTTTTTATGTCTTCTGACCTCTTTATGTCCATTTGCTCATACTGCCCATCGAGCTGTGTGAATGTTATTGTGGAGCAAACCTCAAAAGACATCCTAAGAGAAGCTGGTTCACTCAGAAGTCACACTTCCAATAGTCACACTGCAACACTGTAAAGAAATATCAAAGCTAGTATGGGGTAGTCCTTGACAATTGTCAAGAATATTTGCTAGTCCTGCTGTACTCCATTAATGACTGGAGGGCTACAGCCAAAAAACCCCAAAAAATTAATAATAGAAAATGCACCAGAATCAAATGAGTAACAGAAATTATTAAAAGATATTAGTGAAGCCCTTACACCATGATAAATTTTAAAAGGTGACTGAAAGTTAATTAAAACATCATCACTTCTTCTGAACAGGGAAAAATATACTTGTTAAGAGGAGAGGCTTAAAGTAGATGTATCACCAGAAGAATGAGATTTTTTTTAATGTGAAATGCAATTTTAGGCATCTTGAGAAACAAGTTACATTTTGTCATCTTATGTCTAATTATGTTCTGCTTTCTCTTAAGTAGCTATCTTTGTACTACTCTTGCTATAGATGTCCTGCCAATATATATTACTTTGCAAGCATTTCTTGTAAATTAGAACAAAATTGAATCTCGAGAATTCTTGTCTAAAAATATAACTGTACTTTAAGGAAAGTAGTAGTAGAGAAAAAAAGAGGACAAATAAAATGGCATGGCCTGATCTTTGTTTATGAGAACATATTCCCATCAACTTTCTGTGGAAATAAGATTTTCATTTTGCCTGAAAAATCAGTCAGACAACATTGCTTAGCACATATTCTTCCTTGTCAAATATTTCACCGATTCTTCATTCTGTAGACAGCTTAATAAAAGATATTTCATCCTTAGCATGTTACTGAAGTTATGTGTCATTTTCTTTCCATTTCAGATGACATTCGTGGAAGTAGGAGTCTCAGATACCTTATAAATTCATAACTATTAGGACTGTTAACTCCTTTCTTTCTTCATACTTTACAGCACAGAGAAAAAGAAATTTGTACGTTGTGTTTTCTTTTGTGGAGATCATTTGAGATAACTGAACAAGTCTTAACAGTCAGTAATATTTAAAAGATATGAAGGTTGCAGATTTCCCTCCATTTTCTGAAGGTTGCTCAAAGCAAAAAAAAAAACCCTACAAACACACAGAGAGATACAACTCCAATAGATGAAGCATATTTGGCTGTGCCAAAGACAAAATGTCCCCAGTTACTAGTTGAGAAGCCATCAAGAAACTCCAGGCACAGTTCTGGAGAGGATCAATCTGTACTATGTAGTTGATAAGAAGGGGGAAACAGGAAGAAGAGGAGGATTTGGGATATTCGAGGTGTGGGGTCCCTGGCCCTGCCTGTACTCTCCACAATTGGAGGCAGCGGGGGCTCGGTGCTAGATAGTGGAGTAAATGGGGGTCTTGGCCCAGCCAGTGGGTTGGGAATGAGGTATATTCCAAATGTCAGCTGCTGTAGGGCCTGGGCTAGAGTGAGGACAGTGAGGGGCTCTGCACTGACAGCTGGAGAGGGACCATGGGTCACGGCCCATGTGCCGGATGCTGGTGGGGGTGTGAGTTTCTTTATCTTCCCCAAACCTGATGTGTGCCAGAATGTGTGTTCAGTTGATTCAAAAACCTCAAGTTGGACCAGGGACAAGTAGGAAGCCCTGGGTCTGGCAGGGGTATTGGGCAGGCAAAGGTCTATGTTGGTGTTTGAGAAAGACCTGTGATTATGGGCTGCCTGTGAGATGAGTGTGTGAATGTGTGTGCATATTTTCTAGCAAGCATCAAGCTGGACCAGCTGGCGTATGGGCAGGTAAGAAACACAGGATGGGGGCAACTATGTTGGACAAGCAGAAGGGCCATGCTAGTACCTGAAGGATCCATGAATGTGCTTATGAATCTAGAAGGTGTTGCATGTGTGCCTTCATTGGCGACCTTCAGTCCAGACCAGCCGAAGGGGAGGCGGGGCTCTCTGTGCTGACGCTTTGTGTCAGTCCTGTATATGAGTGCTGGTAAATGTTGCACCCTGTCTATGCCCAGCTGTGTAGCAAGTGCTGTCGTTTTATCCTCTGGCTGCTTTCATGTGTCTCTGCGTGTGTGTATCTGAGAAATGCTCTCAGCAGCCACTCGAACCTTTAAACAGGAAAGGGGCTGCTGCATCCCTCAGTCAGGAGCAGGGACTCCAGGTGCCCCGCATGCCCCAGAATGTGCTTCAGTGACCAAGAAGAATACCTCAGCCCCAGAACTACTGGAGGAAGCAGCACTCAGCACTAAACATTGAAGTATTGTCAAAGTATGCTTATTCTATGTTTTGCTTTCTGACAGCAAAAGGTATCATGGTTCTCTATCTTTATAAATTTATTATTTGTTTGATACTTTGTATACAGTTCCTGGACAATTTTTATTATTTTTGGATATTTCATTTTACTGAACTTTCTCATTCCTTCACTCCTACAGTATGTTAAGATGATCTTTGGTATACTTTAGCAACATATACTTTCCCCCCATAATCTTCCTTGCTTTCATTATGTCTCTCCATTCTGGGCTCCTGTTCTACCTTAAGCATAAATAATTAGTCTCCTCCTTCCAAATGAACTTTAATTTTCATTAAATAGTGTTTTGCTATTTCTCTTCCTAATTTTTTTAACAGTCAATTAGGAAAGTATATAGTGAGTTGGCTTCTTCCTTGACAAATATTTGCAAATATCCCAGATATTCTAGAAAATATGGATGACTCCCATCACTGCATCATCTTTTTATTTGTCCTTTTCCTTTCCCTGGGATTCTTATAGCAATTATGTAAAAGAGGCTATTATTACATAATAGAGTAATAATAGCAATGTAATTCTCTGTGTTTCAAGCAATTGACAAAACCAAAAAAGCTGGGAAAGTTGAAAGAAAATGAAAATTGTTAGTTGTTCTGTATGATAACAAACTAGATTGCAGTTGTTTTTGAGAAAATGTTTCCTATAACTCTTACTTCCAACAAATTCATGATTCTATCTATAAATTAATGGGCATAACATAACTGTCAATGGAAAGGACAATTTGGTGGATCTCATTTAAACGGAAAGTTAATAATTCTACATAATACATGTACTGTAACTCTTTGTATGCATAGAGAGTTACTCTGATACATAAAATATCAAGAACAAGTCAGTAAAATTAAAATTCATAAAATGCAGACTGAACAAAGAAGGAAGCAATAAGCTTAGATTTACAAGACTTTTTAAATGGCAAATACAAAAATATATTAAAATATATGAAAAAATATTCAGTAACACTGACGCAGTCACTGGGTTTTATAGAAATTACTCTTTAAAGACTTTGAGATGTCAGGGTTTTAAAAAAAATAAATTCAATCTATCCCACTCCTATGACAAAAACCTCATAGATACTGAGATGCAGAGCCAGAATATAAAAGTCTGATTCTTATTTCTGGGTTGGTTTGTTGTGTCGTGGTTTTTTTTTCCCCAAGATTCCGTATCAGTTCCTTATAAATTTATTATATTGATTTACAGTAAAAAGACAGTATTAAAAAATAGATTTTTACCACAGTTTCTGTATTTTCATATGTGTCCATGGTATTTCCATTTCTACCTGCTTGATTAGATTTCATGAGTGTCATTTTTCACTGTCATTATTTGTTTACATGTAAGTAGTGCTCAGAGGTCTCAATCCCTATCAAGATCTATCAGTGCCAAGGATATCGCAGTACAGACTATTCTGAGATGAACTTAAAATTGGAATAGTCAGAAGACAGGATAAAGAGAGAGTGGATTCATTCACCAAGACCTGAATCTGAAAATAGGCAGGTTTTCTTACCTGTAAATGTAGGTGTCTTGGATGCCATCACCATCTCTAAATGTAGTACATTCTCCCTACACTCATCCAGGAACTGAATCTTGGCTCCCAGGCCAGGGAATGTAAGCCTGGGCCCCACTGGCTGGAGCTTCCTCTGCCTCAAGTGGAGTGGTGCATTAGTAATACAAGGCACCTGTCCCAGGTGGTTTTTAGTTCCCATGTGGTGCTCTGTGGCTCACATACAAAATAATAGTTATTTTGTTCACACGCACAGAATAACTATTATTGTGTGTTTTCTCTAGTTGGAAATGTTGTAATAATACATTGTGAATTTGGTGAATGCAAGATACAGAATGGGTTGCCTGAATTCCTACCAGTCTGTTACAGTCAGACTCTTGTTATGGTCCAAAGGAGCAGACTGTGCACGCAAAGGAGGAATTTATTGTTAATGTAAGTAAATTCTTATTTTATACAGGTAAGGTGATATTTCTGCTCAAGATTCCTACAATTCATCCTGCTATTAGGGACACCCTTCACTGCCTGTCTGGCACTTTAAATCAATGGTTTCAATCTGTGAGGGAGGGCTATGGCAAACTTTTGGCACCCCAGGATCTGCCTTGCACTGTTTTTACTGTCTTGCTTTACACTTTATTTATTGACTTGCAAGTTCACAGTACATCAAAAATCACATCCATGATCACTAAGTGTAATGTTTTGCACATGTTGTATACTTGGTTTTGTTCTCTGTTACCTCCAAAACTGGTTTTACACAGCTCCTGATGTTGCACTTTTTTTGTGACCAGTTAATTGGGCATTGGTGAGTAGTTCACAGCCCAAGAGCCACCTGATTTCAGTGGAATTGCATAGGGTTATTTTTATTTTCCTCAATTTACTGTACACATTTGACTGTATTCAATTTTTCTCCCGTAATAGACCACTTTAGAAATACTTATCAGAGAATGTAGAAGGGTACAGTAACATTTAAATGACTTAAAACATTTCCTCTTCAGTAGCTTTGATTTTTGAGTGAAACAGATTTTTAAATTAGAAGTGTTCAATGGCAACCTATATTAACTACATTAAGCTCTATTAACACATTGGAGCAACGAATTTTGGCATATGTGCTCATCCAGAAAATAGAGACAATAAAATTCGATGGCTTTTTTCCCACAACATCAAATAAATTTAAGTCACTCATAACATCAATTTACAGAGAAGTGGCAGACTTATAAATTACTTGAGTTTTATAGGCAACATGAAGCAAACATATGGTATAAGGTATTTGAAAAGGCAGTTATGAGTCCTGTAAAAATGCTATAATAAAGTTCTAAACAGTTTATTCTGGGGTACTTTTTTAGTTCTTATAGGTGTTCATAACTCTTGGCTCACCTTTCAAACACAATTTGATATTATCAATGGATTTCTCAGCTTTCTGGACTGTTTTTCTGCAGTCTTTTTAGCTCATATTCAAATATAATTTTTAACTTTAAAAATTAATTCCAGATGACTCCATTACTAGCCACAGAAAACTTTTTAAAAGCATATTCTTGAAAACCCACAAACTGAATATATAAAAACTTTATAGGCTGTTTGCTGCACAGTTAGACAAAATAATCATTAATGCATATCCAGAAGAGTAAATACATCACTGTAAATAAATCTGAGCAAATAAGTCCATTAACCCTTTTTTGTTTTGTTGATAGATTTATTTATCTAGATAGATAACCAGTGGCATTGTAGTCTGTTGACCTATTCTGTGGGTCCTCGCTCTGCAGAGCTGATGCTCATCCCTCACTGTGGCCATACCTTCACTGTTCAATCTTCCACCTCACTCAGGAAGGCAACTCACTTTTTCAGAGTTGACACATGAGCTCCTTGCTTTAGGAAAATACAGTAAATGACAATCATGATACTGTATATGAGACAACAAACGGAACTCAGGAAGTCTTAAATGTCAGCTCCAGTTATAATTAAAGTATTGCAATCTTCCTTAGCAATGAATTAGCCTTCAACCTTTGTCATAAAAATGACGGTGATTAGATGAGGATTTTTGCTATTGGTATGTGCGAAAGGATACATGTTTTTTAGTACCTCCTTATCTAAATATAGCAACTAATGATAGCACATATGTAAACATCAAATCCTAAAAAACTTTTATTATAATCTCTAAGAACAACACAGAGAGTTTTGATGATAATGTTTTTACTGAAGCCCATAAATACTATAGAGCTGTAGAATACTTTTGCGAATGCCTTGATATAACAATGACACCTGCCAAAAAATTTGCATAGCTAGATACCTTCATTGACTGAAATATACATTTGATTTAGAAAATCTTACCCATTTGGATGTTTAATTCTGTACTTGTAATACTTTTTGGGTTGCTACAAGAATCTGTGGGGATGTACTCTGGCTTCTTTAGAGTGGGTTCACTAGCAGTATGTTGTCCTTTTTGGTTTTTTTCTGAATGGATAACTAAATTTTCTATGATATGCTTTATTTATCTAAACTGGTGCTCTGAATCTCTCTTTATGTCCCATTTTGAACTGTGAGTCTAAGTCATGATGGAAGTTGATAGGACAAGATAATTTTTCCATTCCACAAATTTGAAAGTAAAATCACATACCTTAACAACTGTCACTGTTTAAATACAAGTTTATGGTGATTACTGAAGTCTTTCCATTATTCTTTCAACTTTAACTTGATTATAGTCACACTCTCCATATCAGCATAAACCATGTTTTAAGTTGTAATAACAGTAATAATTGTTTCCAGAGAGCTTTTCAGAAATAAAGTTTAACAATATGGCAGATCAAAAAGCAAAGATAGAAAAAGCTTATGTAGTGTTAGGAATATAAGAACGTCAATAACAGTATGAGAGCAAGATCTATCTGCTTGTTATTTTGTCTCTGCTGTAAGTAAATGTCAGGGGAAGAAGCTGAATTGGGTAATGGTATATGATACTTCTCTTAATACTCCTTCAATCTCCACTATATTTGCCTTAGGATTCCTGAGGTAGATACATTTTGTGTAATATATGTTTCACTTTTTAAAGGAGCAGAGACTTCTTGTTTAAATTCACAGAAACAGCTGAAGGATTTGGCCTTTTCCACTACTATTGCTGTTTTGTGAATGGAGGGATAACATCTGATTTCACTTCTCAGCCTTTGAAAATCTCTACCTATGATTTTTAATTTCCTGTAGAACTTTAAACTGAAAATTGTCTCCAAACAAGCTGCTTTCTATAGTTATTTTCTGTCTAAGACTTAACTGAAAAACCTGAAATATTAAATGTCTGGTTATAATGTACTTTATAAATAAAGCCTACAATATTCAGTTTGTATTTTGTGAATGGAAATAGTGTAGACAGGGTGGTAGAGTCAAAATTCACCTCTGTATTCGGTTGCTGCTCTCTACAAATTCTGGATTGTAGCTTATAATAATTGCAGTAGAATAAATGAGAAAATCAAAGTAGGTTCAGTTAAACACCTAATTAACTCACCTGTTTGGCCTACCTTTGATAAATCCCTTCCTAACCATTTTTGTTCATTCCTCAAAAGTTTTAGCAAAATCTCTAGAAGAAATGTGCTTTTACTGAATGCTTATCTGTCATCCTTTATATTCATTTATTTAACCTGTTTTTAAATTACTTTATGCTTTCAGGCTCCCTTACAAATGCATCTTGTTTTAGCAAATTCAGCACATATAGCAAAGGATTGGTAGCATTCTGGAAGTAGATAGGGATTTAAATAAGGAAAGTGTCTGTAATTGTACTGGCTTTAAAAAAGAAAAACAAATAGAGTATCTGAATTCTGCATCTCAGATATGAAGAACTTTCTGAAAAAAAAGTGGTGGTAACTTGTCCATGACACATGAGCAGGCTAAAGATGTAGATGGGTCAAGGAGATCAGTGCAGGACAGCTATCTGTCGTTCACTCTAATGGCTCAAAATTGTTGTATTAGAGGTTAAGGTCTCATAAAAATATCTGGTGTTCATGGACTTCAGTTCTCCTAAGGGTGTGGCCAGCTTGTCTATTCTCTGAAGTCCCGCTGTGAAAGAGACTCATACCAAGAATCAAGGCTGCACTTTCTGTAGTAGGCTACTTGAAGCAGGATAAGATTTCTAAGGCATATCTAAATCAAACTTCTTCACCTTTCAGAATAAAACATGGAGATTAAAAAAGAAGAGATGATAAATTTAAGCAAGATACATCTCAAGGATGGATTATTTTGCCTTAAAAGCTCCTTTGAGTTGTTAGAGGTGGAAGTCTCATCAGTCATCAAAACTAAGAGTGAGGCTATAAAGGTAAGTACCCAAATCCAAGGAAAGAGAAGATGTGTCTCTCAAAGGAGACACATAATTTTTTAACATTGTGCAAAAAAACATGAGAGAAACTCTTCTGGTTTTACTTTGTTGAAAAGCTTTTGCCCAATCCCCTCTTTTTACTTTGGTCAACAAGATTCACTCTTCTTCAGTGCATTTGAAGAGAGCAACATAATAAAAATTGCTGTAGTTTTATATATATATATACCCAAAACTATGACAAAACATGTGACCTATAAACACATTCTATGAAATAAATTTACTTAGGTAGTTCTTTAAAACAATTTTAGAACAGCTTTAAACAAAGTTTTATAAACAATTTACAGAAATATACATTTTTTTATTGTTGTTTAAATATGAATACTAGATGAGCGATACAGAACAAAACAGACTTATTTGAAAGATAGCAAAGGAAGCAATATTTACAGTACTGAATTAAAAGTATTTATTGTATAAAAACTGTCTATTGTAGGTCTTCTCTGTAGACCTAGATAGCTGTGCATTGTTGATAGAAAATGCGTATCTTAATTGTAGTTCCATAAAATACATATTCGTATAATTTTACTGTTTATAATCTTTAAAATGTTCCCTCTCTGGAAAAGTCTGTCCTTACTGACATTAAAAATAGTAAAGTAGGATTTCCTGTATACCTAGTAACATAAAATCAAGAGAACATAGATTTTTCCAGAGGCTTGGAACGTTTAGGATGTCCCCCCAAATTCCTCAAAATTATCATCTTGCTTCATGAGGGCCAGCGCAGCCAAGTCAGATATGCTGATGGACTTTCTGAGCCTTTCCCATAACCAGTGGTGTGAAGCAAGGCTGTGTTCTTGCACCAACTTTATTCACAGTCTTCTTCAGCATGATGCT
>JAWMRA010000041.1:26467562-26513126 GCA_035584735.1 Pseudotriccus pelzelni | reverse complement strand
TCCCAGGGCTCTGAGGCACATGTGCAGTGCCGTTCCTCTACGGGATTGGTCAAGAAGGTCACATGTTATGACGTGTTACTGTTTAAAACCCCTATTTAAACCCTTGTAACTACCCCAATAAAGCAGTTCGTTACACACCACATTGGTGTTTGTCTGGTCCCAAGGACCCTTTATTTATTATATTAATAATATCACCATAGTCAGAAGCTTTAGAAAAGTCTTGTGTATATCCAGACCATCTAACTGGGGCTATTCAGCCTTTTCAGCTGTACTTCTTTGGACAAAGAAGTACACTATATATTTAGCCATGTTCAGTCATATACATGCACATGACATCTACACCTTGTACGCAAAAAGGGTACCTTATAAAAACCATGGCTTGGAAAAGTATGTCTGAATGGCAGGCATTTAGTCATGACAAGATTGAGCTGACCTCTCAAACACAGAAAGTACCTGGGCCTGTTTTGTCCTTTACAAAGTTTGTGCTCAACAGCCTGGCAGTTGCTATTCTTAGTCCTAGGATTCATGTAATAGAGAGCATTTCTTGTAGAAGAAACAGGTCAAGGAATTTGCCTACTGACATGTCAGCTGTCAGCTCTACAGATGTTATTGGATCCTTAACACTCATTATCAGCTTTCAGCTGCTTTGATGAAAAAACAGACATATGAAGGTCTGTCATAGTTTTCCCCTTGCTTCATTTAATTTTACCAAATCACTGGACAAAGTAATTGAGAGTTTATTGTGGAGTGTGCTGTAAGTAAGTGGAAAACATAATTTCATACTTTACTGATACTCCCTGAAACAAGGCAGAATAGATTTCTGCGAACACCTGAGTATTTTCATGTTAGGCAGATCATGTCACCACCTGATTTATGTCAGTCTAAGACACTGTAGTAAGGTATTTTCCAAGATGATTTATCAAACTCTGAGAGATAACACTCTACTTTTTCCTTCTCTGATTGTTGTATTAATTTCACTATTTTCCATTAATTCTTTGCTTATTTTTTTTAATTTCTTACAGACAACTTCACTTGGTGACTGAAATAATAAAAAAAAATGTAAAAAACCCATTATAGTTAATTTATTTTAAGAATTTTCATGTTAACGCCACTAAGTTTTACAAGAAAATAACTATTGTCTCAATCTGAAGTCATAGCTACAGGTGTAAAACTGCATTAGTAATCTTTTTGGCAATGATTACATTTAGGGGAGAAATTTATCTTTTTCTTTTTGTCAATCTAAAGCTTTAATGACTTTATGTCAGAAGATTGTAAATTAATGTCAGACAATGAGAAGTTGTGAAAAATAAAAAGACATGTTTACAGCAGCTTTCATTTTCTCTCAAACTTTTATTCTAGTTTCATGTCTGCTATTTCGTGGAATGTTAGAGTGAGGAAGAGACCCTCAAAAATCATTTAGTCCCAACTCCACTCCTGTGGATGGGGACATCTTTGAATGGTTGCATCCTTAGGGTAGTAGTCAACATCTCGGAGTCCCAGTAGACACCAGTGACAAGTGGTGTCCCTCAGGGATCTGTAATTGGGACCAGCCATTAATGACATAGGCAAAAGGACTGAGTGTACACTCAGCAAATTTGCAGGAGGCACCAAGCTGAGTGATGTGTTTGACACAACTAAAGGGTGGGATGCTATCCAGAAGCACCTGGACAAGCTCAAGAACTGGGCCCACGGGAATCTCAGGAGGTATAACAAGACCAAGTGCAGGGTGCTGCCATCTGGATCTGGGCAACCCCCTGTATCCATACAGGTGGGGGAGGAACAGATAGAAAGCACCTCTGCCAAGAAGGACTTGGGGCATCCACCCCCTCTCTAGGAAGTCGGTTCCAGTGTTTGACCACCCACTTGGTAAACAAATGTTTGCTAATGTGCAGTCTAAACCTCCTCTGGCACAACTTTACATCATTCCCATGCATCCTATCAGTGGGTACGGAGGAGAAATGATCAACCCCTCCCTTCCTTTCTCGCCTCCTCAGGAAGCTGTAGAGAGCAGTGAGGTCACCACTCAGCCTCCTTTTCTCTAACCTAGAAAAGCCCAAAGTCCTTAGCTGTGGCTCATAGGAAATTCCTCCCACTCCTTTCACCTGCTCTTTTGCCCTCCTCTGGATGCATTCAAGGACCTTCTTAAGTTGTGGGGCCCTGATCTCAACAGAGCTCTCAAGGTGAGGCCATACCAATGCTGTCTTAATGATTGAAAGCACTAGAGGCCTTCAAAAAATATGCCCATGAAAATTACAGAATCTGCATCACTGAAGATTTTAAAAGCTCATCAAGACATGCCATGAGCTGCGCAATCTAGCTTCAGAGTTAGTGTTATAATTGGATGTGTTATAATCAGCAGGTGTTATAATTGGAGGACTAGAAATCCCTTCCACCCCAAAATATACAACGAAGTTAATTTCCTTTCCCCTGTCTGTTCTGGTTTGCCAAGATCATTCCTGAAGTCTGAGATATCAAAGTTCAACTACAATTAACAAAAGCAGTGCAGCACTTGGTACTTGTGAGATTTGGCAGTTCTTCTATGCATGAATCTAGTGAGCAAATTCTTAAAGTATCTGAATGTATGTGGGTATATCAGGAAATGGCAAGAACAGCAGATTTGAATTGTACCTAGCACTGTTGGGAAAATATAAATGAGCCTCTCTCTTTTCTGATGGGCAACAAGAAATAATCTCATTTTGGTTTTTATATCTTATGTGCTTATTATCACTTGACACTGGAGAACTGCAGCAATAAAGCATGATCATCATGGTAGGAACAACAGTTAGTTATAAAGAGAAGTTTATTTGAAGCTCAACTTTGATAGCAATTGCTTCTTTTGGAAAGTGTTTATTTTAATCAAAGCCGATACTATTTAATCTGAAACCCTAGTCCTGCTGGCTATCAACTGATGTACAGTCACACAGAGTAGCACAGAGCTGAATATTTCACATAAAGAACAAAGCCTGAGTGTAAGTACCGAGCTGTAATTCTTTAAATCTCTGTAAGGAGAAGTTTAGGGTGCATGCATCTGAGAATTCCCTGGGGACTGGTGTGACACTGGTGTCTGCTATGATGTGGAGTCAGAGAAGCTAAGAAAAACTTTTTGATGGGCTAAAGCTCTTTAATACAGCAAAATCTCAAAACTGTTAACTTCAGAGAACATAATTAAAGCTCCATACTGTTAATCTAAAATATACCCAGGTTTTTTAGATGCTACAATATGTCAGAGTGTGAACAAGCACATTTTAAAATGACCTTACCCATTCCAGGTTAAACTGTTGGATTCAACCACCTAAATTGTCTTTATTTCATCATTGCCCCATTTAAAAGCAGTTTATTTTATTTTTTCCCCCAGCATTTTCTTTTCAAGTCTTCTGTTTGAACCATAGGGTTTTATCAGCAAGAGAAAAATGAGTGAGTTTAATCCTCTCCTATTGCTAAGAATAAAGAATACCTTAATTAAAACCAAATGTAAATAATCTACATTAGAGAACAAGACAGTACAGCATATTTCAATTATCTCCATCATGATTTAGAAATTATCAAGGAGGGCTTTAACTGGAGTCCAGCTGTTTGATCACTGCCATTTTCATCACAAAATACAGGGACCTTTGGAAAAGAAACTCTGTAACCTAGCAGTTATTTTTATGCATATTAAAAGGTTTGAATTACTGCTCTTGCACTGGGGATGAACACCCTCCCCAGTGTAAAGGCAGCACCAAAATGGTGGAGTGAGGGGGATTCTTCAACTCTACAGTTTAAGCTGTGGAGTTACAAAATAAAAGTAAAAATGAAAAAAAGCATTGTAATGTGACACAGTTAAGACACTAAGAAGTGAGAAAGGCCTTGGTAAGTTGTACCCTCCAGGCATCCCCTGGTTGACTTTAGGAAGAATGAGCTGATATTCCCTCACTGATGATGGTGAAAATCGCCCTGTGACCCTCACCATTTTGGAGGTAAGTCAGACATGATTAGAATGGAAAGAGTGGCTCCAGCATCCTGCTCTAAACTGCAGTGATCAAGCACTGGGCTGGGTGGCATGTACTCCTGATCAGTCTCAAGGACATGATTTACTGCCCTTTTCTATAGCTCTTTTCACAGTCCAGGTTCTTCATCTTTACCACCAGCTAGTCTACTTACTCTTCCCCCAGGGATCTCAGTTTTGCTGACTTTTTATACCTACTTGTTATTCATGATGTGGTTGCCCTGGAAAATTCTGCCTTGGTAAGCAGTTCTGTAAGGTAATGCCTCTGTTTATACATAGTTTTTAATTTCTGCCATTTCTCACATTGTTGTCATCTTAGTCAGGCTAGTCAGGCTTGGCCAGCTGCATTTACTCTTTTACATCTACTCCTTTGCTGTCTGTAACTCCTATATTTTCTCTTGCCGTTCCCTTCTTAGTGTAGTTCAGGGTGGACCTTTTTCCAAAAGAAGTAGCAGCCCATAAACACTGCTTGTTTATCTAGCCTTTAATCTGCCCCAGATAAATATTTGTCTTTAGAAGGGGATACCAGAAAATAAAACACCATTTTCACAAAAAAATGCTACCTACTGGCTTTTGTTCAATTTTTACAAGAAGAAAACTAATGAAGCCAGGAATCTGCAATAGCCTCTGATCAACTCAAAGTCTTTCCCTGAGGGTATAAGCTTCTTTTGTTACTGTTTCTAGCCTACAATGTCAGTGTCTTCTGCTCCTAGAGACACCTCTGATACCAGGGTTTGAATTGCCTCAGAAATCTCAGGTTCCCTCTCAGACCTCACATACAGGTCTTTTCCCTCAAGGTGCCAAAGTGCTAAAGTATCAGTATTCTTTATGTGAACTGCCACATCCTGCAAGGAAAACCCTGCCCTCACTTTAATTTGTAATCCATCACACTTTTCCAGAACAAATTGCTATTCAATCAGGATCATGCTACTTTCCCTGTTTTCAACACAGATACATAGAAAAAAGAAAAATACTGCTTTCTAATCTTTATGGTGGGAGGGATGTTTGTGTTGCAAAGTAAGGGAAAGTGTGTAAAACAGTAGTGACCCTAAAAGACAATGTCTTTTACTGATGAAGACAGCTCTGAATTGCCATCCTATAGTTTTGTTTTCTTCCCTTTTGTACTCTTTCCAGTTTTAAAGAACAGGGGTGCATTATGCATTGGTAGGTACATATTGAATGAGGGAGAGTGTTGACAGAACAGAACTGACATAACGTCACGTGAAAAGGGGCAGAAAAGATGAATTTTCTGTCCAACCTGTATGAATTTGGTTTTTTGGCTATCAGAGTCCCTTAGGAGATCAAAGCCTTTTAATGTCCAAAACAATTTGTTAGTGTCTCACCTAATGAGACCCAACTGGAGAAATAATGTATAATAAATTTGAATAGTCAAAAATACTGATATTAGCTCATTTTGTAAGAATTTTGGTCTATTTTGATTTATGTTTTAGATAGTGATGCTGTAATCCAAATATTTATAGATTAAATACTATAATCCATAATTAATTTGATATGCTAAATAATTATTATGGATTTTATAACCCCCTGAATGAACTCAGTTTTTGTTTCTAATCTGTATGAATGACCTGCCATGGCTACATATCAGATCATTATTGGAAATTTATATGGATAATATGGTGATTTATTATGGTTCTCTAAGATCTGTAGATGTAGTTTATGCCCAGATTTCAAGCATGAATGCTGTCAGTGATTTTCTTGGGCTAAATAATTTATCAATAGAAACAAAAAGATTGACAAACTGGATGTTGTACTGTGTATAAATTGATCTGTTAATGGTAGATCATAAAAAGTCTCTATAAAAAATTCTTTTCCAAGAAAACAATATTTGCACTAAGTTTAATAAATAATGTAGAAGATGTTCAACATACATGAAAATAAAGTATGCCTATCAGCAAACTAGTGTTGAACTTGCTTTGTGTATTGTTAATTTAATATCACCAGTAAATCCATAAAATGGTTGATCTGCACTTAAGATTAGACAGATTAATTTCTTCATTTAGTTACAGAGTCATGTCAGGAGATTTCATCTTGCATCGCTGTTTAACATCTCTGACTTCTTTTTGCATGAAACAATCAGTGAAATGCGGTCAAGTCCCGTGCTACTTAAACAAAAACTTTATGAGCATCAAATATTTACAATGTCTGGAAAAAGACTAGAGGTCTGATTGGCTGATTTATGAAGGAATTTTCTACGTGCCATTGTAGTTTTGCAAAACTGGTCACTTATTTCAAGAAGAGAAATCTTGCACGTTTACACCTTTGTGGAGAAAGTCTTAGTACTGAAAGTTTTACAGTAATGTATCTGAGTAAAATTGTAATGTTTTATAATTTTGGGTCATCCTCTACGTAAGGGAAATGTTCCACAAATTTTATTTCTTTTTGTTCAAATATTTTCCTACTTGTGTGGTGCTTCTTGTAGATTGGCACATCTTTAACACAGTAGTCACAAATACTAAAGTCATTGAGGGTGTAGCATCACAGGGTTCACTTTGTGTTAATAATCAGAGAAAACATTCATGGTCCTTTGTTGCCTTAATCTGCTGAATTCTTTTCTGCCATGTCCTGATCTTCTGCAGTTGCTAGTTAAAACAACTTGGAGCACGCACTTCTGGGTGTCACACCCCTACCTTCACTATAATACATGGAGAGACCATGGAGCGGGTCAATACATCCTCAGATGAATATAAAAATTTCAAATCTCAAATAAATAATGACCCTGCTCATGTTCAATCTTAAAATTCCTCTTTTAAGATTTTTAACAAAAGTTTGTATGATCCTGAGAGATGTGTTTTATCAGCATACAGCTATTTTCATAGCTCCAGGGAAAGGAAAAAATATTATTTCATTTGACAGGTTTGAGTATGCTATGTAAATCTTTTCCATATACAGAGGTCCTGCTCTATGACCTGGTATTGCTTGTCTCCAAAATAAGCACCATTTTGACTAGGTCAAGTAGCACCATTTGATAAAATATCACCGTTTAAAACACTTGTATTGGAAAATTTATCCTTTTCTAGGCTCCCAGAGCAATATTTTCCCTGGCCGAATTTTCAACTCATGCTTACATTTATAGATTTTTCTAGTATTTAAGGCACTGCTACTTTGCACTCAGCCATTTCATAACTGCTGAATGGAATGATATTAAAGTATAGGTCATACTGCATAGCTCTGAGTAGGGAACATTTTAAGGTAGTGTTGGATACATTTCCTTTCCATTTCAGTCATTTATTTAAAAAACATAACTACTATAGAAAAAATAATGTGCAAGGTCCAATGGGACACATTATAATATCTCACTGTGCTTAAAAAAACCTATATGGTCTTTCATATCAATAAAAGTACATGCTTTGTAACCACTACATTCTTCACACCCACTGTGCACTGGCTAATACAATGACTAAAGAATCCATCTTAGATTTTCCTAATTTTAGGAATTTATTTGAAATCCATGTCTGAATAACCTTGATGAATATATTGCATTTCTGCTTGTTTTGCCAATACTTGCATTAGGAAAACCTCAGTAATTCAGAAAAAGAAGTTAATTTCAGTATTTAGCTTTCTGTTGTGCTGTTAGTTGCAGCATGACATCCAAGTCACTTCCAACAATTTTTATTTTTTTATCCAGGAGGTAAAAACCATACACTATACATGATCAGTAACAGAAAAGCTCATTTCACCTACATTTAATTGCTGAGCATGCAGAATTGTATACTTGACAAGTCCAGCGCCTGCCTCAGCATCCATGTAATCCATTTTAATTAAATCTCTTTGAAAAGCTGCAGAGCAAAAGCTCATAACTCTCACTGGTTTAGACAAATCAGCCCTACTGTGATACCGTACACAAGTACATGTTCACATGCTTCTTAACTGTCTTTACGGGATAGTAAGAATTAAAAGTCACATGGGCACCTTACTCAATGCGAATACTGGAAAAATTGGCATTCTCACACTTATTTCCAGAGTGATATTTCTTTTCTACACCTTCTCAGTGCTTCAAGTATTTTACTAGAGATTTCTTGTGAAAACTTATTATGATCCTACTAAAAGCGAAGTGAAAAGTCTCACCATAGCAGCTCAAATAGCTGTATAGATTTTCTCTAGAAGTAAAAAAATCTGCTCCAAGTAATTTCTTCCTGGGGAATAAAGACTAAAGCTTCCAAATTATGGTTGCAATGTTGTGATAGGTTGGCTTTGGCTGGCTGCCTGACCTTCATCCAGACGTGCTCTCACTACCCCTCCTAGACAGGACCGCAGAGAAAATAAGATGGAAAAGCATGAGTCAAGATGAATACAGAGGAAGTACTTACCATTTACTGTCTGCAAAAGAGACTTTACTGGGGGAAAATTAATTTACTGGGAATTAAAAATAGAGTAGGATGATGAACAATCTAAAATACTAAGAAAATAAAACAATACAAACTAAACCAAATAAAACCAACCTTCTTCACTGACCTGAGTGTCTGCAGAGCTGTTTGTCATTCCTTTTCATTCCTCCCTCCTTTCTTTGTCAGGCATTTTGTCTGTACCAGACACTTTCTTATATTTTTTAACTTAGTTATTTCAAACTACAACACCTGAAATGCGGTTTAAGGAAAGAGAAATCTTTGCATGTTTTCAGTAATGTTTTTGTTAAGTTTTTCATAAATATTAAGAAAATAGTTCTTCAGGATGAATATCTGTATTTATTCCACCTTTGAAAACAAATAAGCAAATGTTGCAGTGAGGCAAGTCAACTATTTGACTTCAAAGCAAGTACTATTCACATAAAACTGAACAATTTAGTCTTCACAAAGTCAGTTTTACAGAATATTGATGATTAAGTAGAAACCCTTGGGAAATGCTGGATAGTACTATATAGACTAAATAGGTTTAGTGCAAAATCTAAATAATACCATTTTTTAGGCAGCTAGGTGTTGTGAGAGGTAATAACAGAATCACAAAGTTGCTGCTCGTACAATATCCTGGCCAAAATCTGGACTGAATTAATAATTGAAGCTGCCTCCATTTCTTCATTTGATAACATTTTTTTTCTCTTATTCTCCTACGTATGGTTTCAGTATTGCTGATGTAGAAATACTGATTTTAATTCATAATTAGCCACTGCATATTTATGAGCTTAATGAAAAATATAAAAAAGAAAAGTGTCTTCTGAATATCATTTGAGGTAAAATCTGGCTCAGAATTACTCAGGGTCATACATTGCAAGTGAGCACCAAAACATTTATGGAAGTTTAAATTAATTTTTCAGAATTTGTAGCTGTTTACAGCATCTTTATTAATATTTTGGAGGAAATTTATGACTTTGTATCTGGAAGAGGTACATTGCTATCACAACAATCCATTCAGTTTCAGAGGAAAAAATCCTAAACTACAGTTTAGAAGTTGGGTCTAAGTTGATTAATACGTTCTAGAAATTTTTTACTAGAGAGGAGCTACAAGTTCTGTTTGTGAAAAATGTGATGAACTGTGTTGCAGCCCAACAGCTGTACTGGACTGAGAAAGTATCTGTCCTTCTTAATCTTAGTTAGTTGTATCATGATCTTTTAATTTTTCATTTACTACTAACAATTACATTTTTGAAAGCCTGGTGTTTTTTTTTTTAATAAGCCAGTCTATTTAAGTTTTAATAACTGCAGTAATTCAGGAAGACTATGTATAAAAATTTTTCCCATTGCACTAGATTTCAGTTTCCCAGAGTATGAGAGGTTTATGCTTAAGGACTGGGTACCCCCAATTGGAACAAAATGCTTTAATTTCTTACGTGATTTCAGTTTGTCTTCACAGTATAGACTGAGCTCTCCTTACTGGCCAAGTCCTTATTATTTTTCTGTTACTGTGAAAAGATCTTGATCTTCAGTTGATAAAAGTAATATCTTGTACTTAAGGACCGTAATGGGTCAAATCAAAGGTCAACCTATTCCAACATGTTCTACTAATAAAATACTAAGAAAACACTTAAAAAACCAAATACGAGCAGTGTAATACTACAAACATATATCCCTAAAACACTTAATTTCCTGTGATTTAAGGTTCAGAAGCTTTTTGGGACACAGAGGGCTTAATAACCTTAATAACCATCAGTGAGGGGTTTCTTTCACAAATTTACCCAGTTCTTTTTGAATTTTGTGTAACCATTTGGCCTCTGAAGCATCCTGTGGCAAAGAAATTCTAACTACATAGGAAGAATTTGTGTTTTGTCTGCAATCTGCTAGTTTTACTGGAGCTCCTTATTCTGTACTGCACAAGACAGCAAACAACTTAAGCTGACTAACTCAAACCCCTTCTGTTTGTTAATCCTGTTATCAGTAATCCACTCTCCATTTTCTCTTCTGCAAACTGAAAAGTGTTCATCCCTAGTTACAGATGTCCTTCCTACTCTTTGTATGTTTTTTCATTAGTTATTGGTTTTTCTAATTTCCTTTTGCTTTTATAATCATTACTAGCATTTGACTTGCCCATTATTATGTATATCATAGCAGTAAAGCTAGTATCTTTTTCACATATATCACACTTATATTAAATATATAAGTCATTCGATTGCTGGTATGGCCTTTCCACAACTCCTTACAGTGACCCCTCATTTATACCATGCTGAATATTTTTGTGTCATCAGCAGATGTTGTCAGCTCACTTTGTAACTTTTTTGCATATCAGCTATAAATATCTTTTTTGAAAAAAAAAAAAAAAAAAAGAGTTAGGATCTATTTGGGCAACTTCTCCATGGCACAGGTTGTGTTGAAGCACAGTAGCTAACAGGTTTCAGGAGCTATACTTTTCCTCTCTTGTGAATTGTTTTGGGGTACTGGAAGCACACACTCAATCCTCTATTTTAACTTCAAAACAAAAGCCCTTATGACTGAGCAATGTGCAAATAAGCACTTATTTGTTTAGTTGAACTAAACACCACATCTGGGCACAATAAAGACATCTGCCCACAGAAGACAGTCTTTTATGAGAGCTATATGCTCACCCTGTAGGACTTGAGAGATTAGTTCCTTGAAGGCTTCTTACCATGGCACCCCGGCTGGTGCAGGTCCAAATTTTTCTATTATGTAAAAGTAAGCAAATGGTAAGGATATCTGGTTGCAAGGGAAGTGCAGGATTCCTCCTTACCAACTTTAGGTGGTTGAATTCTACTGTAATTTCAAACCTGCAAACCAGTTTGGAGAGTACTTCTATGTCATTTGGGCTGAAAGATGCTCTGCTAAAGGCAGTAACTCTGTCTTTCTTTTAATGCTTACCTTAAATTAAATTAAACAAGTTCTAAAAAGAATGATCAAGGAGCTAAGAATATGAGGAAAAAATAAGATTATAAAAATTATTTTTGTAATGAACTTTAAACATCAGATGAGACATATGATGTATAGATCAGTGGTTGATTGGGGGAAAATGGTATCACCTGGAATTCAAATGTGAAACTTGGGCCCTATCTTTTGTTGACATAGAAACAATCAGTAAATGCGAAATACTGAGCAGTCCTGTACTTTATATCTTCTCTTTATCATTTCTCAATTTATTTATTACTGCCAGTTTCTCAAAAATTCCTTTCCACTTTTTATACAGTGTCATTGTTTGGTTTCTCCTTTTTTGATGACACCTTTTATTTTCTCTCATGTTGAAAATGCCTTGCTTCAAAATGTTATTGCTATTACCTGTCCTACAAAGATTATTATGTCTCAAATAAATGACTACAAGCTTAAGTAATTAAAAACCCATTCTATTTTGAAGTATTTATGATATTTCCTCTCACTGATAATCTGTCTTGTCAATTAAATTTAAGTATTTGAACAACTCATAGCAATTTTATGTACTCATGTGAGGAGTGGCAAAAAATGCTTGTAAATTTAAAAAGTGTTGAGAGATTCGTAATATCTAGCAGTTTTCTTTTTAGCTAACATATGTAAAACTCTAATATGTTTTATTATATGATGCTACAACACATCTACAAGATCTCTGTACGTGAAAAACTATTGGTCTGAGAAGGAACTTAACAGAGATTAAAACCTCTCTAGGTTTTTAAATACTTAGCCTGGAGTCAGCAGTGACAGAATGCCTATAGCTGTACTGGAAGTTGCCCAGTGACAGTTATACTTTTCCCCGTCTTCACAGCTTCAAAACAGAGCAGTACTCAGTCTACAGGCCAGAGACTGTAGACTTGAGACACAGTTTGAGAAGAAAACTTGCAAATACTTAAGCGGAATACCACCGGCTGAAGTTTTGGCTTTACTAAAGCAGTAATTTTTTGAGTGGGACAAAAAATTCACCTGCAGTTACCAACTCAAATAATCTTAGAGAAATGATCCATTCTTGTAGATACCATTGTTCTCCCATTCCCTCAAAGGTAATTTTGCTTGCCCTGAACCTATAGCAAGAAATCATTGGTGCTCCTGGTGGGCGCTCTATCTCTTCATTCTTCACAAGATCCTTTCTTTTTCCCTCAAGCTCCCTTTTCCAAAAAAAGTCCATTCCTCAACTTCTTACATAATATTTTCTCACTTTATCTGCAACGTAAATGAAGTGAGTCAAAATAATTTTCCTGTGTAAAAGTGCTAGGTATCTACCTGTGGAAGAAAGGAGGGGAGGGAGTGACTTGTCCTGCACTGCTTTTGGAGACTGTGTTGACAAACTTTTGTACACTAACCTATTTTTTAATGCAGTATGTCACTAATATTCTTTTATCTCCAGCTACAGATCAAAAAGATGGTTTGAAATCTAAAAATAGCTAAAAATGAGAACAAAGTAATATCAATTTAGTCAACCATGTTTGATTCTACATGAATCAACGTCAATAATGAGTCAATAGGAATATGGTTATTACTTTTACCATAATAGAATATTCCCTTTGAACTAACCTCTGCTATCTTTGTATTTTGTTGAAACATGTATTTAAAATCAAATCAGTACCATGAATTTCTTTTTCAAACAAGACCATTAAATTAGGTCCATTGAAATAACAAAGGTCTAGACCAAGGTTTATGTATAGAGTTGCTTTTTTAATATGAAGTTTAGACCTCAACTTCTCATAGCAAACTTTCATCAAGTTTTTGCAGTAGAGAAAGTCAGCTTAGTTGCTTCTTTACAGAAATTTCAAGAAATGCATCGTCTGGTTTTTCTAACCTCTGTAGTATTGCAAACATTCCTCTGGCAGCACTTCTTGCTTAATTTTTGTGTGGTTGTGTGGTTTTTTTTTTATTAACAATTATTTATTCAGAAAAGAATTGCCTCCCCTCCTTATTTTTTCAGGCATCCTTTTCAAGTGCAATTCACCATTACTTACTCAATAAGGGATATTTCTGGCTCAAACCCCCCATAAAATATATTTTTAACAATAAGTAGGAATATTAAAGCACTAAGATCTGACATATTTTTTTAAATGTTCTTTTACCTAGCAGAAATGAATACCCTAAACCATAAACAGGCAAAAATACTAAATGTGTGTATCAACTGCATAACATTTGTGATCTGAATGAATATGGTAAGTTAATATATTTATCCCTATGAATGGCCATGCCTTCACTGCTTTGGCTTCTTTCTAATTCCTGTTGTGGTGAAGAGTCTCTTCTATGCCAATACCTAGTTACCAGTTTGCAAATTCACCTGTGTGATGCATTGAAGGAAGATCCCATGACTTCTTGGACATGTAGAAACAAATTTTTTTGATATTCTTGTTTTCAGAATCATGATGCCAGTCTTCCCATTTCCATTCTACCAGCATCAAGGTTTAAAGAAAGGACGAAAAAAACTTTGTTACTACAGACTCAGTATCAGCAGCATAGTTAGTAAGCTCAGTGACATAGTTCATTCTGTGAGGTTTCTCCTGCTGTTTGCAGAGCTTATAAGCAAACAAAGTCCTTGCGTAACCTGATGGCCAAAATCCAGTCCTTAAGACAAAACCTTGATATTTACCAATCCCATTCAGTCTGATGGAAAATAATCAACCTTTGGCTAACAATTTGTAGTTTATGATAGTTCAATGTATACCCTTGGACTTGTTCAGAATAATGCAAATATGCGTGTACGCTTAGAGGACCTTGTATAGCATCTGAGCTTTCAGCCTTTATTTTTATTATAATATTAAAATTACATTAAAATAGGGAATTCAGACATGCAAAACAAGTCAACAAATTCAGAAAGTTTTACAATTCATTGCCAACACTAACATTAGCAATGGTTGGCATCATTTTCCCAATGTGGTTTACAGGATACATACCAGTCCTGTCTCAGTGTCTGGGGACAAGACCCTTACACACTTCAAAAGCTGATGCAAGACTCCACTCCTTTCTGCAGCTGACACCACTGACCTCGGGTGACTCCACCTGGTGGCACACAGTTCTCTCACACTGATTCCCCTGGTAGTTGTTGCTAGTCCTTGAAGTACTCACACATATGGAATAAAGAGTAAGATTACAAAGACTTAAAATATTTAGTAGAATACGGTGACTATGGTATCTAAGAATAGACGATGGTGATCTGCCACAGGACTTATTCAGACAAGCATACTAACTGATCATCTTTTACATGTAAAGGGCCTTTTCAAAAACCCTTTTCTGTCAGTTTCTCCTTTGTTCCTCCCCAATTACCTTTCCCTGCACATTACAGAATTATGGAATGGTTTGGATTGGAAGGAACCTTAAAGATCACCTAGTTCCAACCTCCTTGCCATGGGCAGGGACACTTCTAACCAGACTGGGTTTCTCAAAGCCCTGTCCAACCTGGCCTTGAACAGAGCCAGGACTGAGTCACCCATGACTTCTCTGGGAAACCTGTTCCAGTGCCTCATCACCCTCACAGTAAAGAATTTTTTCCTAACATCTATTCTAAACTGAGTTTGAAGCCATTCTCCTCTGTCCTATCACCATAGCTCCTGATGAAGAGTCCCTCTCTGGCTTTCTGTCATGGGTTTGCAAAGGTCCTCCCTCCCTGGGGATTGTAAGTAGTTTGTCCAGGTGAATTTCCAGACCAAAGCCAATCAAAAGTTTTGGTAATGCCTTTGCCAATTACTTATTTAAGAAAACGGAAGAGAAGGGTTGTGGTGCAGATGAAATTGGGAGCCATGTAAGAGGTGGTAGCAGGCCCCAAGGGGCGCCTGGCCCTGGTCTGGGGGCAGCAGCAGCACTGAAGCCCCCACACCAGACATGTAACAGAGTGAATAAAAAAAAACTTAAAAAAGGACTTAGATGAATACATAGTGCTTTTGCTTAATTAGAATTGTTGTAGATGTAGTTGTTTAGTTTTTATTTTGTTAGTAATAAATCCTAATATTATTTCTCCCCAGTCAGGTCTCTTTTGTCTGCATAAACCTTCTCTCAACTTATAGCAATTGTGTTGGAGGGGTGTGGTAAAAAATTGTTCCTGAGCAAACCCACAACACTTTCCTATAGGACTCCTGATACTGTGAGGTTGCTACGAGGTGTCCATGCAGCCTTGTCTTCTCCAGGCTGAACGGCCTTAACTTTCTCAGTCTGTCTTCATATGGGAGGTGTTCTAATCAGCTTCATGGCTCTCCTTCAGACATGCTCCCACACTTCCATGTCCTTCTTATGTTGGGGGCACCACAGCTGTACTCATTATTCTAGGTGGGGGTCTCACACAGAACAGAGTAGAGGGGGGAGAACCACCTCCTTTGGTCTGCTGGCCATGCTCGTTTTGGTACAGCCCAAGATTCATCTGGCCTTCTGGGCTGTGAGTGCACACTGCCAGCTCATGTTGAGTTTTATGCCAACCATCACCACACAGTCCTTCTCCGCAGGGCTGCTCTCACTCTCCATCCAACCTGTAAGTGTGACTGGGATTGCCATTACACAGGTGTAGGACTTTTCATCAGTTTTATCCTTTCATTTGCATAGTCCCACTGAACACCATCCTCCAACCTCCAATATCCCAGCCCCTCAAGTTTGCAACCTTATTGGTCATAAATCCTCAGTTTGCTTGCAGTTTCTTGATAGCCCATCACTAATTTAGTGTGACTAATGAGTTTTTGATTTTGGCTTGTCTTGGTTATGTTTGTCTGCCAGGTCTATGTGTCTGTGTTTTGTTTGTTTCTTATGCCATTTGATTATTATCTGCATTTGCATAGAACAAGTAATCTATCAGATAATCTTAGCAAAGCAGACACTCACCTTTTACATCTTCACAGATTCTGCATACCCTTACAGGTCCTATTGGGGGAACCGTAATAGCTCAAACTGAGACTGTAGCGCAAAACCTGAAATAACTTTGATTTAGATAGAGGTATTAAAGTACTTCTGCTATTGTTTGATTATAGGCATGATCTTAAATACATGATGAAGTAACCATAAAAGGAAACATATTGTAATTATCCAAAGTAATCCAGAGATTTGCTTTGGGGTTTTTTGTGCTGTTTTGTTTTCTTAATACAACTCAGCGTAAATCAGTGAATTGAGCTATTTTTGTAGCAATTCAGAAACAGCTAGAATTACTATCATGGCTTTTGTAAGCTACGAAAGCACAATATTCAACACATGGGATTTGCAACACCCTCCTTTTTCCCCTAGGCAAACTATGTCAAAGTTGTTGATCTAAGATATGGGGCAGTTAACAAGCTTGCATCTGAAGATTGCAGAGTAAAATGGGGTTCAGAAAGAATCAATATTTCTTCTAGATAACAGGAGTCAAGGCCAGGTCATACATTAAACCAAACAATTTAAGTATAAATATCAATGTGCTTCCTGACAGGATGCCAATAAAATGTGCTTTAAAAGAAAAGGTATACAGTTTGGTCACATAATTAGGAATAAAGTACCAAAAAACTAAAGGCAATTCTTAGAAGCACTGAAAGTACCTTAAAGGAGCAATTGACAAAAACAGCTGGGAGAAACTGAAGCACAGGAAGAATCCACTTAACTGCAGCTGAAGATCACACTGCACAGGCAGCTTTCAGAATCTCACAGGTTTGGTTGCAAAAGTCTTATTATCTCCAAGACAGGTATAGATCAATACTAGCAACATCCGCAAGATCGAAACAGTTCACACTTAGGATAGGAGATGGTATCATTTTAATGAAGAAATAAAAGATCATATGCAGGACCCTTAAGAAAGAGACAGTGAAAAGTCAGATTTAATGCTTTTCTCCTAATAAATGCCAACAGTGTAAGAGAGAGGTTTGGTTTTCTCTGTAACTAAAAGATTGCTGAGTTTTTTAGGCATTCAAGTTTTCTCTGAAAAGAAAAATATGAGAAAGATCCAGTGAGTTTTAGAATTATTTTCCTCTAGTACATCTATATTAAATGAAAACCATACAGACACAGCTATCAGGGCAGAAGCAGCACAAATTCTCACTATAACTGATTGTACATCCACAGGATGACATGACTTTGTAGGTCTGATTATCACGCATCTTTTCTTAGTGAGGAATGAAGGAAAAGAGTAAGTCCTGTTACAGACTAAGGCAGAACAGTCTGAGATGAAGACAGATAACTGGAGATAAATGTATCCACCACTGATCATTCACAATGTATCCTGCAGTAGTGTTGGAATAATTTTCAGATTGTAAAGAAAGTTCTAGCAATCAACGAGTAAACCAAATTATTTTAATTTTTTTTCTTTTCAAAGCTCCTTAATGAAAAAAGAAAGCCTGTATTGTTCCCTGAGCATGGCTTAATGTTTAATTACTTTGAGGATGTAAACACAATTGTTTCTTAGCTGTGAGGGAGTCATCACCAGCACTGGTGATGAGAGGGATGAAAACAATAAGGCAATGCTAATAGATTTAGTTTCAAAGGGACTTATCCATTTAGTACTCAAATACACTGGGATGATCATATGACTGCTTTTGATAAAAGCTCGTTTTTTTCAATAAATTTCACTGAACTGTCAGATTACAGGCAAATTCCTTCATCAGAAACTTGAAGTCTAAGAGGGCCAAAAGGGTTAAAGAGGCCTTTCAGACAAATGCTGTATTTTAAAATTCTCTTCTTTACCTCTAAGGCAAATGTAATTCAAAGAAAGAATATACAAATGATCAGTGAGAACTGTAAACATATGCCAAATATCTGAAGTTTAATATCTGAGTTTCAAGAACTCCTAGTATCTCCCCACCACTTCGCTTTTGCAAAGTAAAGAGAAAAACTCATTACAATCTCTCTGTGTTAGAATTAAAGATATTGAAAGCAGACTTGTCTCCTAAAATTTGAACTACCATGGGCTGAGTTGCTTGTTGGTAGGAAAACCAATCAGTTCTGGCACATCTGAGCTCAGGAGCACAGAGAGAGTGATTTGGACACTCAGCTGCCTCTGCATAGAACCACCCTCTCCAGGGCAGTCAAGGGCCCATGACTCAGTCCTTTGCATAATGCCTCTATTGCCTCTGCATTCTGGATCTGACTTCTTTTCCCATCTTCAAATTATGTCAAGAGGAAGAATTAATATTACTTCTTAAAATTGTTTTCTCTTTAGGGATAGTGATTAAAATCAGGCTATAGCACTGTAATATTTTAGTACTTTCCCTCACTGTGGAAAAATTTGTGCATTTTTTGACTCAATTTCTTGACTCTAAGATGCAAATAAAGACATTTAACTTTCTTCAGGAAAGATTTGTCAATTTTTAATTGTGGGACAGAAGGAAAGAGTGCAGTAGCTATAGCTGAAACAGCATAACTCTTTCTGCTTTAAATTAGTTTAGCATTTATAACATATTACAAGTTTCATCATTAAAGATTGGGTTTCTGACAAAAAACATTTATTTGCTCTTGAAAAGTAAGTTTAATATAAGCTTAAAAATGGACAATTCCTAGAAAAACAATCTTTTTGATTGATTTTAATCATGTAGTAGATGCAAATAATTTCTTGAAGAAAGGTAATGAAAAATATTTTTCCATGTTTTTTATGTAGAAGTGGAGAGAAAAAGTAACTGATATTTAGATATACAAATGTTTAAAACAGCCCACAAAACAAAGCTTCCTCATTTTTTATTTTTACATTGAAGGATGACATATCAAAAATGTACAGAATGTTCTGTTTATCTAGAATACACGTGCTTGTTCTAGTTGTTAAATTTATGGTGAAGGTTTCTCTCCACTGGAAGTGTGTAGAAATTCTTTCTTTCAAGAAAAGAAAGGGACTTGCATGTGCATGATTTATTTCAAGTATATTTCCAAGAAGGAAAGTGGCCCACGATAACTTTTTTGGTATTTTTCCACATGTATATTTAAAGCATAATGAACAGCGTGGACACATAAGACTAAAAATATATGAAGCAGTCACAAGGAAGGCTATAGTATACAATGTGTGGTCTCTCCCAGCTTTGTAGTGCAAAACAACACATGAATTCTACAACGGCTTTGGGATGGTTATAATCACACTTTGCTAGGAACTTTAAAGAATGGATCCCTCCTCAGAATCCTTTCGCTTTAGGAGCTGAAAAAGTAAAGTTTCAGATCCTGGGAGTACAGCTCAATCTTTTTATGTTTGGTCTTTCCTTTTTCTGTCTCAAAAAAAACCCCAAAACAAAACCCAAAGCAAAGCTATAAAATTCTGTGCAACATTTATGGTGAGATAGATATTAACTTCAGGTTAAGCTTTTAAAAGTAGTGCCAGAGATAACAGTATTCTTACCTATCATGTTGGGAAGAAAAATGATTTTATGTTTAAGAAACATTTTTATGTCTGTGGGACAGAGCTCAATTTCAGAATTCATTTAAAGCCAGGAGTAAATAACTTATGGATTTCAGTCATGTCACTTAATTTTAGCTTGTCTTAAAGTTATACATTCCATGCAAGCTAAGAAGAACATCTTGGCTCTGCCCACAGTTCAAGAGATGGATAGCTAAATGTAGAGCATGATTCATACCTTCTTAAAATAGTCACTTTTCACTGACTTGATGAATGTGAAAGTCAATTCTAAAATGACAAATTATTTTAAAATAGGTATAGTTTGGCTTGTTTTAGGCTAGAATCTCCCTCTCATTTACTTTACAAAATCAAGTATTGAAACATTGCCTGTCCCTGGGGGAAAGGACAATGGGACCAGGAATACCTTAAGGATTTAAAATATGTCAATATACTTGTTTCTAAGATAAATATGTGATTTTAGCTGTCTCCTGCTCAGATCCAATTATTTCTCTGAGAATACATATTAACATATATGCTATGTGTAGACATGTATGGATGTTTCTAAATGCTGCAATTTCTTTAGCTGTAAAGTATTAGAAGAATTCAAAATTAATTCATATCCTGCAAGCCATTAGTTCTTTGTATCTCACTTAAACCGTCTCAGTTCCTTGTGTTCATTCATGCTGCATGCTACAGATCCATAATGCCATGGATCCCGCATTTCACCTTCTTCTGGAGAGCATTTTTTTTTTCTCTGATCTCTTTCTTTTCAATAGGATGCCTTATCACTCAGGCACCACTCAGAGGAATCAGTGGAAACTAGAAGGGCAGACACTCCTCTACTGCTAATAAACCCTAGCAGTTATAAAAATCTCAAAGTGCTGCAGCAGCCTGAGACTGAAGTTTTGTAGGATAGCAATATGGTAGTTCTAGTGGCTGTGCTCCCACAACTTGAAATTTGGCCATCATGTTCCATTTTTTATGAGGATTCAGGAAAGTGCCAAGAATACTGAGTTCTAAATATAGATTTTGCCTGCTTCAAGTGGCCTGGGAGTTTTTTTGTGGATTTTGTTTGAGAGGTATCTTTAGATCCTGCCATATTTGTTCAAGGATAACCAAATTTCCGGTTTGAAGCTCTTAGCTCTTTGTTAATTAAAAAGCCTTGTATAAAAAAATCATCTAGAAAGAAAAACTACATTGATAATTATTCCATAGTGAATGAACTCAGCTTATTCTCACTCTTACACCAAATTACAGTTTTTGGAATTTATCAGTTTCTAACATTGTTTATTTCTAACCATCACACTCACTATTGAAAAAGTCTAGACATTTTAAATAGGAACATTTTCAAGGTAGAACTTGAGCATTTATTTCAGATTATTACCAGTGACTTATTCAAAAAACAAGAGGCAACAAACTGAGTAATTAATACTGTGAGAAAGCTGTCAGTCATAAGGTGCAAAATCCAGTCAGTACCTAGGCTTGCTCCTCCTTTATTTTTTTCTGTATTCTGCTTGAATGTTCTTTGTTACACTGTGTCAACAATTCAAAGAAAGCATGAAGTATTTTCCTCCTTATTTTTAATTTGTTTTTTTTAGAGTAACAAAAGAAAGGGCTGTTGACATCTTTACTGGCAATTTCTTCATGGTTATGAAGTTTAATAGGCGATGTACTGAAGAGATTTTTCTCATCAGGCATAAGAAAGAGAGATAGAGGCTGCGTGCAGGAGTGTGAACACCTATGCTGTACAAACAGTATTAATTTTTTGTCTGTATCATCCACAGTATGCTTTCTGATAGTACTGCAGCTGTACTGAAAAAAATGGATGTTCACAATTGTGTTCCTTCCAGCTTCTGCCCTTTGAAAGGTCGCAATATGTAGAGAGTGAAAGACTTGCTCAGCGCAAAATATAACATTCTGGAGTGGGTTTAAATTTCTGGAAATTCAGTCACTTCATAGCTTGTTTCTAGCACAAAAGCTTCAAAAACTCGTTACCTCATTCTTTTGTCATCTTCCTCCTGAGCAGAATATGCCTTTGTGTTGTAACCTTATCTATCTTGATTCTCAAAGTTGTGAAGATTTGCAGCTTTTCCAGTTACCTTCATAGCAGAGTTGCTGATCAGCATCTTAACTTGTCCCATCAACATGTGTCACCTTGACTCTGGACATTTCACAGGTAAAAATCTTAGATAAACCATCATGTGAAAGCCTGGAATTCTCTACATTGCACACTTTCTGCTGGCTGAGGGTCAGCCTCTCAGAAGGTAAAAAAATACTGATAACACCATTCTGCATTAACTGAGCTAATAAGCTTAGATTCAATTTTCCATTAGTTATGAATACTGGGCTTTCAACTATTCAGCAAAATGTCAATGTCACAGAGATAGTACTACAGTTAGTGTAATTGGTAAAGCCACATTCATTTTGATATCCACTTTGCACCAGCTAAGGATTTGGTCCTTAGGGGTTTAGTATATGACGATGTCAAGTGGAATAATCTAAAGAAAAGTACTGACTGTGAGATTAGATGTGTTTGAAACATCTGTTTTCAGCACTGCTAAGGGATCCCTGGAACAGTACATAGAATGGCTGGCCTTCACAGTGAAAAGCTAATGATAAACACTAAAAAAAAGGAACAAGCACAGTTAGAGACAAAAGCTGTGAAAAGATCAGTCATCTAACAAGTCAATATACAAAGAAGAAATATTCAGAACTTAAAATTTATCCTTCAGAGAAAACAGTTGAGAAGTGATGGAGGTATATTTAATGAACACAGGCAAGAGGAGAAAGGTTAAACTACAGAAAGGCAAAACTAAGATGACAGGGAGGTTTCCAAAAGCAAAGCAATAAGACAACAAGAATGCTGCCATTGAGATTGCATGAGTAGAAAAGTTCATAAAAAATTCAGGCAAGCATTTTGAAACTGAAATACCTTGCTCTATGACCACAGATTCTACTAGAAGACCAAAGGAAGGATATGAAATAACTTCATATTCTTTCCAAGTCTCATTGTCTTGAAGTATTATTAAAACCTTGAGTTTTACTGGTCAGATCTTGGACTACAAAAATACAAATAAAAACCTACCTGATGCAATACTTCTCACATTTTACCTCTAGTAAAGCCTTCTTTACTTCCATATTGCTTTTTGTGGGAAAACCCTCTTTTTTCTTTCCCAAACTGGATGACACTGGAAATTACAGTTGATTGAAATATGAACATTTCTAGGAAAACTATTGGTGTTGATAGATTCTTTCCTCAGGCTTCTGAAGTCAAAGATGAGAGTTCTGACCAAGAACAAAATCCACTAAAAATAGCCATTTAGTGAGTGGTTTACCAAAAAAAAAAAAAAAAAGCAAGTTCAGGTAGTTGTTTAGTTTTAGGGAAAACTGTGAGATGGCAAGACAAGTGATTCCCCACCTTTGAAGATAGTAGCATCTCTGAGACAGACTCAATCCCCCTTCACACGACAAGTTTAAAAAGGTCCATAATTCTTTTGCTCCAGAGTAGAATGAAAACAAATGCTGAAACTTCATTTTTTTATAATGGACTGCATCTATTTTGCCTGAGCTCTGCTACAAACATAAAGTCAATAAGATGTGAAAAAAAAAAAAGAATAACAGCTAAGACACCATGACCAGTGACAGTTACACAGAGAAAAACAGACAAAGGAATTGGTTGAGTCTTGGCTCTGTGCTGGATTTCATAATCCAGCCATCTTTGAACAAAGCTTTTTTAACTGAATTTAGCATCTGGGAACAGCTGCACATGAATAGCCCAGGACAACAAAATTCATTCCTTGGACACAATCCAAAGCCAATTAGAACCAATGGAAAACTTTCATGTGTTCTAATGAGCTCTTTTATCCTTGAACTAGACAAAGTTTTGTCCCAAATGGTATGGGAATATCAGGCTTCAGTTCCTGAGACTTAACTCAAAGACTTCAAGTGTTTTTGAAGAGATAATCTAAGTCCACTGAGGGGTTTGTGTTTGTTCTTTTGTGTGTGTGCGACCTTTTTCATCTTTTGTTGTATAACTTAGAGATAATGGCCTTAATAGTACTTACAAAGTGACTGGGCTCAAACTCACATGTGACTTGCTTGAGGACTTTGTAATACATGCTTAGGAACTAAGAAAACCCAGATGCTTCCATATCTGAAACAATCTATATGTATGGGTCATTCACCTGTACATACAGGTCTATATGTATGGGTCATTCACCCGTACATACAGGTCGAGAATATCAGCACATGCATGTTCACAAGCAAAACAGCACTACAAAGCCTGAGCTTTCTGTTCCTTAGAAGGTTTTGTTCTGTATGATTTTCAAATCCTATTATTCTGTGGGAGAAAGCAGGTTCCTTTCATCTCTGTTTACTAGACGTATAGATACATACACCAAAAGGCAGCCTCCCTGTCTCAGTCCACAAAATGTTAGTATCACAGATAGTAATAAACTTGACTAATATCCCACAGAACTGCCTCCCCAGGTGCACAAGCCTCTGATGCCTCAGCCACCTTAAATTTTGAATAAGCAACTAATTTGCTAAAGTAGTTTTATGCTCATAAATGGAAAACTATGGGACTGTTTCCTTAGAGACAGTATTAAGATTTTCAGGTAATAGCTAGCAGAATTTGAATATGTGTATATGTCTAATTTTAATTTCTGTCTTTATTTAATAGTCTGTGTTTAACTTGGTGGTAAAAAGGATTTTTATTCAGGACTTCAGTAGGGTAATGTGGGTGGCTCTTATCTGTCTGCATGCTGAACATGTGCTATTTGGGTCTGATTTTACACTGTTTCACCTGCGCCACTGTGCAAAAGGAGTTTTAAATAAGGTGAGGATAAAGCATTATTATTTTATATTTAAGCACATTATTTGGTGCATATTTTTCTAGATCCTACAGAGATATCAAGATAATACACCATGATGTTTAGTCTCACATTGTGTTGATTCGTAGACAATACTGGGCTAGAGCTATGCTAATTCTCCCTTAAAAGATACCATAGAGGCTATGATATATGGGCTTTTATATAGGTACAGCCAGACACACAGACATTGGCACTAAACAAGTAAACCCTGGGAGAGAATACCACTACCACCTCCAAAGATAGCTTTCTGGTTTAGCTTTGTACAATTTCCATGCAAATGTAGACTGTTGGGTAGGAAAGAAAACTGTGTGAGGATGTGAGCTGTAGTTTAATGCCTGTCCCTGTCTGTTCTGTGTAAATTAAAGAGCAAGAGGAAAGCTGCATTTTTTTAAATGTCAATGTACATTGTTAAAATGCTAATATGATGGAGCAGAAAGTGACAGAAGTAGGGAAGGTAGAAGACTGAGGGTTGTAAATACTTACTTCAAAATACAGATGGGAGTTCAAACATGCGGTGTTCTAATATGTCCTTTTCAAGCATACTGTTTTCCTCTTTACAGAAAAACAAGTAGACAGAGGCCTAATGTCTCCTATTCTTTTTTAAACACAAAGTGACGCTAAGAAAAAATCTGTTCATCACTGGCAGGAAAAGTCTTACTGTGTTTATTGACTTCTATATTGGTTTTCTAAGGCAAATAAGGCCATTCAACCATGAAATGTCCTCTGGGAGTAAGGAATGTCCCCTGCTAGAAATTATGGTGGAACAGGAATTTTTTTGTCTCCTGAGTTGTATGGATTCACAGTGGTAGCTGAAAGAGCAGCAGGGCATTTCCTGCATATGTTCTGCAAATTGTACTCTTTTTCCCCATCCATGTCAGGTTGAGACAGCGCAAGCTTGTGTGTTGAAGTGGTGCAAATTTATTTTCACATTGCTTTTCAGATACTTCCTTTTGTTTTCTGTCCCATATCGCTTGCCATTCCCCACAATCCTTTTCTGCATTTTGTCCTCATACTTCCTACCTTCTTACTGCCTAACTTGACTGTTTCCTTTTTTATGTTGGTCTGTTTCCAGTTTTATTTTCTGTCTTTCCCAGGTCTATCCTCTTTTTCCCCACCCCGTGTACACATATTTCCACGTTTCAAGTCTGACATCCTTTTCATACTTCCAGTGATACCTGTTGCAATTGGGATGCTCCCTTCATTCCCCACCCTGTGCATCAGCTCCACACATCATGTTCCTCCTTCCCATCTCAGCTCAGAACCTCATCCCCATATCTACTTCCTTCCTACCCCTCTTCATGCTTGAAGTCTCTAAAAATGGCCATCATGTGCCTAACACCACCACATTCTGTTTTGTTCCCTCTTGTCTTTTGACCTCCAAATGTTTTGGAACATTTGCTTCCCTTTTCTGTGGCTGTTGTTTACTTAACCTGCTCTTTTACTCATGCTCTATGTCTGAATTACAATTTTGAGTGTAGATTTTAAGACATTTGTCTCCTCTTTCTGCTGTTTTTTGTACCTCTTTCTAACCACACATTACTTCCTCTTCTGTTTTCTATTATGGTTTTCTATACCCGTACAGCTCCTCCCTCTTTCTCTACGGTCTTCACATTCACCTCCAAAAACTTGACTTCCCTTCATGCTTTGTCAGAAACCATGTTCTTTCTTTCTCCTTGTCTGTAGCCCTGATGCAAATTCCTTATTCCTCCAAGTTGTGTTTTTCTTTTTTCATTAGCTTAGCACATTTTCAGTTTCATGGCTTTTCTAGGAGATTCAGCATCTTTTATTTGCAGTCGTAACACCAGTGAAGGAAGACGGAACAGATACTTTTTTAGGTAGGACCAAGTGCACCATTCAGAACAAAAAAAAAAAAAACAGAGAAAAGAAAAGAGTAGCTCAAACGTTATTTTCATAGCATTCAATGCTTAATTCTGTAAAGCTTTGGCTCTCAGCAAAAGAACATGATAAAGCATCTGGCTCTCCCTTGTATAAAAAATTGGAAAGCTGGCTGTGTATTGTATAATACATCTAGTTCAAAGAGATAAAAAGGTATTTGGACACAGTTATATTAATCCTTTGTGCCATTTAGGTCTGTTTATTTTGTCATATTTTTGTATGATCCTGGATGTTTTCACCTCAAATCTCATTAATTTATGTTATTTGATGGTAAGTCTCAACATTATCAATTTAGTGAGGGTTTAATTTTCAAAAGTCGTTCTTCAAGTTTCCATCTGTTCCTCTGAACAATGGAAGGCTACTGATGCTAGCTTGACTGAAGGAAACAACATGCCAAGAAAGCCCAATGATACAGTTATCAGTAACTAACACTTTTCTTTCTCAGAAAAAAAAAAAGTCCCCATATCACTGATTAAAAGCTTCTTTGCTCTAGGTACCCTGACAACTTTCTTTGAGAAGAGCCTGAATGAGCCAAAGATTTGAGATGGATATACCTGCAGCTTTTTATTAAAGTGAACACACTAAAACTAACAAAACTGTATTCTCAATATCTAAATTTATGTTTTACTAGCACACAAAAGCAAAAGAATAAAGTAAGATTTTAAATGTAGATCAATAGTTTCTGCTGAGGAGATAGATTTAAAAAAAAAAAAATCTCTTTTACTAATGATCCTACCTGGATATGATATAATTTTTCCTCTAGTGTTGCTTTCAAGTGCCTGTTTGTCTTATACCAAAGGGATCACACCCTAAGGAGGTACAATATTTTCTTCCTTCTGAGGACTTCAGATTGTAGCAGGCAGAACAAAGCCAGTAGGTGGCCTTCCCATCTGCTGCTCAGCCACAAAGTATTTAATACTGCACGATATACAATAATATAGTCGATACCTGGAAAACAAACACATTCAACAGTTCTTCAATCAACTATGCACAACAGTGCTGGTTCAGTGCATCTATAAGTCCATTCTACAATGTATATTTGTGCAACAGCTGTGAGGTGTGCTTGCAGCTATGTTCTGCCTTCCAAAAGAGACTCAGAGGGAGTCTGGGGTTGCCACTGATTTGTTTGTGCAGGGCTGAGATCCATTTCTCCTGCTGCTTTATTCCACCATCAACCAAAACTCCAGATGGAGGGGAGGCTTCAAACCTCGAAAGCACAGTTTTGTTTTCTGGATCAAACATACCAGGTATTATGTTCATTTAAAACTGAAGAACACATTTCAAAAACTAAGTCACTGTGAGAGTACCTTTCTTCTACTTTCTGCTGACCATCCCAACAAAGCCAAAAGGACAAAAAAGGGCATAGCTCTGGTAGGGTGCTCTGGAAGAAAAAACCCACATCACTAGAATGCATTAGCTTGTTTATGGGTCTGTCATTATGAGTCATTAGCTCTCTGCCACATGCTCTATCTGCCATTCTGATGGGTATGAAGCTTGCATCTGAGGGGTAAAAAAAAAAACCCAGAGCTGAAAAGCAAGCAGAGAATAATTTTCTCATGGACACTGTGGGGAGGGCCAATAGAACCTTGAAAATTATTTTTCTGAAATAGGGAGGCAGATGAATTGAAAAAACAGAGAGTTAATCTAAATCCCAGCTATAGCAGCACTTTTGTTAAGAAAATTCTCTGGTCACTGGATTTAAAATTTTAATACTGTTATTATAGTAACCATTTGTTTTCATTCTTTGTGTTTCATAGAAAAAATCTCACACTAAAAAACCCCAACCCAAATCCCCAAATCCCAAAAATCTCAAACAGCTTCTTGGAGCTAATAAAAGGATGACATTGTCCTGTGTTAGCATCAATGCAATGAAAATATAGATAAAGAAGACAAGTTTATTTCCAGTTCACATATGAAAAGGAGAGGGAAAATTAAGCTAAAAGGAGTAGAAGGTTTTTCCAGTCTGCCATGGATGTGGAGAAGATGGTCCACCTACCAGCAGTGAACTGTACACTGGCAAAACAAAAATGAGTAGTAGATGAGAATTCTGGAGACACAAACTCTTTCTTGTGTAGCATCCATACACTATATATTACTGTATTAGCAGTTTATTCATGGAAATGGTACATGAATGGGTGAAATTTCAGAAGCAAAGAACGGTCTGTTTTTCTCTAATGAAACAGATGTTTGTGAAAAGCAATGTCTTATAATGTCTGTTAGAGTAGTACAAGCAGCTAACAAACTAATTCAAATATACCCCCTGAAATAAAATAAAATAAAATCAAGTACTACAAAACAAACTTAACCAAAAGCACATATCAAAGAATGGGAAATGAAACTGTGACATTAGCACAGCAACCTTAGCTGAGAGACCCTCCCACAATTCAGGTGACTGCTGGCTGTATGTCATATATACTCTTTTGCCATAGTACAATTGTTCAAGACAGGACACGGCAACGATAGGTGCCCTGTTCACATTTCAACACATATGTGGGTATCTTAATCCGAACATGAATCTCATTTATCCCATGCCTAGGAATGGTGCCCACCGAGTATATCCACACCTTGAAATAAAGGTGTCAAGTATCTTCCAGCCAAGTATGGCTCTCAAATATAGTTAAGAAAGCAGAAACAATAGGATGTTTTATGAAAAAAACCCACAATAAATATAGCAACAATTTTCAAGAGCACATACATAAAAAATATTTCTCCAAAAATTTGTGACCTATCCTTACATAAAGTAAAAAGTCAGGTACAATTTTGTTCAGAAACTTCAGAAGTCAAATAGCTTTCCTTTTTGCATCCAATTGTGCCAAATGCTAGGCCTTGTGAATTGAGAGAATATATGAAAAAATCACTAACTTCTGAAAATACTTTAAAATAAAATGGTAAATAAGGAAAGTAAAAAAAACCCAAAAGTATCAGTTATTTATTTGGAGTTAAGGTATTCTTATGAACAGTGTATCTAAAACTAATCAGAAGGTAAATGATAACTTTTTGGCTAGAAGGTAAAATGCAGGAGTTAAAATAATTTGAAGGTAACTAAGGTAGGGTAACTACATGCATAAAAACAGCAGTGTGAAGCAGAGGCTGTAAAAGCCATGCAAATCAATACAGTTTGTGGAAGGATCAAGGAGGATAAAGTCAGAATAAAACCTGTGCTGGAAAAGATATTACTCAAACACATATCACTGCAAAAATAGAATGGACTACAGAGAATTATTGGCAACTCTAAATCAATTTGTTGAAATGTTCCCATTTATTTTAAATCTGACTCAGTATGGAAACCATTTTAATCCCAGTTCTCCATTCATGGCCATGAAGTGTCACATAAGCAAGACCTATAATGCTGCTTTCTTTTAACCAACAGTTTTCTTGAAAGTGCTTAAATTCCAAACAGTCCAATGAGGTTCCAGTGACATAGTGGAAACTATTTATCCTTACTCTTTACCAAATGGTTTGTACTTATTTATGAGAATGGGATATGCCTTTTTACAATTCCTAGTCATTCTTTCCCTTTCCAAAAGCAACTAAACAGGCAGAAGCATTATTTATCTAAGCCAGAATAAGTTAAAGTAGGAATTACATAAATGGAATAGTCTCTTGAAATTTCAAGTTTAGTGACTTCCTCAGGGTGAGAGTCCCTTGGGCACTGAGAGTAAAGAATTCTCCTTTTTCTTGATCAAGGAATCATCTGCATTAGCACAAAACCACAACTGCTAACTTGTACTGATTATCTTCCATTCAGCTGGTTGTTATAGTAACATTGAAAATATTCTCCCTGAGTTAAGGCTACACTCTTCCCTTTTATCTCCAGTGGTCTTGGTCTGTGGGTTTATTTTAGCCAGCTGCAAAAACAGAAACTGAAAAGTTACTTTAAAGATGTTAAATTGTTGTGGGGCTCTGTAGTCATTCAGCCTGAGTCAGTATGTCCTCACAGTACTGTACAACGTCATTTCTCTGTGTCAAAATGTTAATCTCTTGTTCATGAATCTAATCCCCATCTTGCATTTTACTATGTCAATGTATAGCATTGTCTGTTATAGTAAATGAGGCCAAAAGACAGATGAAAAAGATACACAAATCATATCTTCAGTAAATGAAAGTGTGTTCCCCTAACAAAAAAATATTCCCATGTTGCTTGGGAAATTACCTGCACAAGTCCATTTGTATGAATTCAGCCCTGGTCTGTGGGCTGAAGTGTGTACAGAAAGCAAGATGAACTAAAGGAAAGCATGCATACTGCCATTCCTAAGATGTTTCCAACCTGCACCACTCTGTCTGCTGAGCTGGTTGTTCTGAATGTAAGCTTCAGTGCTGTGAAGAGAAAATGCAGCTTCAGCATTTATTGAACAGAGACAGCTGTAAATAGTCTTTGGATTACTGTACAATAATGACTGGGGGAAGTCTTCTTAAGCATCCAGTTCTTAGATGCAGTTTTTCTTGATTAAAAATGACAAAATATGTTGATCCTTTGACTGCTTTAAATCAGAATTTTCAACTCTTGCAGTTTTTAATACTCTGATGACACTTGACTTTTTGTTTATCACCTAGGGATTTGTGGTCATAATAATGTTTTACTTTTGCTTTCATTTATAAAAATCTTTCCAGATTTCAGTTTTAGACATTGAAAAAAGGAAAAGCAAATACATAATGCAAAATTACTCCTACACAATAGGATTTCAAGGTAGCGTCATAGTTGTGGGCATCTGATATGCTTACGAGCACAAGGCACAATATTTCACACTATATTGAAACTAAACCTGTTTATGAAACAAAGATTATAAATAACCTATTGGCCACGTAGTACTCATTACTTCCTTTGAGGACAAAGTGAGACAAACTGACATAAACTAAAATACATCTATTCCTTTTCTCCTGGGGAAAGAAGTCTTTGGGATAGTTCTGCTACTGTAAATAAAAAGACTGTGGAGGTTGAAAAAAATTCCCATCAAAATACGTTCCATAGCACTTCCTTTGCTACGTCTTTGCTTTTTCGCATTCTGGTTGTGCCTGTATCTTTGATGGAACTCAGCAGAAGAATTCCTCTTAGCTTGCTTGAATGTTATTTCATTTATTTCAAGCAATTACTTTGATTTCTTCTTACATTTTACTTTATTTTATGTGTGTTCTGTCAATCACTGAGATGATTTTATGTTACTTAAAAATATTATCCTCCTGTCAGCAGCTAATACAATAACGTGGAAGCTAACTCTTCCAGTTTTACTTACCTCATAAGGAACAAAATATCTTTGCAGGGATTGAAAAATGTCTCACAAGCAGGAATTAAAAAGTTGGTATAGTTTAGTCTGCAGTTTCCTTTTTGCTGCTTAAAAGCACAAAATGGGCAAAAAGACCATAGTCAACCACAATAAGCTACTTATGTCTGTTTTTCAGTAAAGAATTATAAGGATCTTACTGGATTTTTTTTGCATAGAAAGACTTCTTGTTGAAACTGATATTTTCATGGGAAACTGCTAGTAGGAATAAAAAGATCTGCAAAACTAATCTAAAGGTGAAAATTTTATATCAACTGAATTTGTTCTTTCTACTAAAACAATAAAAATAATACTATATGTCTCTATATAATATATATTATTATTTCTATTTGGTTCAATGCTTTCACAAAGAAAACAGAAAAAAATCTTCCTCAAAAAACTACAAAAAATTTTCAAAAAAATGGATTCATATTTTACTCTAATTTACTTTAAAATATTTGAGCAAAGAAATTCTCATGAACATTGGTTTTATTTCATATCTGTGTGGGCTGTATTGTGTAGGTGCAGACTAAGCTAGGAATCACTTTAGGAATCAGTATAAATTAAACATTGCACTGCAAAGCCTGGGACCCCACTTATGAGGAAAGACTATATGAAAGCATTTTAGCTTTGTTAAGTAAGTGAAAATTCAGTAAGTTCTTACATAACAGAGCTAAAACACAATGTGCTTTCTTGCACATTGCAGGTCCTCTCTCGCTCTGCAGGACTTTGCCACTCCAGACCTTGAGGAACTGCACATTTTCTCCATAGCTGTAGCTTATAGCAATGAGGAAAAAACAAATGGTACAAAACATCCATCACAGGATTTTTGCAGGAGTGTCATCCGCCTTAATACTGAAGGCCTTAAACTGTATTTTAAAAAGAAAATCACCTAGGGGAATAAGGTACCCCGTAAGCACTAATGTAAAACAAAGCTAAAGCTGTATTTTAATTTAAGGAGGTTTTTTTAATGACAGAACGCTTTTAAATACTAATTTTCAGTTGGCATTGAATTGTTTTAACTGAATGTTTACTTGCATTTTACCAAAAAAAGCATAATAAAATGTTCTTAAGCAAAATGTGCTCTTTTAACCATTGTATGTTTTTTAATTCCTTTATGCTATGAATAAAAAACTATTTGCATCAGAAAAAAAAATAAAAGGTGATCTGATTTGGTTGTCTGTAAAACTTCTTAATTATCATTACCACTGTTCCTGGAACAGAGATAAACCAAATGTATTGTGACAGAATATTCAAGTCAGCTTGAAGTTGAGATCATGGAGAGGTAATTTGAAATAGGCTATAAATTTGGGATAGATGTGTAGCATCAGGTTCGGCAGATGATCTGAAATCAGACAATGTAACTGAAAAAATGTTATTGAATTTATTTGGACCTGGGGCTAACAACTGTATTTTGCAGAAAAAGTAGATACTGAAATAATACTTACTTGTTAAAATATTTTTAATAAGCTTTCCTTTATCATCTAACAATTAACAAATTAAATAGAATATTTTAATTACAAAATTCCTAAAGCAATTAATTTAAATTCTCTTTACTGAAAATCCAGAATACAAAATGATAAGTGAAACACTAAAGGATATAATTACATAAGCCATGGGAAGTATTCTTAACTAAAGTAAACAGGACTGGCAAAGGGAGTGTTAAAACTTCACTGGATAAACTTGCTAGCCCAAGTTAAGAATGAGGGTAATTATGGGAAATGTTGAGGTTCTGGTAAGGAAATTTAATTATTCAATTTTCATGATCCATAAACAGAAATATGTGCCATTTTAGTTAAAGAGTTATGGCTTTAGAAGCATATTGCATCATTATGTACATCACTGTCTATTCTCTTTCTTTTCTGAGCAGATTTTCAAAATGTATAAGGGGCTAGCCAATTTTTCTCAGTACTAATCTGGACTGACCCTTAATTTCCTCTAGAGCTATCCTGGCTGGTCAGCAATTAAAAAGAGCTTTCATGGGTTTGGGTATGCAGCCAGGGATGGAAGCATACAGCTGTGCTGGTATGGCTGGCTTCCACCAGTACCTACTTTCAAGTGAAATTAAAGTTTCACCTTGTATTTCCTGAAAACAAGGATCAGTACATTTAACAGGAAGCAACAGAAAACTCATTTTTCTCCTCAGCACACATAGGACAATAATTCTTCTTTATGTGATTTTCCTAATTGACAGGAAAACAGTGGAAAATGAGGAAATCAGTGGAATACACTCAGACATTATGTTGAAGAGAAAATCTGCCCTAATTTTCTGCCTTCCCTTTTATTCTGTACAAATACACATCAATAAGATCCTCTTGTTTAGAAAAGGAGAAAGGCAACCCACTTATTGTTTTCTGCTCCAGTCTTCAAGCACAGAGATTGTGTATTCAGGATAGACACACAGGATAGACAAAAAGCACGTGTCAGAAGTCTCAACATGGAAGGCAGTGGGTGCAACATTGCAGCAAAGCCCCTGTGCTGGTCAGGAGGTAGCCCTGAATGAATACCAAGCAACAGGAGAGGTTCTGGTGGAGGCATGGTTCCACAGCAATGGTAGTTTGTTCCCCCAGATGCTGATCCTGTGTTGCCTGGATTATGGATGTCATTCACTGTGCCCACTCTGCTCTTCCCTGAGCAGAATGTGCGATGTCCCTGGGAGGCACATCTGAAGAGCAGTTTGGCTTGAAGGTAAGCTTTCTCACTTTTAGACTTATTTTTTTGTAAGAAGAAATACTGACCACAGAACAATATTTGCTGAATTCTATTACCAGTTAAGTCATTTGCTCGAAACATTCACTGCATAAATGGTTGACACTTGCACACAGCTTACTTAAAAAGATCATGAGATAATTAAGAATTTGACTGGTGAATCATATAAAAAAAATAGATTATGTAGCATGACTTTTTGTTTCCTGCTCTACACTCTAGTCATTATGCATGTGCAATTTTAGCCTTATTTTCTCATCCAGGATGTTGACAGCACAAAACATAATTTTTGTAATGTTTCCTGCAATGAAAGGTGTCCCAAGCCTAAGTGCCACAAAACCCAGGAAAGGTAGTGTTGAACCATGACTTCTATTCCTTTAATATATGCAATATAAGCAAAATTATATGTAAAAAAGAAAACATATATGGGTATGTATTTCTAGATGCATTTTATTTTCATCTAAATAGTAAATGAAATCAAAGACAAGGTAAATAACACACATAGCAGCATACATAAATGCATTGATAAAGACAGAGGATAAAGCTATGGAGAACGTTCAGGTATAAAAAGTTCTGAGTTGACTTATGTGACTGTCAATAATAGTATTTTTTAAAACAAAACTGTTACAGTGTGGCAGTCAGCATTCATTTCAGTTAAAATCTTGCTAAACAGAGCTCTAGTCAGACAAAATTTGGACTGACTGCAACAGAGTAGAAAAGGAATTTTGAGACATGAATTATTAAAAAAACCATCATATTTATAATACTTATGTGCACCATGCACATATATTTTTCATTTAGTATAAGTAATTCTAGAGCATATAAAAGTGAAGAAAAATCTACCTCCAAAAATTCTGTAGGTAAAGCTGTAGATCTTTAATGAAACAGCTGACCCAAAGTTCAACCTAAGATATACCACAACCTTTGTTGAAGAGCAGTCCCTTAACGTGAAGTATAAGGAAGTCCCAGGGTCAGTTTGCCAACATGACCTACCATCACTCCACTGACTTTGGCTTATGCTGTTTGTGTATGTGCAAACCCCAGTGTGATTCTTTGTTCAGTGTTGACCAGTGGTTTAAGATGACAGCTTGGAGTGTCAGCACTGCTCTTGTAGGCTGTTGGTCTGCAATGACTGAGATTGAATTCAGAACCAGATTCAGAATTCTGGACGATGCATAACCAATGTCAGAAGGTCAATGGCAGTCCTGAACAATTATTTACCACAGATAAAAGTGAAAAGAGTAAATGCTTGGTACAACAATTAGCTAAGTTGTTTAGAGTATGGTGCTAATAACATCAAGGTCATGGGTTTGATCCCTGTAGGGGCCTTATGAGTTGGACTCAATGATCCATATGGGTCCCATCCAAGTCAGTACTCTGTGATTCTAACTCAGCAAGGAAACACCAGCTATACAAAGACACACTGCTTATGATGTACTGAGATACGCACCGAAGCAATGAACAAATTATATCAGTTCTTTTTTTACAGTGAACTGTATAGAGTCTACCTTGGAAAAAGATGTTGCTTAAAATATTGTAAAAAGAACCCAAATTTTTTGTTGTAAAATATGCAAAATAACCAAACTTTTGTTTTGGGGCAGGAGAGGCTGCTACTGGGGATTTGAACAGCTTCTTCTGATTTTTATTCTTCTGCTTTTCCATAGGTGATGCAGTGGAGGGTGCGTTGTGATATTTACTCCTCATGGAGTCCAGCAGTTTCTCTGTGATTAGGTAATGTGTTTCCTTTTTAAGGTGAAGTTTTCTTGGTTGAGTTTTATGCTTGTTTGTGTTTCCACAGCTTTTCTCCCCCATGCCCAACACAACAGTCTGAAGTTTCCATGGAACTCGTTCAATTATTGGCCTGATTATTTTATCTTTTTTCCTGGAGTTTACTTCTATTAAAAAATGGGCTTTCAATTAATTTTTACAGCTTCTAATGGCTGTTTGGCTATTTCCTCATGGGAAAGTTCTTATCTAAAAGAGACCTGCACTCTTGGTCTTCCACTGACTGATGTCTCCTGTCCTGTCTGCAGTATCTGTCTGGTCGCCTCTTTAGCTGGTAAGTAGAAGGATGGCCAACAAAGGCTATTAATATAAAACAGGGCAGTTTGTTCATCTGAGAACATGAAAGGGACACAGAAACTGTGCTCCAGGCAGTTAAGGAGGTAATTCAGAAAAAAACCTGGGGCTCTACCCTCAGTCTTCTGCATCCCAAATGATTCCCTTACAGACGTGCTTAATTGTTATGAAGTAAAGACACAACTAGAGATTACAACTTGCTTGTGAAAACCAAGGAGTAAAATATTTGACCCTTTTTCATATTGCTTTTCCCTGAATTACTTTTTACACTAGCATACCTTTACAATCCCTACATTTTACTCTGATTGTCCTTCAATCTTCTTTAGCTGAATTTTGAAATAATATTGTCCCTAAATACCCAAGAGTACTCCTATGCTCCTTGCTTTCTTTACCCATTCCTACTTCTGCCTTTTTTTGTACTCACTTTTTGTTATTCATTTCATCAGGAAACTCCTTTTTTGGATCAACCAGGCTATCTGCTGAATTCCCAGTCCCTCAGTACAATGAAGTGGCTCTTTCCTGCTAATTTTTAAAATCTATTTAAAAACAAACTATGCAAACCTTACCTAACAAAAGTATAAAATACTACAGGAAAAAAGAAGAGGGAGGATATTCAGCTTTGTTGGAAATCATTCTGTCAAGCCATCATTCTCAAGAGAGCTGGCAGAAAAAGGCAAGAGTGTGGATGTGTCCTAGGGAGCAGTGGAGGCTCTTCTGATTGATCGTGTCTGGCCAATATAGACCCTTGAGATGCCTTAGCAGAAGTGATGGACATGCTAATGCTTAGGCTGATAACTTCATAAATTTTAGACCAATGTTTTCTGTGAAAGCCAGTAAATAATTGTTTTACAGTTTCTGAAACAGTTGCCCAGAGAGGTTGTAGAATCTCCCTCAATTTGAGAATTGGCTGCATGCAATCCTGTGCAGTGTACTCTAGGATGGCCCTGCTTGAGTAGGGAAGTTGGACCAGAAGACCCACTGTGGTCCCTTCCAGTCTGAGCCGTTCTGTGACTCTGTGATTCAGTGTGAAATATGCTATCAGGGCTGTTGGGGGTGTGAGTACTGAACAATGTGATAAGGAGAAAAAGAAAGACTCTAGGTCCCACTGCATAATTGTGCTGTGAATTCAATGAAATTTAAACAAATTACAGTAAAAGGTTTATTTTAATTGGGGAATCACCTAAATAATACACATGCATCCATAGAATAATTCCAGTGATTTTGGAAGGGTTATTTTAAGGTTTAATTTGCCACAATACATGCAACAGCTCATAACTTTTCATGAAGATTATACTCACAAGTTTAAATGTAGAGGGCCCTGAATTTCTTGAGAGGTGACGAATGGTCCCTCAGCGCTCATTAACAGTTCCCCCATCATGGGTTTCTGAAGCAAGAGCATTATAGTTAAATTTGCACATAAACTGCTGATCTATTCAGTAAAACTAACATTCAGCATTAATTTATATACTCAGTAAGATGAAAGAAAGAAATAGTACAAAAATATTACAAAACAAGGAAAATAAATTATAATAAACCAATTTTTCTGTGTAAACAGAGAAACAAATGTCATCACAATATAGAAGTGCTTCCCAAATTGGCAGAAGTAGCTGCAGCCATCACTGCCTAAGAAAGCACAAGGCTGAGAGAATGGCAATACTGATGTTGCCAGTTCTGTGATACTGAATAACCTCAAGTTCATTCTAAGAAATTGCTAAGGTTTACCACTCCATCGGCAGTTAATGGGTTATGAAATGCTCCTCTAGGACCTAATTTACAAAAATAATTAAAATGTTGAGAATGCTGACAGTGGGCAAGAGATGAGAGTTTAATGGAAATGCAGCAGAAACTTTGTGAATAATTTAAGAAATTGACAAAATTGGTTGGACATGATGTAAGTGGGATTTCCAGAGCAGGGCCACAAAACATGCAGAGTGCAGCTGTGGTGAGCACGCCTGACCTGGCCCATCAGAGATGAGCTCAGGCAAAACCTCTGCACAGTGGCTCCATCAGCTCATGCAACAGACCTCTCCTGCCAGTTACACACTGAGACTGCATTTTTCATAACACTTTCCTGTTCATACTTAATTCTTACCAAGTGACTATCTTCATCTATTGTACTTTTTTTCAGTACTATTAGAGCCATCACTGTAAAATCTAAAGTTTCTTTAGCACAAAGTGTCTGCAATACAGAAGCATGTCCCAAGGCAGTTCTTTTAAAGACAGATAAACTGAATTCTAGTAGAGAAGTCTAAGAGTTAGTTATTGTACTCCTCTTTCAGAGAAAGGCTGGAAGCACTTAACTGCATGGAGGCTGTTCACAAAAGTAACTCTTTCCTGACATGAACTTGGAGATGACCCTTAAGGAAATGTGTATGTATATTTATGGGGTGTTATTAAATATAACACCCCACACTGAATATGGGAGGTTATTGAATCCTTTAAATAGCAGCTGAGATCTAAGAAAATGTTTACAATAATAGAAAACATAAATTTTATTATAATAAAAATTATGTATGTTTAAATTACTTTGGACCTGACATAGAATGCAGAGCAGAAAATTAGTCTCCAGTCTTTCTGTTCAGTAAGAAGGAAGACTTTAGCAGTTCGGAAAAGTCACTTAAAAACATATGTTGAACAGCCAATCTAGACAGAAATGTTATGTAGAAGGTTATGCCTAAAATGTTTCTCTTAGCCTTAGCCATCTTATTATTTCAACTCCACTTTGAAATGGGAACTCAGAGATCTGGACTATCTGTCAGAGACCTGAGAATGGCTTAGTGATTTTTCTTTATATGCAAGTACCAGCCTATACTTGGGGGCAATAAATGCTTACAAGAAGATTAATTATTCAGTTTAGTAAAATGTGATTTAGCTAAATGAAACTAGAGGCCTTCAGAAGGGGTAAAATTTAAGACAAATGTTAAGATTTATGAAAACCGAGCTTTATTAAGCTGAGGAATTTGCTGTCCTAGATGACACAGTTTCTCCACATCAGAATCTCAGCTCTCCTCTGCACTGTTTTTCTTTTTTCGTATAAATATTGGTTTACACAAGGTGAATTTAATGGCTCAAACTATTTGCAGAGAAGATTAGAATGAATTTTTGTTTTACATTTGACTTAGTCCGAATCTGTTCACTGAAGCACTTTGCTGTTGTTAGTTGTGTGGCATTCATAGTTTCCATAGCCCAATCTGACTGGCAAATGCTTTGAAGGTATTATGATTAATATCAAGAATAACAAATACTAATAATCATAAATAATGAGAATGCAAAGTGTAAAGGAAGCCAATCAATCTTCAGCCAACCAACCTTCACACCAATTACCACTGTATGACATTGCAAACACAAGCAAATACATGACAAATTCAAAAGAAGAGATTTGGTAATGGAAGGCAAACAGAAAATCCCAGTTAATTTTTAGTCAAAAATTTTCATTTCAAGACATCTCTGGAATGTCAATATCAAGAGATACAACAGTTGAGGACACGAGGAATAAGGAGTTACTAAAGATGCTTATGTTGTACAACATATTCAATAGCAGAAAACTTAAGAATGAGGGAAGTCAAAAGCACCTTCAAGAAAACAAAAATCTTGCTAGCATCAAGTGTAAGTGTATTTGACTAGTAATACTTTGCATATTTTATTGTGCTAGTGTCTAGGAAAACATTTTCATAGAATTTTATAAGGAGAACTTACTGCTGCATATGCACAGCAGAATAGTAGAGTGTATGCACAAACTTCTTAGTTTTCCAACCTACCACATCTCCCAAAGGCATAGAAACATCTTGCTTCTCTCAGATGAGATCCACGACCAAAAATGAATGGATATTTGTCATGCTGAAAGAAAATAAATAAAAATGCCTATGATTGATTTGCAGGTTTATTATGTCAATTATTCTTCCCCCTCCCAAAAAAAAAAAAGAAGAAAAAGTTTAGAATAATGTGCATAAACTACAAGATGGCTTTTGATCTGATTCCATTTTCCTATTGATATAACAGGAATCAGAAATAACGAGGAATTGAAGAGCAAATTATTTTATAAATACCTCTGTCACTATGTAGAAGAGAGATCTCACTGTTCAGATAGCCAGGGCACTGTTTTTTAACAATCAAGGCAGAGCTCTTTCTTGTCTGCTTTTAGTCATTTGTGATTCAGCACTAGTCATTCTCTGAGGAAAAAACAAGTCTCAGCTTCACTGTTCAAACAGGTTTTTTGATATACCTCAATCTGGATGATTTTAAACTATATGGAGAGTCAACTGAGACTGTCTCTGACAGAAGGAGTTAAGAAGTTTTCAAATGAAATCTGCATGCAGTTTGGATGACATGTATGAGCTTCTGTACCTGTCAGTGAAGATCGAACAGTGACAGTGAAAGGCCTGTATTTAACACAAAAGGAAGTCACTTCCCTTTTAAGAAAATGCTATTACCTTAGTACTTCAGTAAGTACTCCAGTACTACTGAACTACTTCAGTACTTCAGTAAGAAACAGAGAAATTAAACCAAGTGTATTTAGAAAAATGAAAAGACTCCTTCAGCTTCTGATTTCTAAGTTCAGTGCAAGTAAACTCCGCTAAACATTCACTTCCTGTCATTTGTCATCTATAGCTAATACTAGACTGGTCTTTTAAAGAACTGAAACACTTTCCCAGGCTCACCAGAAACCGTGACCTCGGCCTTCACACCCAGAAACAGAGGTTGAAAGATTAAGTGTACTTAGCCAAAAAGAAGGAAGAATATTGAAGACCTGTTTAAGGTCTACACAATTTTATACAGTGGTACACTTTTTATGTATCTCGGGGAAAGTATTAAATCATATTTAAAAACAATAGTACAAAAGAGAATGGCAGAAAAAAGAGTCATGATGGAAATCCAATTATTATAGGAAGACTAGGGGCTAAATCTATGTATAGAAAAAAATAATATTGCTTAACAATCTTGGTAAACTCCCTGGTTGTCTGTGGACCTCATGATTGAAAATGAGATGCTGCTGAAGAGACATTTGTAAGAAATCTACAGGAACAAGCAGCAGCTCTTTTAATCCTTAGCAACTAGATTAATTTTCAAGGAGAGCATATATTATGATCCACTAATTTAGAAAATGGAAAATAATTTAGGTGACGCTGTTGAAGGGATAGATGTTCTTCTACTTTAACTTTGTCCTTAAAAGTAGTAAGCAGATAGTGGAATGAATATAGGAAAAGGATTAATTTATCCTCTATTCCTCAGTCTGAACTTATCAATGAGAATACAAGTTCCATTTTCTCTCACAGCTACTTTTCTCTTCACAAGATGTTGATTTCTGCTTATAGCAAAGAAGAGAAAGTTAGATGGTATAGTATTGCTGCAAACACAAGACTGAGCACAAGAGGACAAAGGTAAGAATAGAGCTGAGATAGAAGAGGCTGAAAATAGTAGCTGGCATCCACAAATTACTTGTTCGTTCTTTTACTGTATTGTTTAGAAAATCTATTAGTCATGTTCTACAGTGTCACAAAATCCAAGGGATTTAAATTATCACTTTTAATTCATATTTCTCAGTGAAAAAATTATTGCTATATTCATCAGAAAGATTAACACAGAGCTAAAGAAATACATCTCTAAATTAATTTCACCAAAATAGTGATAAAATATTTTATATTTGATTTCAGCTCTGCCAGAGGCAACTCTAATGCAGAATAGGCTTCTGCAGCTGTCATCATTCTTTATATTTGTTGCAAAGTGTGCTCTTTCAATTTACTGACTAGGAAGTTGTGAGAAATCAGCACTTTTGCTAAAGAAGGATTAGGATCAGATTTGAACTTATGTGTTCACGGCTGAGCAGAAATATTTGCTCGGTTATAATTTATGGCTGCATCTTATGCCACACAAATAAGATGCCATCACAATCATATAAACACTCAAAAACATTGATCTCATTGTGGATTTTGTTCTTGTGCATTCATGCTTTTAAATATTCAGTCTTTATTTCTAAAGTTTAAAGGAACAGAAATATGAAGCAAGGGGGAAAAAATAAGCCTTTTTTTAGATGTTAAGGAGGCACATTATATTTATTACCATTAGAAAACTTTTAGATATTCTAGGTGTGCCTGCCAGATTCTCATATTTTGGTACTCAGCACTTTCTGGATGCAGTTTCTTTAAGGCAATATGAAAAATCATGCAGTACATATTTTGTGTAAGTTTTGGCCCAATCTTTGTCCTATATACACAACTGTTCTCACAAAAACAATATTACTTTCTCAGGGACAGTTAATTTTTGTGGACAGAATTTTGGTGGATACATTATTTTAATGTCATTAACCAAGTATAGACCAGTTCTGTGGCACAACTGGTCAATATAACTGAGAATATCACAAAAGTTGACATAAGACCAATTCTCAGTTAATTTATAGTATTTATTTCAGTGTCGATAATTAAGGCAGTTTAAAATGAAGATTTAATTGTGTGTATTGTACATGATAATTAAGTTTACAAGTACAGAAATACAGAAGCATGTGTCATAAAACTGTTTTAAAAACAGAGTGAATCACTTTATACCCTGTAGTAACATTTTAATGACCAAGTGAAACATATTGGTTCTTTTCTTAAAAAGCATTTCATTCTTAAGAATATAAACTATGGCCAAAACTTATAACAACAACAACAAAAATTAATAATTTCAGAAAGGACGCATGTAATGTGAGATTTTCCATAGAATTTTGCCTAGAATCAGAAGCTTATATTGGATTTTATCACTCAGTTGTGATGTCAATAAATACTTTACATTAGCTGTATATCAAATATGCCTACTGCAAGAGCATTTTCTCAGTGTAGTAATTTCAAGGGTTTATGAAGGGATTATTTAATTTATTTATTTTTTTTAACTGAAGGGGTTGTAGAGCATGTTAGTGCTTGGAGAAGTGAAGGCTTAATGTAATAAAATAGAGCTAAGCATGGTACGGATAGGTAAAGAATAAACATTTTTGCATTTCTGGGCATTTGTTCTTTTCCTTCAACCAAACCTGATATGACTGCATGGAATAAGTTAGAAGAAAATCTCAGTTTTGCCTGTCTGAGATTCAAGGTCCTGAAGAAAAATTCTATAAAGCCTCTAGTAAAGCTCTTTTTGACTGTGTTCTATATTCAAATTTAAATTAATCTGCAGAAAGAGAAAAGGAAATTGATTGGGATAGTCTTCCCAATGCAGGGGGTTTTTTAATTATTTTAGGAGTACTAAGCACCATAACTGCTATACAGTTATGGATTGTTAATAAACAGTTGGTGTCATGTATTCATGGTAATTAAACTTTAAATACAATGATGAGCAACAAGGTAACTTTTATCTCCAATTAATCTGCCCTATTTCGTCTATAAAATATAATCACACTTTTACATTATAGGATGAATATAAACTGCACTATGTTTTATAATCTCGTTAGTATTCATGCTTTGTTAATGAAATTTGATCAGCGTATTAAAGATGTTGAGTTTTTGCATTAAACTCACATCTGTTATCAGAAATAATTAGATCAAGTGGCAAATGACAGCACCTTTCCTGACAGATGCTTTAATGTTGTGAGTAAGAATGCTTTAAGTGTCTCTTTGAATAATGCCAAGCTTTTCAGTCAGTTTGCCTTGAGCTTTCAGAGGGGAACTTTTGGAGCAATCTGACACAGTCCCAGATAGGAGTATGTGTGACTTTCATTTCCAGTGTTAGAGGAAAAGAGAAACTACTTTCAAGATGATTTTTAATAAAATTTTGTCTTGGAAAGGTAAAAGATAATTATATCAAATTATCCCAATATGTTTTTCTTTTAATATATATACATATATTCCTGTAAAGACAAAAAAGATATTGCATTATGCATTTAAGCATATCTCAGACAGTAAATTACACTTCACTCTAATGATTCCATTACACAAATCAATGTGCTTACAAACTGGGAAAGAGATTATTTAATGGCAGGGTTTTCATCAGACAGCCATGAATTAATGCTGGGTCTTGGGGAATCATGGCATCTACTAGGTACCCTCTTATTCCTCTGCTTGTGATTCAGAGAACACACTTTTTTAGTGAACTTGGTGCATAAGAAAGCACTGAAAAATACACTATAAAAGTATCTATTCCATCATTTATCTGCAATGTAGGTAACACATAGATAATGGTTATTAATAGATAAAAGTATGTGGTTTCAAGGTCTGTTTTGGAAAGGCACATTCATGCTTCCCGGTCCATAGGTTCTGCAACAAGAGTTGTAGGAATGCCTTCAATCAATTCCTGCACTGTTTTATCCTTAGAAATTAGAGTGGATTCATGAATGCTCACCAGATTGACAGTCCCTGCCCGTGTGCCATCTAACCACTTGGAGAATGGGTTCAACGCGGGTGCTGACATCCTCTAGGGAGGATGCTCTTTATTACTGGCACACCGTGCAAAAATGTCATAGGAATTTTGGTGGTAGGAAGATTGTTCTTTGTGCGTACTCAAAGACCAGAGTGTTCTTTCTCATGTCTTTGCCAGGTGAATGTCAATGATGTTTCTCTTCTGGATTTTTAGCCAAGTATCCATCACAGTATTCTCTGGGTACATACACTTCAAAATGCCCCTATTAAATTTGATAGAACAAAAAGAAACCTTCTGTAATTACTGTAATTGGTCCCCTAACAATCGTATTGATGAGCAGAGTGAGAAAGCACTTACATGCACTCATGCAACTACTTCTGATTAAAATGTTGTCTTACAATTCCTTATTTATTTAGTAAATGTTTCAGCACTCCGTTTTTGGTTTGTGCTAATTTGCTTATTCTATATCTCATTACCTCTGAAATTTTGAATTCCATAACACCCCTCTGGAGTCAAGAATAACTACTACATTCATACCCTTCTTTGTATTAAGGCAGTTGAATTGGAACAAATGAATCTGATGCACATATTCTCAACAGGTCATCTAGGTGTTCTGTATGCTAAGCAGAGAGAAAGAAGATAATTCCAGAGGTTCTAAGTGTGAGAAGCACCACAAGCTTGAGTGTCTTTTTCCTCTGAAAGTCATAGGGATTGAGGCAGACACATTGTTTATGTAAAATGAAGTCCATTTCATGTCATCATCATGGCTAGGCTTTGCGAACGAAGATTCGGGAAGGGCACTACCCACGCTTGCTACAAGCGCGCTGATGGCTAAAAAGGCCAATGCGGGACA
>JAWMRA010000041.1:26446211-26467462 GCA_035584735.1 Pseudotriccus pelzelni | reverse complement strand
GTTCCGCGCACACTGTGTCTCACCTAAAAAAATCCAATGCGCAGGCTGGAAGGTGTAAAGACCTTCCCCGGTTCTTTGTTCACGAAGACTGGCCATTTCATGTAACATCCTGGAAATTCCGTAGGGTGCCTTCAGTGGGTCACAGCACAAGCCTTTAGAGTCCAGACTTCTCGATTGGTTCCTCCTTCTTTGTTCTTTTTTACACTTGTGAATCTGTAAAACAACAGTCGTATTGTTTTGGTTCACTTCCTTCTAAACTGGAAGATTCTGATCAATACACAGTGTAAAAAGAGTATTATCATATGGAATGATAAGGAATTGAATAATAATCTGAAGATTATTCTTAGGTGGCTCTATTTTTCACTAGTTTCTTTATCCTTATGTAAGATAGCATAAACATGAGAGTGAGCATTTTTGCAGGTCAGAAACATCCTCCATGAATGGATATTTACAGTGACAACATTTTCCTGGTTTGAAAATGGGAGTAATTCTAGCTGCCCTTTAGCATTGCATTATGTCACATCTAGTTACACATATATCATAATGCACCCCGACATGACACTTCAGTGCATCATATTGGCTTAGTGTGAGGAAATACAGTATAAATCAAAAGTGACTGGCTAGGAAAGTGACGTATCATGCCTCAAAACAGAACTGGAAAGAAGAAGAAGTACAGAATTCATACCTTATAGAAAAAGGCAGAAATATGGCCGAAATATTAACAGGTTCAATCTGAAATGGAAGAAATCAGTAGAATGAATGTCATTGTTAATATCCAACAGCACGCAGGAATATAAACAAAATGCAATAGATTGCTTAGATCACTAAAACATGAGAATATAGGTGCATGGTATTCCGCACATCATTTACCTAATAAGGACAAAGGGAGGGAAAAAAGTTCAGCACAGTGTTTGCATATAGGGATCAAAGGATCAACATGCACTTCAGTATGCTAGGTCCTGTGGAAGTCTGTGTGCTACAACACTACATGTCTGCAAGAGAATATGCTGTCTAGCTTCTGCTTTGAAGTTTCATATTGAATTCTTACTGACTTGCACAATGCCACTGATGGACAACACTGCAACCTCTCCATAGCTAAGGATTTATAGCAAGTATGAGAGACACTAGAACTGCCCAAGGAGGATAGAAAATACAGAGAGAATAGACAAATGTGTGGATTTCCTACTTACCGCACAGTACATGCTTCTCCAAAACCTGCCAGGACTTTGTTAGGGACAGCAGTAGGCAAGTCCTGATTACACCAGAATTATGATTTTATTATCATACCATGTGGTGACTGAAAAGTTGTATCATATCAGATGGCAGGCCCTTATAAAGACAAAAGCAAAATTAGTTGTGTCATCTCTGCATTTCTTCTTTGTTATTATTTTGTGGACTATTTATTAATGATCCAAGTTTGAAACAATTATCAGAAACTATTTCAGTCCAATGTATAAATTTTTTTTCTTCAGACTTCCAGTACTTGAATCTTTCAGTATCTTGGTTTATGGTGACTGAATGATCCTCTTAAAGACTCATTCATCTGGGGTTGTGTTTATTTGTTAATTTTGCTGCTTTGTGCTCGCTGATAATTTTTCTCTATCAAACACCCTAGCTGCCTGATCAGTTTGAGAAGCTTAGAATTCAAAACAAAACAAAACAAAAAACCCAGAAAGAATTATTTTGGGTATTTCAGTTCACACTCATTTCACACTCCTGCTTATTAAAACTAGCAATTTTTCAAAATCTTTTCTACTGATGTAGTTCTAACCTTCATTCAACTTAGCTTGGGCATACTGCCAGTTTCTCTTGCACAGAGCCAATTTTGACCTGTAGCCCACATGTTCTTCCTTTTCTTAACACAAATAGTTTATTATAGTAGAATAGTGGAATCCATGCATTGAAAAGGCCAAATTTTTCATCAAAATCCATTTTAAAAGCATTCTGGAGGATATTCTCTTTATTGTTGCTCTGTAAAACCTTACTCCCTCATATGCTGTCATTTTCACTCATGAAAAAAGCCATTCCTTTTCTTTTTCCATTTCAGAAGTGCAGTAGAAATCCATTGTACTTCAGGATTATTTTTTTCCAAAGAAGTTTAAGTCATTCATTTACTAACTCTTGAAGTCAGACAAGTTGTGCAGAAGCACTTTATGCAGTCAGTATGATAAATTTCAAGCTGTACTGGTAAAAGAATGTGAATAATGAAAACACTATTCACAAATATATTATCCCAAAACTTTAAAGAAATCATACATATTAAATTTTCTTACCCACTCCAGGAAAGGAATAAGCAATAAATAAATATTTCAAGAGTAATTCATTCAAATAATTTATTTTAAAATTATCTATGTCCTGATTGAAAGCCTACTGAAATAATTGATCTCACTTCTGCCTTTTTCAGCTCCATAAAGAAATACACAAGAGACTCCAGTACTAATAGAGTCAGACTATTTTCATATCTGTCAACCTTTACCCAAATTTAAAGCATTCTTTTAGGCACTAAGAATTCGCTTTTTTTTTCGTCTTTCCCATGCCTTCAGTTTTTCTCCCCCAAATTTTTTACAATTTAAAAATAACACAATTGCAATATATGTAACATAATTATTTCCTAAATTATTCTGATGGTACTTTATACTTTTTATATAACTGGATTGAGTCAATTATATCACAATTATCTATTTTGTGGCTAGTTTAGTAAGTGATTTATGTTGAACACAAATATGTAAAAGTTTGTCTACTTTGCTTGTCCATAAATTTAGAATTAAGTATTCAATACAATAAAAACCTGTGGGTTTATTTCTTTTTAAGTACACAGAGATTCAAATAAGCAATTAAATAGATCTTCAACAGAACACAACAGCAAAAGGCAGTAAAGTCAAACCCAAAGCTTGAGTAACTAAACCTTCATGTAGCATATGAGAGCCTGGAATTAATTTCTTCTTTGAGAGGAAGAGGAGAATGTGAATGTGTCCCATCTGGTTCAGTCACTCTTTAGATCAAGATGGGTCAGGATACTGTCTTTGTCTACGTGTAGATCCATTTTACTTGTAGGTCTATAAAGTGAACATAGACATCACATCACTAAGTTCTGAAGCATCTAACTTTTATAATCAGATGAGGCCCAAGCTCATATATGAAATACACAAAGACCTTTCGGAATGGCATCCAAAAAAGCCATTATACAGCTCAGTCCCTTAAGCTAGGAACTAAGAAATACTAAGACAAATATTGTGTTTTCACACCTATTTTCATGCCATTCTATTAAATTTAAACAATTATTTTTTTTTTTTTTTAAATTTAAAATCAAAGGGGTTAGGGAGGAGAAAGTTCAACTAACCAGCACTTCAAGGGCTAGGAAATTGATTTAGAACGTGGGGCATCTTTTCTCAGTTCTTTACTCCACTTGAAGCAATTTAGGCTTACTCTTTTTAGGTAAACCAGGGTAGTATATATAGGGTTATTCAAGAAGCCAAAGAAGAAGCATGCATTGTTTTGTGTAGTCAACAGAGCACTTGCCTGAGAGAGGTAAACTTGAATTGCAATCCAAATTCCAAAGGCCTATATTTTTATCTGAAGTGTTTAACGGAGCCAGGGCCAGATGTAGAACCAGAGTATTCTCAAGTGATTTTTCAATATGTTCACATTCTCTGGTCCAATGAGTGTTCAATTACTGCATGAAATGTCTAGCTACCTTCAGGAAGGTCTTCAGAATAATAAATTACTCACAAAAGAGATGTGATTTTCAATCTTTGTGGCCAGAAGAGGCAGTTTCCCCCATTTATCCCATCTCTCCTTTCCTTGTTCCTTAATATGAAGCTATCAAAACACATATAACTGAAGAAAAGAGAGAGTTTGGAGTTTTTGATCTTGATTTGAGAAGACTGTTTCTCCTCAATCCATCTGAAGTTATTTGCAGGGCAACTCTCCTTTACATCTGAAGACAGAAGTCCCTAGTGCACTCAGGGCATGTAATTAAGCAGGACTGTTCTGAGCAGGCAGTGCCACTGAGCAGCACATCTGCAGTAAGTTGAGTGCACTGACCTATTGTGCAAGTGGTAAATCTTTTAACTGCAAACTTCACCTCTCTCTTTTCAAGACGGTTTCCCTCTCTGCTCTGTAGAGTGTGTCATTTACATCCACAAGAGTGCCAGAGGCTGAGACACAATCCTCCACTTGGCACTCTTTGTAATCTGTATTAGTGGCTATTCATCCAATACCATCTTTGCTGTTACCTCCTTTGTGTGACTGTCCACAAATATTTTATAAAGTGCTCTGCTCAAATACTTGCTGCATTGCTCAGTATCATGACACTGCTGCTCTTCTGTACCCTCAGTCCCAGGTGTTCCAGTCAATTTAAATATTTGGTGGAATTTTCAACACATGCAAAAATCCATGACTAATTTAAACCTCTCAAATTCTTCTTTCATCAAAAATGTAAATCAAATTTCATATGAAATAGAATTATGCTGCTTGTTTCAGACTACTTTCATTATTGATTTTTTTTCCGCATTAACAATTTAGGTCTCAAACTGTACTAGTGGAAGAGGTTGCTTAACGTATTCAAACCTTAATCAGTGCAAACTGCCTTGGAAACAAGCATGTACTCTACAGATATTGATTAAGTTACAAAGAGCCCTGGGCTAGAAACAAGAAGGATGGAAGGATTTATTTCTTCTTCATAAATTTCTCAAGGTTTAATGTCAATTTTAATTCAGAAAATAGGACAGGATTCATGGAATCTTTTTTTTATTATTGAACAAAATGGATAATTTTGTGAAAGCATGTTTATTATACATATAAAATTATACATACAGATAAATAAAATTGTGGATAAGTTTTCAGGCTAGAGTTTGGTCGAAAGTTGACAGGACAATGGTTCTGATATGCCTCCGGAATATACAAGAACAAAGACCAAGGTTTTGCCCTCTCTAATTCAGAATCTGAATATTTGACAATTCATTTGAATGAGCTCATAAAACCATTAGTTACTCCACTGGTGGTGTTTCTCCACAGCAAATTTTATTTATATGCATCAAAATTATTCAGAAAACGTTTCTGAAATGTGGTTGCTTGTCTCTCAAGTGAGCTAAAAATTGTCACATGGGAATTTTCCTGAACCTCTGTTCAAATATTTAAAAGTTTTGCATGATGTCAAAGAACTTTTGCACAGCATACCTACGGAACAATTGATAATTACTTTTAAAAATCAGGCACTACATTTTTAAAATAAATTTATACTTGAAATTATGTGCAATATATTTATAACCAGAAATGTAGCTTTATGCATTTCACCCATTTTATCCATTTTATCCTTTCATCCAATAAGTACCTCATCTCACTTTTGGTCTCACCTCAGAACCATTTAGCTTTTCAATTCTCTTAGCTGACTTGCTCTGTCATTGATAGACTTTTTCAGATAAGAAGCTTTACATGAAAAATATTGAAAAGAATACTGTGGAAATTCCACTGCCTTTTTCTTTTTTTTTTTTTAATTTCTCTGAGATCACAGTAAAATATAATTTAACATGTTTTGATACAACATGAAGCACAGTTCTGTGGGTAAGAAAAATGTTGTGGTAATTATTTAGCAAATTGCAATTTGTAAATATCTACGATTAAGTTAAAATAAACAATAATTAACATTTTCCTGATGGAAATGATCTATTAACATTTAATAGTAGGTATGATTAGTTATTCTGTACAGTAAAATAAAATTTATTGGTTTTTTACTGATATTCAAATTTGCTGATTTTTGTGGTATGGTTAAAGAAAAAGAATAGAACCATTAAGGTGAGATCTATGGTTGGATACAGCTTTAATGGACTTGTAGCTGAAACATTTTTAAGTCTTTCTTTTGGGGTCCTCAAGGTATTTGTAATGGTGGAAAATATTTCATTTACTTTGTCAACCTTCACAGTCAGAATAAATCTCTCAGTTTCTCAAGACTTCGTTCTTCAGAGATGTTATAAAAAAAAAAAAAAGCCCATGAAGTGCAGCAGAATTAAAGTACTTGCAGTTCTGACTAGTATGCTGTAAGCAGGGAGTTTGATTTAAGTCCTCAGGCATCCTTATTATAACTTTTCCCAAAGATCTTCTCTGTTTCACAGTTAAACATCAAGAAGTAGGATTACGCCCCAGCATCTGTGAGAGGGCCTTTTAGGTTGCTTTTCATGTGAAACAGGTTTTTAATCCAAGTCATTCAGTTGTCCAGGTTCAAAATAGCCCCCTTAAGGAATTAATTCCTCTTATCTGATGGGTGTCAATGGAAAGGAAGTGAAAGTTTAATTACAGAAAAATACACTGTTCCAGGTTAGTTGAGGACAGAATTTCATAAAAACATTCCTTAATAATATTATGCTAGGTCACAAGCTGATGTTTAGTTCCTTGCACCTGCTAAGGATGGTAGCATCTTAAAGGGAAGAAGGTGCAATGAAGATTTTCTATTCAGAATTAGCAAATGAATCATATTATTTTTTTGTCTACAGCATTTAAACTTCTTTAAACCTTAAACCTGAGAATAATTTTATATGTTATAAAGATATGACAAAAGATTTCTTTTCTTAAAAAAAAAAGAAAGCAACAGGTTAGTATTCGTATTCTAGAGCTCCCTTAGACCTCAATAACTCCTCTCATGTGCAGAGATTTTTGACAGGTTTAAATTATAGTATCATGCACATATTTTTTCACAGCCTTAGTTTATGGTTTAGTATTTCCACAACCAATAATTTTTCATTGAAAGCAGTTCTTCATGAAAAAGAGATGAGAATAATTATATCTTAATGAAAACTCAGATAAATGTGCACAGTGGTGGGATACAAAAGTACATACAAACTAGGTATCCTCTGTTGACTCCATCTCTTCTTTCCTCCATGATAAAAATGAGAAAGAAACCAAACACAGCTTTAGAGAAATGTGACATGCATGTGTTTCATCCTCACAGCTTTTGAGTATAAGATACTAAAGATGCTTTTTGGGGAACTGTTGTGCATTTGAAAGCACTAATTTATAGACTCAATTATACAGTAATGAAAAATGCAGTGTCCAAACCTGCTTCAATATGAAGCCTTTTTAAAGCTGAAGTCCATTATATGTATGATCTCAGTCCAATTAACATTAAAAGGTGAATTCATTTTAATCAACAGCTTCCATCTGTTAGTCAGAAATGGTAAAATTTTATGTATTGGGTAGTTTCATACACTTTGTACCTGAATTTGTTTAAAAGTGCAGTCACAAAATATTGCACATTTTCATAAAATGGTGAAGAGCCAGAAAGACTGTCAAATGAGACAAACCTCATGATTTGTGTTGGAAACAAGATGTGACCTCATTTAATGTTCATTCAGATGCTTCAGTACATAGAAAATACATATTAGTGCTCCCTCTCCAACCTTCATTTGAAAACAACTTAATTACAAGAAATTAATTACCACTGAAACATAGAAAGCCAACCTGCTGACCCAAAGTAGCCAAAACTACAAACAGGGAGGAGAGCCTGAGGGGAAAGTCACAACAGTTTGTGCAGGAGGGTGAGAGAAGGTGTGCTGGTTTAGGTTTGGGTGAAGCTAATTTTCTTCATAACAACTAAAATTGGTGCTGTTTCTGAGATGGGAACAAGCATTAAAAGTTCTACAACTTTTTAAGAAATTTAGACAAGTATCATATCAAGATATCTACTTTAGACCAAAAACACGGCTCCTGACCTGTGAGTGTGTACATTCTGTTGAATCTTCTTGAGAATGAAAAGTTTCAGTTAAGAATATATACTTTGTTTATATTTTCAGAAATGGCTGCCATTTTTTTAAAACAAGCTAACTCAATAAGTTAAGTTGCTTCAGTTGGAAGACATCAAAATATAAAATCAGGCATTTGAAATGTAATGCATTTCTCAGAATGAAGTTCCTTTTTGGTTATTTTATTTACTTTTCCATGACGAAGTTTTATGACCAAGAATCGTAGAAATTCTTTCTTTGTATTAACATAAATTAATGTTAGCACAGGCAAAATCATACAGCTCTAAAGACTATTACAATAAAAAACTATTTGCACTTTGTGAAAAAGTATTAATATCTCATCATTATGAGGATGACTCCAACATTCTCAACTTCCTCACACTTATCACAAAAACAGCAATTATGCAACTCTTATTAGAATGACCCAAAATAATTTCTATAACTAAATAAAACTTTTAAATCCTTGCAAATTGAGAATATTGAGGTAACTATCATAAGGAACTACGCGTGACCACTTCCCTGTATTCACATCTGGAAAATGAAATATCTCCTACAATTCTAAAACTTTTGAGCAAATGAATAATAATGATCAGTGATTTGTGTCTGCAAGATTAAATTATGGCTCATCTAAAGCTCACTTTTCAGTGTTATGCAGTATATGAACCGGATAATTAACTGAAAATGTATTTATTTTCATTTCCTATTAATTTATGGACAAAATTATGTCTCCTAAGTTTAGCAGTAGAATTATCATCCACAAATAACAACACTTTGTCAATGTTCAAATAATTTGACTGTAGTACACTTCCTATATTTTCAGGATTTCAGTGCTGCTTCATTACTGCTTTGAAAATCATCAAGCAAAGGAATGGACTATTACACTTCCAAGTGGGTGATGACTAAGAAACTTAAAAACATTTTGATATTTGCATGTATTTAAGGCATGAGTGACTACAGAGAAAATGATTTTTTTTCATCTAAGTCTCAGTCTAAAAAGATGACCATTTCAGCTAATAGCTTACATTATTGGCAATACAGGATACTGTAGTCACGTCAAGATGTAATATTTCAACAGTGGCTAGATTCTGGAACACAAGATCCCTGTTAAGTGATCCATGTGAATGTCTATGGGTGACATTGAAGTATCCTGTTCTTTCTTTTGCTAGCACTAAGTTTGTCTTTTGTTGTTTTCTTTTTTTGTTTTTTTTTTTTTTTTGTGCTTTGGTGATATTTTAGAAATACAATTTAGTTATTTTACTCTCAGAAGCTATGCTAGAATTATTTTAATAGTCCTATCCATTGACATGCTGTCTTACATTTGGCAATCCATTATGAAACTTCTACTTCACAAACTACAGCTCATGATACTTATTTCTCGTGTAACTGAGTGATGCAAAATAATTTCTCTACATATTCCATGAAGTTCCTCCTCCTTTAGCGACACTGCCACCACAGCCTTCATCAGGGGTACAGTCCATGTGGAATGCAATCAACCAACTAAAAGCACACAAATGATATGACATGCAATCCTTGACCAAGATCTGCTTCCCAATCTGTGTTTATTGTATTAAAAGGCTGTAGTTGCTGTACCTTTTTTTAGTCTCTCATTAACATATTGTAAAAGTAATCTCTGAACACTGAAGAAGTGCTCATAAAACTGAATTTAGCTCAAATTCTATAAGATGAATTGGAGCTTTCTGGAAATATATTTCAAAATTTTAAGTTTATTTCAATGATAGTCAATTATTCTCATATGTGAAATTTTAGAGATATTTATTTATGTCAGTTACATGTTTATATTTTAAAAAATAAATACTTGAAGATGGGTGCACAGGACTCAATCAAGAAAGGGGAAAGTAAGAAATAAGGGCCTTCTGAAAGAGACCACAGTTTTGCAGTTGCTCTCTCAGGCATTCCCTGTTCTTTGTTTGACAAACAATTTTTTGTGCACAAGTCTTAGTGTATGACTTGATAAGTCTTGGGGAAATTTAAGGTTTTATTCATTTCAGATCTCTTTCAAAATTCTCATCAAGTTGCACTACAAAACCCAGTACTATAAAGCTCACCTTCCCTAATCTCATAGAAGTACAAAATACACCTATTGCACAGTATGATGGAAGTCTGCAGGAAGTGCCATCCAGATATGTGTTACTGTATCTGTAAGAATATTTCTGGAGAGCTGTGGCAAGTCCTTTCCACCATGCCTGAAGAAGCTGATAAGAAACTAATATTTAAAACCCAACTTTACAGATGTATTTAATAAGTCTTTCAAATAAAATGTGTTAGTGTTCATAAAGACCAAGCATTTATTACTCACAGTAATGAACCTTTCCAGTTGGAGAGTACTACAACAGTTACTATATTCTACCTTTTTACCTAGTTTTACGGTTAAAAACAAGAGGTCTGGTGCAGTATCAGATTTTAGTAGAAGCAATCTCAGCCACAAAGCTACAGCTATGATGGTTTTTTCAGATATGCTATGCAGAACAGTTTTAGAACAACATGAAGATTGAGATTTCTTTTTAATTTTATGATTAGATTTTATCAAGATTAAATCTTGTATTATAAGATTTGTGGCATTATGAAATGATCTAAACTCCAACATTCTCAGTTTGTAAGTCTTTCATAAAGCTTATCATGTTCAATTTAGAAAGTTTTGGTGGGAGTTACTAATTTTTTGTTCTTCTAAATTTTACAAGCCTTTTCAATTCAACAGAGAGAATCTACTTCACTCATGACAATTTAGTAACCTTCAGCAGACAATGTGTAAAAATCTGGATGTTTTAGTCGAAATTTTATTTCTCTTTAATATTTCTTCCTAGTAATTGAGCAGCAGGCTGGGATGTTCTGTACAAACAGGTAGGATTATAGATTGAAACAGTTACAAAAATAAATCAAAAGAGAACTTTTTCTGAATGCCAGGAAGTGTAAGTAGAGCTTCTGTATCGTCACTCCTTAAGTACAGCTGTTTTTCTTCTGTACAAAACAGATAATGGCTTTTACAGTGACATTTATTTCTCTACCACATTTTCTCTGAATGTTTCTATCCATTTTTTGCTCATCCTGAGAAGCCTCGTATCATCGTGCTCTATGGTCACTGGGAACTGAACCGGCTGTGCAGATCTGATTAATTTCCACCGCTGTTGGATTACACCAATTTCATGACATTTATGACTCTTTGTTCATACAAGTCAGCTTTTTTTTTGGGTAGTGACACTTCTCAAATTCCATGAGGATTTTCATGGACTACTGAAATACTGACTCTGGAAAAGGAAAAAAATAAACAGGGTGCTGGTTGTTTATAAACTTTTCTCATGCCCTGACTTTTACGACAAAATACTTGTAAAATTGCAGTACCTGCAGAAAAAATTTTATTGAAGGACAAATAAAGAATAATTTCTAAAGGAGCTGAAACATTTAATCTTCAAATGGCTGCTTCTAGAGTTTTGCCAAGAGTCACCTGGAAAGGATAAATCTAAAAACATAATTAGAGGGAAAAGCAATCCTAGGACTTTTGTACTACTAAAAGAGAAAATGTTGTTAAGCTGTGTTACTTGTCAATCGGAAGATGTGGCAACTTTGGGATCAGCTGGTTTAAAAAATGAGCAAAAATTATTTATCTCAAAGAGCAAGATTAAAGAATGTGAGCTTTGAAGTGGGTATCCAGTCTCAAACTCGAGTCCTGAACAGTATTTATATGCAGTAATAAAGCCTATTTAAAGTACCTCTCAATCTATAGTCTGGTGACTAACTACCTGGCAGGTACTAGTCATTAGTACCTGAGCTACTAGTCACTAGTAGCTTAGTGGTGAGGTAGTCTTTTGCACCCAAGATATTACTGTCTTTGGCTTGTTGGAGTAGGTGTCTTATTTTTTTAATGTAGAAATTAAAATTCTCGTGTGAGAATTGTATCCCTGATGTGAAAAATACTGGACTAGAAAATGATCCCACACATCTCAGTTAGAAAAATTCTTACAGAACATGATTGATTTGGGGTCACTGGATCTTAGATATGTCAGAGAGAATTAAAGTAAAACGAGGGTGTTAGATCAGAGGAATCCACATATGACTTCAGAAAGGTACTGCACCACATGTGAAAACTGCTGACCTTCATCAGAGCTGCAGTAACACCTCCTTTGCACATCTTAGCTTAGAATTGTTTAAAGACCAATTGTTTCCCTTCAGATACAGAGGTGCAAGACAAGGTCTTTTACTGGGGCTCAGCTAAGGATTGAAGCTTCTATTATATAAGCTATAACCTTTTAAGGACAATTTAACCTAAACAATCCTTACCTTGTGGTCATACCTATCTACTCAAAATTTTGGCAATTTGAATTTTGAAGCTTCACTTGAGACCTAGTTTTTGTTCCTAGAAGTCTCAAGATTGGCAGCACTGTGAGTAAATGTCCTTCCATGACTGGGCAGCGTATTCATAAAATAAACAAGATTTAACCATAAAAGAAGCACTTTGGATAAATATATCTTAACTGTTTTGCAACACTCACCTCTGTGACAATTAGTATTGTGAGAAGATAATCACATTAAGAGAAAGGCAGAGTGAGTCTTCAAAACAAAGCCAGGCTTATTTTCAAAGAGCATTAAAATTGGAACAAATTACTCATTTCTGAGGGCTGAAGAGAAAGTGGGACAATGTATTGAAAAAAATGGGTTAACTTCAGTAGGCAGTGTGCTAAAAAATTAAACTGTTTTCTTGGATGGAATTGTTATTGTTACAAGATCAGTTAATGAGATTGGATAAAAAGTCAATTACTTGGTTATTTTAGTCTACACATGATTTCTAGAAAACAGGTATTTCAAATGAGACCTGGAACTTCCGAGTTAAATACAAATGACCATATATCTACTTTACAGAGGAAAGCTGCTTTAAGTCTTGCAGACACAAACACCATTCATAACTTACATAGATACTTATGGATGTATCTATAGGGAAGAGGCCGAGAGGATGAAGCCAGGCTCTTCTCAATGGTGCCAAGAAATAGGACAAGAGGCAATAGGAAGAAATTCATGCACAGGAAGTTCCACCTGAACATGAGGAAGAACTTTACTCTGCAGGTGACCAAGCACTGGAACAGTTGCCCAGAGAAGTTGTGGAGTCTCCCTCACTGGAGATATTCAAGAACTGCCTGGATGCAATCCTGTGCCATGTGCTCTCGGATGATCCAGCTTGAGCAGGGCCAGATGACCTGCTCTGGTCCCTTCCAATCTGACTCATTCGGTGAAAACATTAAAGAAAAACATTTTCTTATTTTGACTTCAGTGATTCTAAATTTAAAAGGAAATAAATGAAACATGAACTTATAGTCATAAAATAGATTAATATAAACACAAAAATACTAATAAAACATTGTAACCAGAAATGGAACTGGCAGCATTTAATAGCAATATACATTCTCAAATTTTGCTCAGGGCTCAAAAAACACAGGCATGGTCTATTTACACATAAAATGATTTTCTGAAAAAAATAATTATTTCAGTTAATATAAAATCTTGTTCACTAATCGTGTATAATAATGTGAGTAATAACAAAAATAAAGAAAAAAACCCCCAAACAAGAAATCCACAAAACACCAACTGAAACCCAATCAATCAGTTTAACTCAACCTGAAACCAAAAATATCCTTGGTTTCTGTTCAAGATCTTTCTTCTCCCTCTCCTTTAGCTCCCATGCATGCTTCTCTCCACTCTGATGTGGTGATTTACTCGACAACATTCATTTGGAAAATGGAGGAAAAACAAAAAAAGAAAGCATCAGTTTGAAAAGTGGAAAATTAAAACCTGGGGAAAAAGAAAAGCAGAGACAGGGACATGACAGATTCTTGAAAGTAATCTCTTTTGAAACTAGAATACCTTTCAGAAATATTATCTTGAGTATTTTGCAACTTGTCTAAGCGGTGTTATAATTACAATTGATTTTAATATGAGTGAACAACATTCATTAGCAAGAGGCTGAATATTTCTCAAAAAAGCTCATGAAATTACAGTGTTCATTTGTCTATTAGTCTGATCAAGGACCACATTTGAACTCCTTTGTATTTAAAAAATAAACCCATTATTATTGACAAGGAATACAGATTTATAAATCTTACATGTAAAGATGATAAAACATGGAAATGTTTGAATATGAAGATAATTACGCTTTTACCATTTTATGCTATCGTAACTACATGCGTATACCTTATCTGACTTTTGCTATGTTTTTTAAAATCAACACACTACAAAGCCAAAGAATATGTAGTTTGAGGAAACGCTGAAGAAAAAACATACAAAGGAGCTCATTTTAGCACTATTTCTTTTGTGTGAGTAATGAACCCCATGATGTTGCAGAGGTATCTGTTCAGTTAAAATTCTTGAGCAACATAGGATACCAATCATGACCATGATCAGGTGTCACCACCTGATCAAATACGTATTTGGCAAATATTTTCATCTCTCTTCAAAGCTGTGCTGATTTCTCTTCCGAAGGAAGGCAGCTACAACAGGTCATGGGCTTTGCTCTGAGAACAAGACTTTGTAGAGCCATACTGCTTCCTCACCATTTTACAGTATGCTGTACCTACTGCTCACAGATACTCAGAAGACATTACAAGGTAAGTTTTTCTCATAAACTGCTTTTCTTACTGAATTTTGACATTTTCATGCACTGCAACCTCCAGCGCCTTTTCCTGCTACCTCTACATTCATGGAAAAACAACCATAGTCAAATAGGTTTTATATTATTTTCATTTCTGTTCTTTTAAGATGCATTTTTTTGACAGGAAGAAATAATACCCCTTTAGGTTAACTGATACTGAAAAGATAAACAATAAATCCTCATGTTACAAGGAGCTTATTTTATTAAAAAATATAGTATTAATATAATCAATTTTCCATAAGAATAAAAAGAGCTTAGTGAAATAGCCCTCTGCAAAGGAATGGGCTATATAGGACCACGAGTCCAAAACCCAGTTATGCTGAGGTGAAAATATTGTTTATGTTCTGATCAGTATAAACCACCATGTTGTTTTACTGGCTTGTTTTATTTTCATCTCAAACATATTCTTGTACTTGATGGAATGATTTTCAATGTCTGTATTCGTCGGGCATAAACTTCATAAAACAATAATCAAACTAGTTTTAGCTCAGTAACTTTATCTCCACTGCACCAGCCTGGAGAAAGATCTTGACTTCTAGCTGTGACAGCTTCCAATTGCAAACATCTGTTCTGAAAAGCTGTAGCAAAACCAGAATTGTGACAGCAGGCACAGAGGTTGTAGGCCTATTGGAAAGGCTCAGGGCACTAAAAGAAATGGCAGAAAAAGTCACAAAGCACGTAAAACCAATTCTACTGGCTTAGGTCACAGATATAAGTATCTTGTCTATGCTAGCAGCTAAAAATTTACAAAGATAGGAGACTGAATTCAGCATGTGTGGTAGTTTTCATGCAGTGTCAATCCATAACCATTCATGTCCTGGAGGCTTTCTGAGCCATACCTCACTTCTGTGTATCATTGGATTTCTCTTCTTTACACACATCTAGACTATCCTTGACCTAGTTTAAACTTTTGACTTTCCAGAGTGGATATTGTAGGAGGAATAGTGACATTGTAAATTATTATTACTAATAATAATTTCGGATTATTTGATGCCCTTAATTTGTACATATGCTCACTTTTTCACAACCTCTTTGACTTTGTAGATCTGTATCATATCTCCCTTGATTGCCTGATAATCCTAATTTATTTAGTTGTTTCTTGGATGCAAGAAGGTCCACTCTTGTGACTGATATAGAGACCTTCTTGAACCTTACCTTTCAAACTGTTGTTATATCCCTGAGAGAGGGAACCAGTATTTAAGTAGTAAGTGAAACATAAATTTATTCAATGACACAATAATTTTCTGTGTTTTGTACTTCATTTTTCTCTTAATAATTCCTGACATACAATTTACATTTTTGTTTTACTCAATTTTCATTTTCTGGGACCACTTGGAGAAACATTGACAAAGAAAAAAGTTACTGAAAAGATATGGAAGAGCACAAGGTCTTTAAGGCTTAACAAAGGTCTTGTTGGCTAGTAGACAATGAAATGTACAAATATGGAATTTTTAGGTTTCCTGGCAGAAAAGGAATTAGTTTTTCTGAGGACATCTTATCATATTCAAACTTTGACATCATGGGTTGTAACCATGTTTCATCATACTGTTGTAGAAATGACAAGTTGCTGCAGCATTTGAATGCAGAAACAAGAAGATTGTTGTATCTGGCCTGACCCTGACAGTCCCATGGATCAGTTGTAGAGAAGGACCCTTAATGCTTATTTCATGGATGCTATTGCTTCAGAAGCTATCTCATTCTCACAAATTATAAAGTACTCTAGATACAATATTGCAAAGCTATTGCATTCTAAGGAGTTCAAACCCGCTGACAACCTAATATTATCCAAACAGCATCAGAGTTGAACCAGTAGCAATCCACTCTTTGAGAAAGGGTGCTGCAGTATTGCTAGCAGGTGTTTTTAAAAATGTCCAAACAACTCACTATAGTGGTTAAGCTTCAACCAATATTTACAGGTGTTTTCCTCCCCTCGCCAGTAAGGAAGGTGCATGATTTAATAATATTTTGATTAATAGATTACCAATGCTTCTTTCTTGCCCTAAAATTGCTCAACCATTGTAAGTAAAATTTAAAATACTGTCTCTGGAAGTGTTTTTTATAACTGCTGGCCTTGGAACAGTTGTCTAAAGCCTGCTGTATAGAGCTCTCTCCACTTGTATTGTTTCTAAGGTAACTTTCCTTAGATGACCAAAAGGACACCTGAAAAATGCATGGATTGAAAAATGTGATGCATAAGGCAATCTTAAAGCAAGAGTTTAACTAGCTGGTTCTGCTGCTGTAGCTTTTGCAGATTTGGAAACTCAACTTGAAATATGATCTAGTAGTGGCCAGTAACCTAGCCCTGACTGCTGGAGAGGTGGTATTATGTAAGGTCTTCTTGTCAGGCGGATTACACATCTGTAGACACAAGAGGACTTGATTACAATAATTGCTTATACAAATTGATTGTAGAAGGGGAACTCTAAGTGGTACTTAGAAACTCATTCCCCAGGCTTCTGTAGGTACTTACCAACCAATGACTTTTTGGGTCAAGTGATACCTACACTGCTTTGGACCTCCTCTAATGCAATACTGTATAGTCTGAGTGCAGCACTGTGACTTTGTACACTTGCAATTACATTGCAATGGTATGTCAACAATGGAAAGAAAGAAAAAATTATAAAGGGATGTTTACATACTCCAAAGGAGTACTGTAAGATTTTAATCCTCTAAAGATTCAGAGTGTTACTGTTTTTAAATATTTGCAAACAAATACAATTGCATATATAATCATCAAAACATTTTGGTTTGGCTTCCGTGTAAGTAAACTTTTTGGTATATATTACCTTCATGTTGTTTTTCTGAGAGGAAAACAATTCTTAGAATATTCAGTTGGAGTTGGACAAGTCAAGATAGCTTTTTAGTCCTAAACTAGGAGTTGAATTCTGGGTACTCTGAATTCTTGGAAGGTCTGGCAGTGGGGACGTCTGACACGAGACTACTTACGGAAGAAGAGACTATCGTGAGAGCACCAGCAATCCGTATTTGTTAATGACAAATTCATGTGAATGACCTACAGTAAATGGGTATGCCACTGGCTCTCTCCATGAACAATCTGACTTGATTAGCTGAAATACTGAAGAAAGAAGTCTATTTCTTTCAGAGCCATGTGTGATAGACTATTGCCAGGTCAATCAGAAGGGCCCTGAGCCTGGTGTGGAGCTTTCAGAAAAGTCAACTTTCTGCAAAGTAGTTGTCCTTTTAAGGGGAAGTAGTTAATAGCAATCTCTTCAACAACACTGGAAAATGATTTTTTAAAGCTTGATTTGGTTAGAATTGTGTTTTATTTATTAAGTTCCTTTATTTATGTTTATTATTTGCAACCTTATCAGGTTAGAAAACCATTTATAATCTGATATGAAAATCAAGATTCCACTTCAGAGAAAGGAATAATGATTATTTTCAGACTACAACTTAGAATTTAGCTCCTGCTGCTGTTTTGTATCTTGTTAGGCTCTCTGAGAATTTTTTGTATGAGAAAATACTTAAGCATTTCACATTTAGACAAACATTACTTGACAGGACATTCAGTCATTATGCATTTGTAGGATGTTTTCACTTTCCTTATTTCTCAGTCTGCCCTGGGAGAAGATATAAGCATCTCTTAATAAAATAACCATGCTAAGTAGAACACACAGTTGACACTGACATAAAATTGATTTTTTATTGGCACTACAGAGGTGTTCTAGTATAACAGAAATATATCATAATAATAAGGGTTATATTACTGAAATGCTCTAGTTTTATCCTGGAGAGAATTTCTTCAGTTTTCCCTGTGAATGAAGAGGCTATTTTTTTATTCAAGGTCTCATAAATTGCATATTGCTAATCCAAACTAAGTAATTTGTGGCTGGGCTTTCCACAGGGAACTGCTCAAGAGCATCACTGCCACTGCCACCCATTATGAAGTATGGAAACAGGATTGTGTACAGAGTATCTAATACATACACATTATCTGGGTCCATATATTGAGGATTTTGAGGAAGTTTCTAGCTCCATAGTTTGATATGTGTTAGCAATCACACCAATTTTTGGTATAACCTATTTATGAGCATTTTCACCATTATCATCTAAACAAGCTCAAAAGATTCAGAACAATGGGAATTCAGACCCTTTATCTAAGAAAAAGCGAGCTCAACATGGAATTATTTGGGATTAATGCACCTTTCTAATTAGCTCAACAGAGGATTTATTTTAAATTAGCACTGTTCATCAAAAGACAAGCTTTGTGGTTATGGTATTATACATGGTGTACAGTCATTACCTAGGTTTGCTAGTGGCATGAAAAAAACACTTCTGCTTTGCAAAAATATTAACTAACTAAGCCTCACAACTCTATTTGATTTTGTTGGAAAAAAAACAGAAACTAAGCCAGTCATTATTCTAGAACAATTAAATGATTTGTCTTAAACACAACTGCCATAATCTAAACTATCTTGAAATAAGCTATGTGAGTGAAGTTGTGTGTGATGCTTTGCATAGTTTTTATTAAATACATTCAGATACTGGAATCAACAGCTACTAGTGCATGCTCTGAAGTCCAATCCTTTATGACAGACATACTCCCATAGTAGAAGAAGGTTCAACATAGTATAGCTCTGTAGTCATTGTGCTGTTCCCATTGCTATTAGTGAACCACAGACTTTTACTAACTTAGGTATGTAGAGGCCAAAGGATTTGCCTGGCCTTGTCTAGACTTGCCTGGTCTTATTTTAGCTATTTGTAGCTGAAGCAGCAAATTGTGCGATAGTTAGGTGACTAGAGTTTAACTTGCCTTAACTGGCTTTATTTCAGATTAATACAACTAAATAGTTTTACCCTGAAAAAATTATACCATACAATGTAAACATCTAAAATGGCTAAAGTTTTGAGTCTAACAACCATTAGGCACAACCCTCAGAACAGTCCTCCTCTGAGCAGATGCCTTAAAGTCAAAAAATATTCCCCCTGTTCACAGGAATAACAGTTTGCTAGGAAAGGCACACAGCTGAAGCTGCTGTGATGGTTGAACTTCGCCAGAGCACATGTTCACCAGACATGGTTGATAATGCTTTAAAACTGTGACTGTTGCTGAAATGAAATTGCAAAACTGCACAGCTGCTTCTGCGTGCTGCCAAAAATACCACAGGGTGGGAACAGTGGGTCTTCTGGGCAGATCTTCTGGCTTATTCCAGTCCAGTACATCCTCTTCCTCACCTGAACTTTGATATTTTTTTCTGTGTTCTGGAGACAGTTGCAAGTGGCCAAACATATTGGAATTCCTTGATACTGAAGAGAGAAATAGAAAACAGGGTTTCTGTGGGAGAAGGGCAGGAGGCAATGGGCAAAACTAGATATTACTTTAATAGATTTTTCACAGCCATGAAGGACTGAGAGGGACAGAAGGAAATAATTGCCTTTGCTCTGAGCAGATGGGTTAAATCACATTGCCTTGCTCCCACATTTTTCATCTAGGAAAACAAAATCCTGGACAGCACTGATAGTCTTGTAGTGCCAGCCCTAGCCAAAACACACACTGAGGGTTATTTGCTGCATGCACAGGAGGACATTGTGCCCAAAGCAAACTAAATGCATCCCCCCTGCCCCAGGCACACACAACGAGTCTCTTCTGGTGAGGTCTGAGAGGAAGGACTGGTGATATAGAAAACACCTGTGGCAGATTAAATGGTACATCAGGAAGGTTATAGGTATATTCTGACCTCTCTTCTTATTAATTTAAAAGCCCCAAATAAACATCACTTATTTTGAACAAGGTTATTTTAGATTTAATGAGATTTCCCTGCTCAGATCTCCCCAAAGCACCTGTATGCCAGCCAGTAATCAAGGACTGACACAGATGTGTTGGCAAGCAACCTGAGCTGGTGGACCAGAAATCCTCACACAGGCTCCTTCCTCTACCCTTGGACAGCTGTTACCTACACAGGCAGTCCTGTACCACTGCTACAGCCTGAAAAGTGAACAACTGCTTGCTCTCCGGCCACATGAGACCTGGGAGCAGCCAGATGTGCCCTTTAGCTCTCATTAATTTTTGGTTCTTAAGAACCTGATAGGGAGTGCAAATAAAACACATGTAATGCAGACTGTTCAGCAAGTGCTTGGGTTTTAAGCATCTGAGGAAGGTTCTCTGACTTTTAGTTGTGAGAGAGACAAAAGTACTTACATCCGTTGTTGCTTTTCTTCTTGATTATTCCTTTAATTGGTGAACATTATACCCCTCAATCAAGATAGGTTACCTGCCTCTCTGTGTAGTTTGAGGACACAGACAAGGACAGCAGGGCTCTAAGGATGTGCAGTATCTTACAAAGTATATCCCAGGCCAGGTCTTCCAAACTGCAGTAACCATCTCCTTTGGCAGGAACAACTCACCAAATATTTCAAATTATATTTAGGGCCATAATGATGGAGAACCCTGTATCCCATGATGTGTTGATGCGGTCTTGTTTTTCTCAGAGAAGTGTTTCTTGAACTTTTCTTCATTTTAAGAATTGCTATTAATAGGAGTTGCTATTAATCAGTACCATATGAGCCCCTTCCCATTTCCTTCTATGTCTTGCCTTCTGAAAAAAAAAGAAAAAAAAGAAAAAAGTTTGAAGTAAAAATTTTTAGCATTTACCTTGATTCTTTCCACCTGTCTTTTTAATATAATGGATAGCAGAGTAAAAGTGTCACTGAGAGACAGGTGATTTCTTCAGCTTTAGAGAGCTGAAATGGAATCTGTCCTGTTGCAGTGTATCTGCAGTACATAAGAAAACCAGAAGTTTTAAGGTTTGTTTAAGTGAATGCTTCAAAATGGCTTTTGGTAGTTTTTTTGCAAACTCACTGTGTCTTCTTCCCAAAATCCCCTGTAACAACTGTTATCTGTATGC
>JAWMRA010000041.1:26429491-26446111 GCA_035584735.1 Pseudotriccus pelzelni | reverse complement strand
CATGCACAGGGTCTCCATTTCCTCTTGGCTTCTGCCCTCTTGACCTGTGAACATGTAACCTCCAGAGGGGTAAATATGTCTCCCTCCTCTCTTTCGGTCTTTATTCTTTCCTTTCTTAATATCTTTCCATCCTCTTGTGGGAAACTTGTCTGTATTTCAGTTGCGGTGTTTCACTTAAGTTTGGGTTAGTGTTTATCTAATATTAAGTGTAGTGCTTTTGTGAAGTTGCATGCTATTTCTCTTAACTCTGTTTTGTCAAACCCCCTATTTTCTCACAAAATTAAAAGAGATCTTATAGAGAAAAATGTGTAGTCTTTCTCCAGACATGAACTCAAGGTACCAAAGAATCAAAAGGCTTTGGAAGAGTTTGCTGGGCAAAATCTCTTGAAGCCTGAAATAAAAGTGTAACACCTGGTAAAGCGTGGAGCTTCTAAACTGGGTTGTAACAGTAGCATCTGGGAATTAATCTCTTACTTGTTCTGTTTAGATAATCTCTGCACATAAGCAGAAGCATTATAAACTTCCCTGAAAGACTTTACTAAGCTGAAATGGGTAATGGCAGTCAGGAACCTTGACACACGACTCAAACTTAAGCTAGTAATTCAGGTATAGTCTTACTTGAGGATGCTCTCTTTAGATTATTCTTTGAAAATAATGCTGTTTTCATGATGTCAAGCCTTTCTATTCTCGTCTGTAAAGTTGTTTGTTGTGATGCAGAAGCACATCCTAATTAGTTTCAACAAATCATTCTTTTTTCCTGAGAACAGGGAAGAAGTGATAGGAAGCACAGCTTTAGGATGATAAATGTGTGCTTATCTACACGCGGTCCCAAAGTATAGACCATGTTTTTGAACTTTGCTTTGCTATAGAAAAAAAATCTTTCAAAACTGCTGAAGGTACTCTTGAAAATGCAGCTTGGTTATGACAACAACTGGAAAACTCCTAAACTATCAAAGTTGTGAGGTTTTTTTTTCTGTGATAACAAATGCATAGAAGTACCCTGGATATTCTTCAAGTTTCATTTGAGTAAAAGGTAACAAAGGCATTTGTTTTCCCTCTGGAAAGGAAAAAAAGCTATGTTTATCAGCCACAGAAGTAATATAGCACTGACCTGTGATTTTGGCATCTTCTTTCAGCAGCTGTCTCTTCTTCTTTTATTAGAGGTTTTTTCTTGCCTTGTTTCCCATATATCAATTATAATAACTTCCTGCACTCCAACATGCTGTCAAATTGCCTAATGCTTTTCTGAGTAGCTGCTCAGTGGGGATACCTGTTTTGAACATCTTAGATCCTGAAGTTCTCTGAGTCATTCTCAAAACACAGCTGGAGTTGGTAGCCGTGCCATTGTCCTAAATAAAGACATTGGAATAGAGTGTAATCTGAAATATATGTGAGTGAACAAAAGAAGATAAGATGAAAATCTCTAGAGAGTCATACTGCGCAGGCTGTATTACAGTACAGGCATGTCATGAATTACAATATTTACATGGGTATTGCACTAAATTTTAATGTTCAGTCCTCTTAATTCTGTGTTTGTTTCTGCCATGTAGAAAACCTGAAAAAATAAATATGAAAACACTAATTTTATTAGTGTCATCTTCCTCTTGCTGTGTATATGGCAATAAACCAGAACTTATTCTGGTGGCATTATCAGCCATAAGCATTACAAATTGACACATTTGCTAGTATGCTCAGCATTATAATGAACCTTGCATACTGCACATTGATATTCAACCACTGTAAAACACTTTCATTAAGGGACATTTTAGTGTGCCTTCAGTCATCTAGAAATCTAATAAAGAGCAATATGCAGACTTAAGTTTTAGTTTGAAATGTCAGTTTCTATTCATAAACATCAATAAAAAGTATTTGTCCTAATAACATTTGGAAGCAACAAAAATAAGCCATTCTGAGTTTTAGAGTGGCATCAAAAATGATTACCTAAAGAACACAATGAACACTCTATATACTGTACATTTACTCTTTATTTTAAAAGATGCTTAAAAAGCCCAAACTTTTTTGTTTCTCAAGACTCATAAAAATTGTTCACATATAAAAATTGTCTTGCATTATTTCAATTAATTGATAAACCAAAACTCCAAGTATATTTCGTAGTCTTGGTCTTCTTACCCCTCATCTAATAAAGATTTTTGATTCAACTTTCCTGGTAACAAAGTAAGTTTAGTTTTTATAAACTTTATGGTGGAAGAAGAAGTTTGAAACAAATCAGAGATTTTTTTTGTTCAGTCTAAATGCTGCATTTTATTCTACAGCCAGATGTTCTGAACTGGTATAGTAACAAACTGAGCTTGCAGGGAGTTTATGCCGTAGCCCCAAGACTTTTGGAAACAATGGGCTGTTGAAGATGTCTAAATTTGACACTTACTATAAAAGTAAATAGCTGTTGCTAAATTGAAAGACATGCTTATTTATTTATTAGCTCATAATCTATAATAAACTCAAATTTTAAGGAAAAAAGGTGAAAGTAACCATTTTTTATTGCTGTCTTTTTGAGAACACTAACAACTGACAAATACAATCAAATTCTCTAAAATAGAAGGGGTTTTGCCTTTAAAGAACATTTTAATTACACTTAGAAGCAGACACTGATTTCCAGAGGCATCAAAATGGTGCATCACATGCCTCACATGCATCTAGGGGGTTGGCCCAAGCATACAGATCATGAAATTGTTGTACCAGCTTCATCTTCAGTTTGAAACTGAACAAGATGGTGTTAAACAAAAACTGTCCTGCAATGAATCTGTGCAAAGAACCAGATTCCCGTGGAGGGATAAGCATGAAAGTAAGAATAGTCCTTCAGCGGGTAGGCCAGAAAGAACTATGCTGGGAGTGGAGGTGCAAAGGACAGAGATAAAGAGAAATGGGCTCAGCATTCTGTCTTCTTCTCTATATCTTTATTCTTTTACTGTCAACAGTTTGTTTCAAAGCACCTCTTTTTCTTATGCTGCTGCTTCAAAAGGAGATGTTAAACAGCTACTCTCATCACCTATTTCTATAGTTCAGACAGCAGAAATCCCTGCAGTAGGTCAGAAGCAGGGAGAATTTTTAGCTATGGTAAGAAAGCCTCGTAGGGGCCTAACCCTTGCAGCATCTAAATGTATAAATAGAACAAGAAGCAGAACCCGTGACTCTCAGTGGGATCTCTTCACTATAGACACATTTACTTTTTTTTGCTTGTCTAGCCCTAGTAGTTTTCTAAATACTTCTCTCAAGACATAGGGTAGAACATAGTTTGATGATTTCATGATAAATATATTCTGCTGGCTTGAAAGACATACAAGGTTGAAATCCCTACAGATAAAGAAGGCCAAGAGCTGAAATTTGTGTGGATGCCAAACTCCTTTAGAAATAATACACAACAACATTGTCTTTATCACCATTTTCATTACAAAGGATTGGTGCCAAACAAGTTCATTCAAGAATATTAGTCTTTCCCTGACTTCAGGGCATGATGCAGAGGCACCTCCATAGATTGATAGATCTTCCTCACATTCCTGCTGCAAGCAGGAAGAAAATAGGAAGTTAAGCCAGACAACCACATTAAGCCTTTTTCTTTGTTTTGGTTTGTCTGGGGTTTTTAATTGCCTTTTATGATCATAGGAGTTTTAGCATTCTCTTTTTGAGACAATTGGTTCTCTATCTACTCTAGAGGAAGTCCAATTTTTGAATTGTGAGTCTAGACTCCTGATTAATGTCCTTGCTGGGTTCCTTAGACTGAGGTGTTACAGTGCCTTACTTACTGCAAAGCACTGAGAAAAGCACCTGAACAGATCACTTTTAAAAAATATTAGAATTAAACGACTTTGCATGATAAAAAGAACTACAGAGAGCTACCATTATAATGTTTAACTTCAAAAGACAAACTACATATATTAGTAAAACAGAAAGAAACTGAAGCAAGTTATGCCTAAATTCTCTCAGATAGGCCATATAAAACCCCAAACAAACAAATAAAAAATCCCAAACAAAAAACAAACAAACAAAAAAAAAACCAACAAAACACCCAACCCATATGTGAAGCAAAGTCTCTAAAGAATACCTATTTAAAGTCTAAAAATAGCTAGTAAACAGCAGAGTATAGGGGATTATTAGAAATAAAAACCCCACCCCAAACCAATGACAGGAACAACAAAAGCAAAAACAAAACAAACAAACTAACTAAAACCCAGCAACAAACAAATCCTCAACAAAACACACAAACAAAAATCCAACAGTCGTTCCCAAATTATAAAATTTGGCTCCAAATGAAGAAAGTAGGAGAAAAGAGAATATATCATAGTGAGTTAAATGTTATAGTAATTGAGAATTTTTAGGCACGGGAAGTCAGGAAGATGGTCGGAGGTTTAATGGGGGTCCAAAGATGATGCAGGTGCTAAAGAAATATTTAAGGGAGAAATGACTATAGCAGATCAGCTAAAATGTAGGGTATTTGTTCTCCCAATGTGTCTCCATAATGGTTTTCTATTTTTTAAAGAGGGAACACTTTAAGGAACTGTCTCAAATTGAAGTGTCAGTAAATTACTATTAAGATAAACCAATTAATTAGAAATTGCCATGAAGAGATGATATTTAGCCAGGAACACTAAAGGTAATCAAATATGAAATTGCTAACTACCAGTTCAAATCAGAAGGATGAAAAGGATCAAATAGGACATCAACTTTAAAAGAGTCCAAGAGAGAACTAAGAAATGAACTGGTAAATCTGACTTAACTTCAGGCAAACTGTGACAATTGGAACTGGCAGAGGGAAAGAGAAAGGGAAAGGAAAAGAGAGGGAGGGGGAGAGAGAGATGAAAAAGTAGAAAGAATCAATGAAGATTCTGTACAGAGCAGTCTTTCCAGCCAAAAGCAGTAAAGTACTCTAAAAAATCAATGGTTACTTTGTGAAAGTTTCCAGACAGGAGAACTTGATTCTATTTACAAATAAATGGTTAGAATATTCTATTGCAAGCTTTTGACTCATGCCAACTATCACTGTCCAGTTTACAGTTAGAAAGGTAATGCAATACAAAGACCATTCCCAACATGGAGCCACATATTTTGGGAAATATGAAACATAAACTGGGCCCTAATAGTGAGCTCAAGCATCAGAGAACACTTGTAAGAATGTTAAATATGTTGGTATTAATACATTCTTCAAGTTTGATGATAATAAAGATTGGAATGTCATGCATTTCCAGTGTTTTAGTAAGGTGTTCCATCAAGGTACCCTAAAGAAATGGCACCATTTAGGGGATTCCAAAAAATGAAAATCTGTCCCTGGAGTTAATAAAAAGGAAGAGAAAGGGGAACTGGTCCTAAGTGGACACACAGAGCAACAAAAGTAATTTCACTGCAACTGATGTAGGAAATATTTTTTTTATATAGGGTAGTTTAATAAGGGTAAAACTTTCCTGAGAGCAGCCAAGAAGGCAGGAAAAGTCTTTGGCATTACTGTAAATCAGTGAATGATAGAATCATCATTTAGGTTGGAAAAGACCCCTTTCTCCAAAGGAACCTCAAGTGTTTGATGCCCTTAAGAATGTTATTAGGCCTTTGCATCTTTAACATTAATTTACTTACTAAGATCATCGAGAAGAAAATTATGTTTGCTGTTTTCAATATAACATTTTCAGTAAACATTGATGATGTAATGTCACTTTGGCTTTAAGCACATTTAATATTGTACTTGCTATGAAAGCCTCAAAACAATGGAAAGTGAAAAATACTATTATGCATCAATACTTGAAATATAGCTGAATTGTGTAACATGAAATTGAACGAAAATTGAGAAGGCACAGTGATGCACGAAACAGTACAAGAAAATTTTACAATCACTATTAAATCTTGTCATTATATGCAGAAGTAAAAAACTTTTAATAAACAAGTAAAAATTCCTATTAAATAATTAATAAATATTTAACATTCTAGAAATAAAAAGCAAAGTTAAAAAGTATATAATATCCAAAAGTTATGGTGGAAAATAGAATGAAATAGTTTATAATCTGAATTCAAGCGCAAAATTCTTAGTGTTTTTTTTTTCCCTTTGGAGCCCCAGAGCAATACACAATTAGCAAAGATGCTGCTGACTCAAAACCCCCTCTGTTTCTTCTGGTATTTTTCTTTAAAGCATACTTGTATGCTGGGGGTAGAAGCATGAGGAAAAGGCCATGCATAAGTCAACTTTCCTTTCAAGGTTTTGTCAGCTGCCACTGTAAGGACTGCTTTGAGATCGCACCTGAACAAAAAGCTCCTAGTGTGTCTCAACTCTTTTTAATTCTACAAATTTCTTCTAGTTTTGGTTTTTTTCTATGTGAATAAATTCCATGGTTGAATTCTGAGTTGTGAGAAAACAATTCTTCCTCTGTGAATTAAACCTTTTTCCTGATGTTATAACATTAAATTCTTGTATTCTAAAACATGGTGTTCGTTCTTGTATTCCATTCATTTTGTTAAGTCTCTGTTGTTTCCCTTTGCTGATTTTCTTCTCTTCAGGCTGAAAACACTAATCCATCTTGTGCTTTTCTATTTATCTTTTTTTGAGGTGGTCAAATGAAGAATGCACCTCTTCCTTAGAATTAGTGAAAAATATAAGATTTAAAGATATTTATACACTTACAACTATTCTGCCATAATTTGTCTGGTTAAAAAACTGGATGGATGGCTGGGCTCTGAAGAGGGATCTGGACAGGCTGAATTGATGTGCTGAAGCTGATTATGTGAGTTACAATAAAATGAAGTGCCAGGTCACTTGTGTCCCAACAGCCCCATGGAGGGTTGTGGCTTGAGGAAGAGTGGCTGGAAAACTGTGGCAGAAAAGGATATGGGAATGCTGGTTGACAGGAGCTGAACATGAGCCAGCAGTGTGCCCAGCTGGCCAAGAAGGCCCATGGTATCTTGGTTTGTATCAGGAATAGTGTGGTCAGTGGGACCAGGGCATTGATTGTTCCTCTGTAGTTGGCACTGGTGAGGGCACACCTTGAACACTGTGTCCAGTTTTGTGACTCTCACTACAAGAAAGACATTGAGGTGCTGAAGCACAACCAGAAAAGGGCAATGAAGCTGGTGAAGGGTCTGAAGCACAGGTCTTCTGAGGAGCATACAAAATATGGCTAATTTCATAAAAATTGCAAACATATATAGTTCTGACTGAATTAAAAACGCAAGCAAGCACGAGATCATTGTTAGGTTTGCTCTTCTTTAAAATAAGAGATTTAGCATCTGATCCATGTAGCTAATTACATTCCCTTATTTTCTTGGTCTATCAGCCACTTTTTTTTTCAGGAATATAGGAATATTTTAATCTCTTTTATTGTTTTTGTCACCATTCAGATGGTAACTGAACAGTCACAAGCAGTCAGTGCTGGAGTTTAGTAACCCCAGGATAGAAAAAATAATAATTTGCAACACCTGCACAAGTAGTATTTTGTTTTCCTATTTTTAATCACTTTTCTGAATCCAAAGACAATTGGTTTTGCTTCCTTTCTTGTGTTTTCATCTTACTGCAACAATTATGTTCTTACTTAACTACTGCATCTGTAACTGGTAAGACTGTGATCAATCTGTAATCCGATTCAACTGTGGGTTTTGATCTCAGAAATATTTTATTAGCAGTAGATCTAGTATTATTTTGTTTAATTAGTTGAACAGTCTTTCTCCAGCACATAATTCACCTTCACTTTATCGTCTTGGAAGCAGCTTCTGACTTCATTTATTTAGTATAGCACCTCAATAAAGGAAGAGTGGTTTCCAAAAATCACAGACAGAAATAAGAAAAATAGAAATTAAATAGACTAAATGGTAACATCTCTCAGCCATGAAAGACAATGCAAGATTTGTCAAAGGGCATATTTCACATCATTACGCTCATCTCACCATAACCATCTGTCATATGTTCCTCAAAAATTAGAATTAAAACTTTTGCATATTAACAGTTCCACTTAGTCTCATGATATGCAGTGAAATTGTGTGAAATTTTTTCACAGATAAGAAACTTTGGGCTGATATCCTTGCTATTAATAACTCGTGCCTTCTGAAGACATTGCATAAAAAGCCTGTTTGGCCCATTCTGATTTTCTTCTCCAGGAAATGACACCTATAATTTTGCTAGAATTCAATGCTAAGTCCAACTGAGTCAAGCTAAGGTACCTACAAACTGCCTTCTAACAGCAGCTCTTATAATGAGAACAGGAGGATATTTTGCAATGATAAAAAATGACAGACCAATTACAGTGAGCCTCAACTGTTATAGGTAATATACACACAATACATTTTACTAGTTCTAAACTAATGATTGTTGATTAATACCTCCCAACTTTCGTAGACAACTATAATATAAAACATAACATCAGAAACAGCAATTGTACTATAAATGAAAATCTATTTCTAATAGAAGATGCTAAGTTCATTACTTATACATTTTTTCTGTATTAAGACACTCACTCCATGGTATAAATTACTACTAGAGCAAATGTTATTTTACTGTTGATGTAATAATAAATTAGGTTTAGCAATTACTGCATCGGTCACAAAGTCCAACCTTTGCCAATGAAAGATCGCTCTCTACAGGATTTTTTTCTTCCCTACAATTTAAATAACAAAAGTTCTCAAAGGATTTTCTTAATTTCTACAGGAACAATTTTAAAACACAGTTTACTGATCAGGCAGCAAGGTAAACTACTCTCTAATCTAGTGTAGTCAAGCTGGTAATACGAAAATGTACATTCTCCATTAAGGCTTCATTTGACTCAGTTTGAATAGTCCACTATTAAGTATCTGATTAGTAGAAACGTAGAATCAAGGAAAAGTTGAGGTTGGAAGGGTCCTCTGGAAACCATGAAGTCCAACTACTTCGCTCAGAGCAGGATCAACCTGTCCTCTCAGGTTTCGAATATTTTGCGGGATGCAAGCTCTCTGGACAACCTCTTCCAGTGTTGAACTCATTTATTCTTATAGTCATATAAAATTTTACTGCTTTTCAATTTGTGTTTATTGTCTCTTGTCCTGTCCGTGGGCTGAGAAGAATCTGGCTCCCAGTTTTTCATTCCCTCCTATCAGATATTTGTAAAAATTGGCAAGATCTGCATCCCCTTGCCAGGCCCCCAAACTTTTTGTTCTCCAGACTGAACTATCAAAACTTTCTCAGGCTCCCTGTGCATGAAAGGTGGTCCAGTCCCATAATCATCTTTGTGGTCCTGCACTGGTGTCGTGGGTTTACAACTGAATTCTCTCCAGTCCCTGACTCTCTTCTGTTGGAGAGAGCAGAAATGGACACACTTGTTAGTGCTGAGAAGAATCACCTCATTGTACTTGCCAACAATGCTATTCCTGCTGCTTTCCAGGATGCTGTAACCCTTTTTTGCAGTTGCAGTATACTTGTGGTTCATTGTCAAATTCTTTTTTGCAAAGCTGCTTCGCAGACACTCAGCCTTCAGTGTTTGCTCGTGTGTGGATTTATTCCCCTTCAGGTACAGGACTTAAAACTTTTCTTTAGTTGACTTCAGGGTTCCTCTTCACCCATTTCTTCAGTCTGTTAGGATTCCTCTGAATGGCAGTGCAACCCTCTGGTATTTGAGCTGCTCTCTGACATTTTTTTATCATCTGTAAACTTGCTGAAGGTGAATAAAAAGATAGATTTTCAAATATGCAGGACACTTAGTGATTCAGCAAGGACCTGCTGCAAATTTGCACTCTTTTAAATTTAAGTGTTAATAAAGTAGGCATGATTTAAGCAAGTTTGTTCCTTTGGGCTTAGATCGTTGGATAACTGTAATCGAAATGATCCATTGCTTACCAAAGATCAGGAGGTACTTTAGAATGCTAGTAATACAATTTCATGTGCTCAGAGAAATTAACTGGAGAAATATTCATCTGACATTTTTCAATGTCTGGTTCTCCAGGATGTTGTCTTAGGGCTGGCAGAGATGATACACGCTGTCAGCTACAGGACTTCAATGCAGTGTTAGAAAGGCAAACAGAAATGGGGCACTCTGGCATACCTAAATCAGCACTAAATACAAATAAACAGGAAAATAAATCATATTTCAAGCATCCATTTCAAACTCTATAGTAGGTTAGCTGGTATTTTCTCAAATCAGTCTTGATTTGATAATCAGATCTCAAATCAATCAGATCTCAGCTCTGAAGCTCTGCTTAACTGGTTTGATAAATGCTGGTGTTGTATTTTGGAATGGAATCTAAAGCCCTGAAGTTTCCTGTAGAAAAGACAAAATATGTTTAGGGATCTCAACATGGTGTTTAATGAAACTTTCAAGGAATATAACCTTTATCTTGGAAAAAGGGTTCTGATTTCTAATCTCTAAATGTCTTGAGATAAGATGGAGTAGACAGAAACCAGTTGAGTACTTCACTTACTGGATTATAGCATGTTCCCTTTTTTTGATTTGTGTCTTACTCAGTGAATCCTAAATTCTGTTCTGGAATGCTGGTGTAAGAGGAAAATGATAAAATAAGTAAGTAATGAGTGCTTTGAATCACTTTTTTTTATGTAGTTCTACATAAGACATTCTTCTAAGGAGTTAAGCATATGAACTGAACTTGCTTTATGGCAGGAAGAGCATTAAAGCCAAGTTTGCCACACTCTCTGAATAAGTGTATGTAACCAGAAATTAAGGAACTAGAGCTTTCTAAAGGACAATGAGAGAGCTTTTCTTTCTGTGGTAGGTTGTTCTTGACTGGACATGAGGTACCCACCACGCCACCCTATCACTCCTCCTCCAGTGGAAACAAAAGACAGCAATAAGCTCATGAGTTGAGAAATCAATTACTGTCACAGGTGACACAAACTTGGCTTGGGAAAATTAATTTAATTTATTTCAAATTATTTGTAAAGAGAGTAGGATAGTAAGAAATAAGAACTAAACTAAAAATTCCTTTCCCCCACCCCTCCCTTCTTCCTGGGCTCAACTCCGTTCTTAACTCTTCTACCTGCTCTCCCTGAACAGCAGAGGGGGATGGGGAATGAGTGTTGTGGTCAGTTTGTAACACTTTGTCTCTCCTGCTCCTTCCTGCTCATGCTTTTCCCTTGCTCCAGCATTGGGTCTCTCTCGTGGGATACAGTCCTTCATTAACTGCTCCAACGTTAGTCATTCAAGAACTGCTCCAGTGTGGGTCACTTCCACATGGTGCTGTCTTTCACAAGCAGACTGATCCATTGTGGGTCCCCCATGGTTTCACAAGTCGTGCCAGCAAACCTCTTTCCATGGGACCACAGGTCCTGCCATGGGCCTGCTTCAGTGCAGGCTTCACTCAGGGTCACAGGCTCCTTCAGGCACCCACCTTCAGGATCTGATGTGGGGTCCTCCATGGGCCTCATCTGGATTTCTGCTCCAGTGTGGACCTCCCTGTGCTGTAGGGGCACAGCCTGTCTCAACATGGTCTTCACCAGGGGCTGCAGGGAAATATGCTCTGGTGCCTGGAGCACCTCCTCCCCCTCCTTCTGCACCAACCTTGGTATCTGCAGAGCTGTTTCTCTCACATAATCTCACTTCTCTCAGTTGCTGTATAATGTAGTTTATCCTTTGAAAAACATGTTACTACAGGGACACAAGCAGTGTTGCTCATTGGCATAGCACTGGCCAGTTACAGGTTCCTCTTGTAGCCCAGTGGAATTAGCTCCTTCTAACACAGGGGCCTCTTCTCATGTCTTCTCACAGAAGCCACCCCTCCAATCTGATCGGCTAATAAAACCTTGTTACGTAAATGCAATACGCTTTGTTTCATCAAATCGCTATGTAGAAGTGAGGGCCTGCTTTTTATTTAAGATCTTTTAACACTCCAGTTAAGAAAATAAACATAATTTTTATAGTATGTGTCATACATTTATCCTAACATACATCATTTTCTAATATTCTTTTAGGAACAGAAATTCAGTTTTTGACATACTGTAGACCACAAACATATCTGATTTTACCAAAGTAATAGAATTCTATTAGCAGTGGCAAGGAAATTAATCAAGTGAGATGAATCCTATGATACAAGCTTGGATATTGTTCATAAAGGAATACTTGCCCCAAGGGCAAATTATCTATTGACTGTCACACGGAAACAACCCATATTTGAAGACAAGTGGGCCTCAATGTTTTAGTCTTATACAGGCTATCTCATCTCCTCTGTTCATACAGAGCCTGTTCTTCCTCGTGCCTTGCAGGCTGCAATGTGCTGTCTGTCATATTTATTACACACCTCAACAATAAAAATGTCTGTTATTAAAGCAAACTATAAAGCAGATGTATGAAGAGAGAGAGCAAGCACATTTTATGGTGTTACTTTGAACTCATTCTCTGTGAATGAATCTACTTGGAAAGCCATTTGAATACAGTTCATGCTAAGTCTCTAAACCAGCAACATGCAAGATGCATGAAAATGCATCTTGTTTTCATTTCAGTTGTAATAGCTTCATTGTAATTCTGTTAACCTTGCTGTATTTCAGGGTAACTAAATTAAAAGTCCATCTACATACATAATTAATTTGTTTATATTTGAATACTGGTCTTGTCACATTATATATTAATGGCATAGTAAGCTAAGGAGCAGCTTAAGGACTTTGCCTACTGTATAAATTTATTTCAGAGCAAAATAATCAACTTATTAATCCTATGTGTGTATCAGAGCCACACATATAATTTTGTTTGAAACTGAGCCCTGGTAGTCTCCAAACCTTGAGGGAAACCATGTTTGAGTGGTAACTATAAGAAAAGTGTCAGGACATATGCAAATGCTAGTGCAGGTGCAAACATGTCTGCTTAAAATGTCTGAACGTCTAATGTGTTTTTGCTTGTGTGATGCATGTCTTCTAGCTATACACCTTAACAGAATATTTCTGAATTTTACTTGCATGAGGTCAACTGAAGAAATAAATTTTTGTCCTTGAATTCAAAGGGAGTAGGATTCTGAATCTTAATAAGGAAGTAGAAGGACCAGCAGTATAAAACACTGGGGAAGGAACAGCTTTTGCCAGAGAAGGGGACTTGAAATTCTCCGGCCATTAACTGTTGTCTGGGCTTAGAGAAAAATAAGGCAGAAAGGTGACCAGAACAGATCCAGCTAATGCCAGCTGTGCAGTTATGTTTCCAGTGATGTGATGATGACAAAGAAATTATGCAAGAGTAAATGAAATAGTATTGGTCACTTCTTGGACACAGCCATTGCTTATGAATGTGGTCGAGTCTGATTAATGAGGCCATCAAAGGGGTAATTAAATGAGCCAAATAGAGACTTGGCTGGTCACTTACAATCAGGACACCTTCAATGATAATAAAACCCACCCAAATAAAAACTCTCATACAATAAGAAGCCAAAATACACAACCAGGAAGGGCATAAAGCAAGAAATTGGATTAAAGCAATTTGCCTTGCAAGTGGTGACAGAAGTACTAACTGTACTCAGAGAGTTCACTCAGAATGGAAACTGAGGCAGAAGAGTAGTGCTCACATTTACAGCCCTGTAGAGCTAAAAAGAGGACTGCTTCTGCTTTCATCATCTCTTGTTGGTTTAAGAATGCCTCTCAGACCTGGGTCAGAGGCTCACAAGTTTTGCATTAGAGATTCCAAATAGTATAGAAGGTACAATCTTCACTAATAAGTTGTATCAACACTACTAGGAATTTTTGTCTTATTTAAACCTGAATTTTCTAAAATCTGTTTCCAGCTACTTGCTGTTTTTACTCCTTTCTCAGTAATATAAACTCAGTAAAGAAAGCCTTTCTCTTTCAATCTCAACTTTTGCTCCATATTTATGGACCCACGCCCTTTGACCCAATCAACTTCTTCAACCTCTTTTCTCACAGATCACTCATAGATCACAGCTTATTAAGCTCTCTATATCATTTCAGAACTACTTTGAATTATTGCTAATGATTTGTTGAGGGGTGGAGATAATAAGAATACATAGTATTCCACCAGAAGACTTACTGATATTGTGGAGCAAGGTAATTGCACTTCTGTAGGATTTTCTGTGGTGAATTTCACCAAGCATTGCATTAGCATTGCATTAAGATTACATAATGAGACAATCATCTAGCATAACCACCAAATACTTCTTTGACTCACTCATTTTCAAGGCTAAACATCCAGTTGGGTAAATATAGAGGCTTTAATATGCCCTCAGATACAACCTACCAGGGCACTTTCTAATAGAAATTAAGTCACTATTTCTTCAAGAGCTTCAATCACTTATGTAGCTGTGGTGAACCTCATTATTCATTGAACCTGCAATCTGTTATCTGTACATTTAACCATAATGATTTCACTATCATTGCCTAGATTATTTATAAAAAAAGATTTATTGAATTTGGGAGAGGGCACTTAACTAGAAGAACTTATGAATAGCTCCCTTGTAGCACTTACAGCTTTAGATCCTTCAGTAAGTCGTTTTAAAGATATATTAATTATACCTTCCTGATTTCAGATACTGTGAGTTTAAATCAAGTGTCATTTTGTGCTAGGTCAGATACGCTAGAGATATTGAAATATTATTCACCACAGCAGTGGTATTTTGTAACCAGACGTATATGCCTTAGAAAATACAGAACAAATATATTGGATGATATTTAAACCTTCCAGAACTGGTAAAGTTGATGGTAATTTTAGTCTCTAAATATTTTTTGGCAGAGCCCTAGTTGAATAATATAATGAAATTCTTTGGGCTTGATATCATTTGTTTTATTGTATGGATTCCAGGTGTGAAGAACTCACCAAAAAAAAAAAGAAAAAAAGAAAAAAAAGGCAGCATGTTATTGCCTCATACTGCAAACTTACCACAGAATGTTCTCATTGGTGGAGATCTGTGCTCCAAAATCACCTTTCATTAAAGAATATGTTTTCTTCTTATTCTAGTTATGAGTTACTTCACTTCAGGTTTGGATTTTTTGGGGTCCCTTTTCCAAAAGGTCCAGCCTGAATATTGTCTGTTGGAATTATTGTCTGTTTGATTCCAGAGCCCTCTTGTGCCATGATGCTTGTCATAGGGAAAAGTAGGAGAAAGGAGGGAATAAAGCAACCAGTGTGGTAATCAACTCCATGAATTGTCTTCTTGAATTAGTTGTTGCTCCCTTTTTTTTTGTTTCAAGCTCAGGTGCATTTCTGACCCCATCATCTTTACAGAGGAAACAATGTACAAGTAGCAATCAACAAACAAGCAGCAATCCAGTTGCTTTTCTCTAGTGAAAGAAGATAGAGGAGTAGATAGCAAGAAAAGGGACTACAAGGGTATCACTTCAGGGCAGGGAGACGCAAAACCAAAAGTGGAGTGTCCAGCTGCTGCAAGCATGTTCCTTGCTCTGGTAACTTCGTGTGTGAGTATGCAATAAAAACAGGTTGCTACACTTTAAGAAATTGTATGAGCTGCAGTAGTCCTCTGTGCCTGCTCCTATCTTATCCTATGTGTGAAATAAAATGTATGGCCTTAGGCTATCCTCATCATGTTTCAACGCTAGTTAAATGTTGAAGTTAGCCTATGCACAATAGTTTAACAGGCCAGGAATACATGCATCATCAATGGATTGAAAATAATTCAGTCTTTGAGTCACTTTTCAGAAAAATAACATTCTTAAACAGCATGGAAACATTTCACTACTCCAGAATCATCTGTTCTGTGGATATCTCCATACTGTACCTAATGCAAAGACTTCAGATAGACTGCGAATAAGAGGGTATTGTACATATTTTGCATCCATTGTATCTTTTATCTGCAGTATAAGCTAAGGCTGGCAGACATCCTTATTGCCCTTAAGACAGCAAACATTTTGAGTCCTCTTGGGGAGAACCTGAGAGCTCCTTCAAGGAATAATCTCTAAACTATTTTCTTTTTTTCCCTACTTGATGTCACTGAAATGGCAAATATAATAGCTAAAGGATATTTACAAATATTGTTGATTCTGATGGTTTGGTACATCGCCAATTCCCACTGCCATCCAGGAGTATCAGCAGGTTTGCCCCAGAGCTGGCCTTTGGGATGATTGAACAAGCAAACAATGTAGATGGGAAGCTCTTTTGGCCTTGAGGATAACCTAAGGGCTTCTCTACATAGTAACATTGAGCCACCATCTGGGACTCTGCAGGCACTCAGTGAAGCAGCCTGTGCTTTCAGAGCTGATGCTTCAGGCTCTTGGCACATCACTTATGTCTTGCTAAACAGTTCACACTTTCAAAGTATTCGAAAACTGTAAACCAATAAGCGTGTTCGGCTGTGATCTGCAATGGAGATGTGAACATACTCGGTGCAAGTGAGACAGTAAGACTCGGTGCAAGATGACTGTTTTAAAGTGAAAAAAAAATCCCGATACAGAGACAACAATTGAAAGACTTTGAGACAGAGTATAAAGCTGAATGGGAAAGGTCTGATCCCTTTGTCCTCTACCAATGCTACATATGATTGGTATTGTCTTTGATTTTGACTTGTACTTTTCTTGCATTGTTTTACTTTCTGACAATTAGAAAATTATCTTCTGTTTATTCAAGTTCTAAATATCACAATTAATGTCTCAATATTTTTTCTACATATATAATTTTAAGAAGATGTGGAAGTGTGTGGCAGTTGAATTGGAGGGGGGAAGTTCCAGGTATTGGGATGTTATCCCATTACCTAGAGGGGGAAGTGCTC
>JAWMRA010000041.1:26328002-26406393 GCA_035584735.1 Pseudotriccus pelzelni | reverse complement strand
ACACCCTGCTGGCTACCAATGCAAAACACAGCACTGTGAGGGCTGCTATGGGGAAATGAACTCCAGCTCAGCCAGACCCAATACAATAAGAAACTTGTTTAAAGTGGAGTTTTAGCCAAACAGGGAGGAAAGTATGAGGCAGCTAATACAGGAGAAAGTGAATACAACTTCCACAGATTCTGTCCAACACTGAAATACTTTCCAACAACTGCCAAAGAGCCCTCATTGGAACTACCCAGTAGCATAATGAGTTAATAATAGGAAGGAATCAAGTTTGAGAGGAAAGTTAATGCACTGATAGGAAAGTTCCATGAGAATAGCTCTGCCTTAAGGAAGATTTTATGGTGATTAATTATGATAAATTTTACTTTTCCACTTAGTGTCCTATCATCAGAACACTCTGTAGAGGTGGAAGTGAAACTCCCTGTTTGATGAATGTGTTGTTTATAGAGTAATTTTTCTAATCAAGAGATTACTTGCTGTCTTCTATCCTACTTGCCCATACTCAAAAAAGCAGAAGAGCAATATGATCAATTAGGTTCTAAATGTTGTCTGAAAAAAATAAAGATTTATATTTTTTCCAGCATTTGAAGTATGACAGAACTACACACCTTGAAAATGAGTTGACCTTTGGGCAGAGCAATCTTTATCTGCCACTGTCTATTCCTTTGAATAGCAATTTTGGCCCCAAAATATTTTGTGTAATTTTATATGATTTGTTCTCAGTTGATAAACCTGATGATAAAACAACCCTGGCCTTTAAGAAAAATAACCCTGAACTAACTGAAATCCATGGGAAAGTAACTTTGACCTCAAGAAACTGGAATCAGTTCCTATGAGCAACATGAAATTGAGATGTTTATGTGAGGATGTTTGTACATTTGCTCAATGTTCAAGCTCTCTTAACATTAGGTAGAGATGTTTACCTGAATGTTGCCATCTAAAGGTATGTGAAATACCCTCGGATACCTGAGATATTTGCACAGGACTGGTGTAAAAAAGACAGGACCTACAGCAGACCCATACCTTTATGGAAAGATAGTTAGAGGCTGTGCCTATGTGAAGGCAACAGAGTTGAGTCTACATCTCCATTTACTGAAATGGGAACTTGGACATGTTGCCTGGAAGCCACCTGTAGGTAATTAAAAAGGGCTTTCTACCTTTTTGCAGCATCAGGAGTTGCTCATCTCAAAACAAATACATAAGTATTCAAATTTGGCTTCTCGAGTTAAGAAAAATTGAAGCACATAAAAAACAGGTAAACACCAGCAAGATAAAGGCATACTGATTACAGTTTGAGGTTTTGATTTCAGTGTGACAAGGTCAGCACTGGATTTTCACTGAAATTTACAAAAGAAGGGCAAAGGTTACAAACAGTTCAGAGAAACAATACACCCTCATTAACAATTTCCTTTTATATGGTTAACCATATTCATTTAGCATTCAGTTAAAAAGAACTGCAGGGTTCTCTTGAACCTGTCACTAGTGATTTATTAAGTTCATTTTATATTCATCTGTTTATAGATCAAACATGCAGAAGAAGGACTTAACAGTATTGAACACATTTAACCAAAAAAAAAAAAAACCAAAAAAACCTTGAACAAAAAAACCAACCAGAGGCCTGGGTATTTAACTTTGCGTTGTGCTAGGTTACACATTCTTAAGAAGGAAGACAGTAATTAAATTTAAGCTACTGGTTTGATCAAGGATAAATGCTCTCTACCTATTAAATGCCTCTGAAATCAATATTCCTATTTAGAGCAAGCTAATAGTTCCTGAGGAACCACGGCATCATCTTGGCTGTGAGCTGAGGTTTCTCTATGTGTGCGGTTTGCAAAAGTGAAAAGTTGAAATCAGCTCTGTTTAAAACCGATTTCTGATGTGCAGGTAAGAAACATCAGTGAATCAGATATTGTGTATGCTGGAATCACTCCTTGGCTAAAGAAACAAAAATCAGTGTTTAAAAATGTTGACTCTCACAGTTACTACCAAAGCACTTCTGCCTCTTCCCAGAATTATTCTGCACTTCGGAACAGCAGCTGAAAAAACTGCTAAACTACCACTGAAACACCAACAGCAATATTTAGGAAAATTCATTAAAAGATATCTTAATTTTGCAAGGACTTGCATGGTAGTGAAAAATACAGTTCTTGAATAATTTAAATTTTTTATTACTATGAATATATTTGCTGTTGGAAAAATATTTTCAACTTGAAAAAAGTGTAATTTATTTGAAATATCATAAAATCTGGACAGACTATGAACTTTTTGTAAGAAAAAGTTTTGGTGTTTTTTTTTTTTTATTTCCTTATACGCTCAGTTCCTCAGTGCTGGGTCTGATAGTGACTCCTGAAGGAAACATGAACTTGCAGCTACGAAGAACCCACCTCTCCAGCAGAAGTTGATGATGTGAACACACCACTACAGAAACAGATCTGCACACACTGGAATTTATCATTTGAATACTAACACACTGTATTTCTTTTGTTGGTTATGAGTAGTCTTCTATTTCTTTAGTTCGGTCTTGGATAATGTTTCCTGGTTAAAATAGGACAGTAGCAAAAATGAGGCAGCAGAGCAGGTATTGACTTTGGCAGATTATTTTGTGTGTTTAGGCCATGTATAAAGGGCTCATGTAATCTTTCCTGAAGATGTCATGGAAATGCAAGCCTCTCAGCAATGACTAAACAACACTTTAAAACAAATACTATTTATAAGCTAATTAGTTTTAACACCTTGCCTATATTATAGTTTAACCTTTGCTACTGCTTAGAACAAATCATGTATTCAATTAGAAAATTAGGTATTTTGGTATAAATATATGGATATTATTAGGCTAGTTGAATAACATGTTATTAAAAATACTCTTTATAATAGGTTGAATTGAACCTTGACTGTGTGGGAACCTTTTTAGAAGACCCTTCTATTTATGTTTAGAAGCAAGATTTGACATAGGGGAAAATCAACTAGTTCCTGGCTAGGAAAAGTGGTCTTCAGGTTATATATAGGAAACTCAAAATGTGGTCACAAATTTGTGCTATTAAGGAAAGAATATCTTTGAACTAACAGGAAAGAAAACACTACATTAATTTTACAGTAGATACTGGTATATAGTTAGACTTTTCTCCTGCACCATGTAAATGTAACAAAGAAAGAGCAAAATTGCCCTGGAGTCAGACTCTAAAAGAAATTCCAGATCACTCATACATGAATGTCTAGTGTCTCCTTGTGACACTTTGCATGTGTTTGCCAATCCACCAACACGCATTTCCTCTAAACCTTTTGAAAACTCCCCTACATTAAATCAATACTAAGATTAACATTGAATACCTAACCTTGCTATTTTTTTTTTCTCTCTTCATCCTGAATGGGAGAAAAAACAAAATGGAACATCAGTTCCGGCTTCAAGAATTCTGGGCAGCAATTTACAGCAGCACATGCTTGGCAGCATGGTTTTATTTTAAAGAATAAACTGAATCACCATGTTACTATCTCAAATACACTTTAAGTAATTTCTAGATATGTCCTTGTTTGAGTGTATACCTGTGGCTTTTATCTCTCTGTTTCAGTGGGATTCATAGCTCACAGTACAGTCATATGTAGTGTAATACTTTATTAGTGTCACAGATTTTACAAACGGGAAAACACTTCAAAGAACAACTGCTAACAGCACATAAATAGAAAAAAAGAGTTATGTGCTCTTGTTGTTTATCTCAGTTTGAATTGCACTGTGACAGAAAAGAACATTTGGTGATTAATTTGAAAAGAATTAGGCTTCCTGGGGAAATATAGTTTATTCAACCAATGGCAAAATGTCAAATAAAACAAAAAAAAAAAAAAAAGAAGAAGAATATTTAACAAATGCAAAATTCATGCTCTTCAAAATATTCAAAGATACAGTGTGCAATGTTGTGAAAGCATAAAAGTATTTTAAAAAAAGATCATGAGAATAAGTGCTTGCTTGCTTAAAGAAAAATGAACAAAGGATGCATCATTTCATAACAGCACATTCGAAATAAGGCTCAAGTCAAACAGAGAAACTGAGGAATATACTGTTGTTACAGACATTACGCAGTTCATTCTTTAAAAAGAACATGAGCAACAACTCAAACTCAACAGGGAGTAGTCACATAAGAACCTGAGTAAGATTAGGTAAAACTTTAAAATAAAGAAATATGACACTCGCATCTGGTGTCTGCATAAAGAGAGGAGAATGGTTACAGCTTCTCAGACTGTCACATATAAGAGATGTATGGAACTTGAAAGGTTAGAAAAGCTCTTGCCATTTTTAAGTGTGCTGCTAAAGTCAATCAAGTAATGTGTTCATCAGCTTCTGATAAGGAAGATTAAAAGTTTCAGGGTGTTTTGTTTTGGGTATAAGGATTTATCGGAAAATAACCCCCCCCCTTGCCTTCCAGCTGGTCCTCAGAGATTAGAGGAATTGGGTGCCAGTTTAGCACTGTAAATGTGATTGTAAATCAAAGAAGAACTCTGATGAGGACAGATGCACAAATAATATAGTTTACTAATCCAGTACTACAGGTCTGATCATATTCAATAAGGATTTTGCATGATCCAGATTCATGAATAGTATGGTTTATTGAACAGGAAAGCAGGTTCAGGTTTGCTGGTGATAAATGCACTATCAACAGAATGTTAATATGTGTTGTGACAGAAAGCGTAGGAAGAGAGATTCTAATAGTGCCATGTACATATAAATTAATATTTCTACATTTACCCCAGTGCAGTTAGGAGTGTAAAGCTTACTGAAGGGTGTTCCTTCAGGAGAGGAGATACACAGTCCATCAACTCATCCTGAGCAGGCAGAGATGTTTTGCAGCTTCAGAGATGTTTTTGCTCCCCAGCCCTCAAGCCCCCTTTTCCCAATGTTCTCCTTCATTTACATCCTGAGGGGTGTGCAAGTTAACATGTTCATGAAGCTTAGTGAGGGTCTCTGTTAGTTTTGGGCAGAATTTACAGTTGACAAAAGAGAGAGAGAGTAAACACCTTGGCCCTCCACTTACTGAGGCAGCCGTAAAGGCTGTTTGACCTTCATCAAAGGATCTTTGAGTGCATCCTTATCTCCTTAATGAACTAGATTTCTAACAAGGCTTGTTTTTCACAGGGAAGGGAGTGTGGCTATTGGCTGGTACAGAGGTGCAGGTGCTCTCCTGTGCCTCACTGAGACCGCCACTCCAGACATCATCCAGTAGTTAGGCCTCACTTGAGCCAGGTGCAAGATAAGCAAGAGGCACAGCTCATGTTTTTCTCAACCAGCCTCATCAATTCTTCACTATCTTAAAGCAACACTGTACAGTTCTGACCATTTACCACAAAGGGTAACAAGCACTGGTCTTTACTGATGTTGTACCAGTGGCAGAATAGACACCTTTATATTCAGCAAGTTTTGTTTGACTTCTTACAATACTTGAAGTAATCAAGTTTTGACACTTGAGGAGTTACTAGTTTTGGTTAATATTTCAGCAGCTCCTGACCACATAGTCATAAATAACTATCTTTGAAACATGACTAAGCTCCTATAATTGCATTTCCCATAGTGCACTGTCCCTTACTGTGTCTTCTGAACTGCGTAGTTAGTAAAATTTTGGGGTTGCATTGATTTGTCTTCTTTATTTCAATGACTAAGTATTAATGATGGGGAATTGCTGAGAGATATTTGGGCTAAAATCTTTAAGACTATTACTAGGTTTTAATAGTTTGTTTCATCCTAGGAATTCTCTGTTTCTTTGGCCGTGGGGTTTTTTTTTGTATTTTGGGAAGTTGTGGCCATAACATTTAAATTTTTATCTCAGAAATAGTTAGAACAGTTAAAAAGGGGAAGCCAGAACTCTGCTTAGTTTCAAGCTGGCATTCATTCAGAAGAATTTAGCCTGAACAGTTTAGCATCTATTAATTACTTTTTGTTAATGATCTTAGTTATCTGCATTCAACTTCATTGCATAGGTAGTCTGGGCTGTTGACACTTGACACTGAAATGCAAAATAGCTTAGCTCCTGATGAATCTTTCCACTGCCAAATCATGTTATTAGGTTCCCAGTAATTGAGAACTCTTAATGCCCATTTTCACTTGTACTTTGTTCTTCATTTCCATTGTTATGTGAAACAAATTTGAAGCATGTCAGTTCTTGGGTGAATTTACTTTTGTCTTTACATTCGAGATGTTTCTAGACCAAATTAAACAAAAAGCAAACAACCAACAAATGTACAAAACTAAATCAAAAAATCTCAAAGCAAACAAAAAAACAACACCCCAAACCAAAATGAAACAAAACCAACCAAACAAAACCCCTGGAAAAAGCCAAGCAAACAAAAAGCCCAAACAAGCAACAATAAAGAATCCAAACCAACCAAACAAAAAAAACACCAATGCACCACAAAACAAAACAAAACCAACAACAAAACAAAACAAAACAAAAAATTTGGGCTCAGCCATAGCTGAAAGTTTGTTTTAACTTCACATTGAAAGATAACTGCTGTTCAAAATACTGGCTAACTGATTTCTATACAAATAAAGGAATAAGATCCTCCAATTTTGTAGGGGCAGAAAATAAAACCTGGTTCTTCTCATTCCCTCTTTTTTTTTTTTTCCATCAAGAAAGAAAACATCAGGATCTCAGAAAAGATAAGCTCAACTCCTCTTCCTTCTTATTTGGGAATAATACCATTAGGAGAACTTGATTCCTTTTTCAAAAGCATTAACCAAGAAAACAAGGACAGAAGTAGTACAGAATGCCATTACAAAGAAGCAAGGACATGGATGAATAAATCAAAACTTATGTGGAACTTGAAATCCATCACCTATGTCTTGGGTTACCTTTAGGTTGTGTGCAAAACTGATTTTCAGTTACAAAATCACAATCATTCTGGTTGGAAGGCAACACAGGAGGTCTCCAGTACAACTTCCTGATCACAGCAAGATAAACCTTGAATTCCAACCAGATTGTGCAGGACTCTCTTTAATCAGGTTTCAAAGCATCCAAGTGTGATCTCCCAGGGCACTCTGTCACAATGCTTAATTATCCCCACAGTGATTTTTTTTGTTTGTTTGTTTTTTCCTAATAGCCAATTACATCTTTGTTTTGTAATTTATGCCACGTGTCTTATTTTCCTGCTTCAGTAGATTTGAGGTTTCTGGTCCTGCCTTCTTAATACTGGTAGATTGCTATTATGTAGCCTGAACAGAACTAGCATCTCAGCCTCTCCAGGTCAGCACTCTGGCTTCCAAACAGCTTGAGGCCCTCCACTGAAATTGTTCCAACTTGTTATCTTTCTTGAATTGTGGGCCCAAAACTAGACACAGTATTCCAGATGCAAGTCTCCAGTACAGCGTCAAGTAACTACTGTGAAGCCCATCCTGACTCCACCTCTTCTATACTGCCTCTTTGCATCAGATTTTGGGCACTTATTTTCCTGAGCACAGTATCTGTGCTTGGAAGCTTCTTTTTAAGACATGTGTTGTGTTGATATCTTTGGTCCCTCAGAACTGCTGCCACATACCTGTCAGTTCCTTCAGAAAACTGAGTTCTGTTGCCATCCTGGCAAGCAGAAACTACTTTCCAATTTACCAGTCTGATCCACCTATCCATCAGGCGATCTGTAAAAGACTTGTGTCAAAAAAAAGAGAATTCCTTTGTGAAAGTGTTTTAAGTATTTATTGGCTTTAAAGGAGTCAAATCATGAGGCATTTAAATGGTGAGGTTTATCCTTTTTGATCACCTAAGCCATTCATAGGTGGATGTGCAGAAATGTGTATGCAACTGAGACCTATCTTCTTAGGCAACACAAGACAGTGTGAAGTTCATGACTGGCACAGTAAGATCCTCCTCCCACCTTCAGTATGAAAATCAAACTTCATTCATGGGTCATTAAATATCTGTGTGCAGAGATAAATATATTTTAAGCATCACTGAGCCAAAATCTTAGGTAACAAAATTTCCTTTCCATTTCAGACAGCCTCAAAACATTGAAACTAGCACTATGCACATTTTATTCTGGTTAATAACTGCAATTGCAGGTCACAAACTATTAAAATAAGCCTCAGTAACTTCCGTTCATTAAGGAAACCAAAGTACCAGAAAAATATTTGGCTTCTTTGCAAGACTTAGACACCCCTAGAATATTTTCTGTCTTTGAACACCGGCTAGTATTGCAAAACTATAAAGCAGCCCTGTTAATTGTTCTATACTGTGTTTCACATACTAAAATATGCATACATGTTCTGATACATATATACACAGAGACAGAAGCACACACATTTATCTTCATAACCCTCTTTTTAATTGAACAGCTGGTCGATTGGAAGACAGGTTTCCTTGTAATCTCTCATTTGCATTTGGCTCAAAGGTTGAAGTAGGCTTTAAATTCTCTGATGTTATGTGTTCTATTATCAGGCATCTTAATTTACAGAATATTCTCTGTGAAAGGAAGAGGGAAGTATAAATATAGAACTGAAAAGAAGTGTGACAAGAATTTTATAGTTAAACCATAAGGATATCATAATGTTAGTTAAATCATCAAAACTCTGTCTGGATAGAATTAAAAAGGTAAGGCTTTGTAAAATCTTTTAATTAAGAGACAGTAAAACATTTTTTTTTCAGAAGTGTAATCTGAGCTTTGAAATAAATGTAACATGCAGTAAAGCACAGACCAATCATTACACTCCAAAGTCATTTTTGCAAGGAGAAGGAAATTTGCTAAGCCCTTTCCTAAGTGTCAGAGCATTTGATATCACATAATTACAAACTTCGCCCTCTGTCTCTCCTGACTTCATCATTTAAATAGCTTTTTCTTATAGGTGATGCAATCATGTAATAGGAAAAAAAAAACAACAAACCAAACATAACCCTGAATCTGTTGTTTGTGCATTCATGAAAATTTCATTTGAATGTAAATTTTGTCACAAAATTATATTTTCAACATAAATATTTAAATAAAATCAGGATTTTTATATCAGTGGTCTGTAATTCATTACCTCCATACCTGAGAAGAACTGAAGTAAAAGTAGCCATCCTATAGCAGGATGCTTCTGCTGGTCTGTGCAAACTTATATAGTGGAATATGGTTGCGTTTTTGAAAAAACACAGGGAAGTTTCACAAATGCCCGGGACAACTATAGAGTCCTGTGGTAATTTTAAATTAACATAGCACTGCCTAAATGGCTAATGAAATTGACAAGATGCATTTTCAAGTAATCATCTAATCCAAAAGAATAAACAATTAACCTTATAAGGAGCCACTTAATCAAAACAATTTGAGAAATAACTCTTGAATTTGTTGATATGTATGTTGACATGGTTTTTACTTCTTTTGAAATTAATCAAACAGTGCTATAGGAAAAAAGACATTTATATGATGTTATACAGTGTATTTTACTATGCTTTTAATTAATGCTGATCAGTCTAATTTACCAAGAAGTTTGCAACCTGTAATGAGGAGAACATAAACTGTTCTGAAATAATCACAGTAATGTTAGAACTTGCAGCACTATGAAAATTAAGGTGATAGAAGAAGCAATATTTTGTTTTTATTTCCCACAAAAGATGAGTTTTTAAATTTAGAAACAATCAGGTTACCATCAGATGGCCCCAGTACAGGTATATGCAAGAAATCTGCTATTTGGGTTTTGTAACACAGAGAAATATCGAACATTAATTTCAACTCATTCTCATTAGACTTAAATATATTAGTAGAATCATTCAAACTGTTGGTCTTTTAATTCTTGTAATGAATAAAAAAGTTCCTTCTGTTGCATGTTGTCCATTAGTCTGTTCATTGAACACATGGCCATGTGAGCAGCTAGGTGCATCCACAATACATTAAAGTCTCCTTTAAGTGTAGCTTCAAGCTTCCTAGGGTTTTCCCAGGATAGTTGTCTATGAAGAAAGCAAGGGGGACAATACTTTATTTCCCATTTTGACTTCCTCTTTCATAATATAGATCGTATTACGTATTTTCTTATTTATTTATTATTGTAAAAAAAAAATCTGAAGTTTACAATCCAACCCTTTCTCTCTCTCTCTCCCTTTTTAAAAGGAAGATTATGTAGCAGAAAGCCTGAAAACCCCAGTTTAACAGAGTGTTTTTATACAACTGAATGACAAAATACATCTCATGTGAGAGGATGTGGTGGGTTGACTCTGGCTGGACAACAGGTGCCCACCAAAGCTGTTCTATCACTCCTCAGCTGGACATGGGAGGCTTGTCGATCAGGATAAAGATGGGGAGATAATTCACCAGTTACCATCATGGGCAAAACATGGACTTGACTTGGGTAAATTGGTTTAATCTATTACCAATCAGATCAGAGTGATTTCAAGTCCCTAAAGATTTGAGCCCCTCCCGATTTGAACTTTCCTTTTTCTTTTCTTTTTTTTTTTTTTTTTGTGTGTAGTTGTTAATCAATAACTGTAGCTAGACAGTTACAATTAGACAATTGTAACACCCACTCTGGCATGCGGACCTTCATGGGCTGCAGGGGGAGACCCTGACTCACCTTAGTCTTCACCACTGGCTGCAGGGGAATCCTCACTCAGCCACCTAGAGCACCTCCCCACCTCTTTTTTCCCTGACCTGGGTGTCTGCAGAGTTGTCTCACTCACGTATTCTCATTCCTCTCTCTGGCTGCAGTTGCTGTTGTGCAGGCTTTTTTTCCCCCTTCTTAACCAAAGAGATGCTACCACCACCACTGATGGACCCGTTCTTGGTCAGTGGTGCCTTTGTCTTGGAGCCAGCTGGCATTGGCTTTGTGAGACAGCGGGGAAGCTTCTGAGAGCTTCTCAAAGAAGCCACCCCTGTAGCCTCCTTGCTACCAACACGTGACCGTGCAAACCCAACACACAGTATGTTCATGTTTGAGTGAATTTATTAAGTTAAATGCAGTTTCCAGCTCTACGAACATTTATTAAAACAGGCACATTTATCAAATCTGGATCTCCTCAGTAACTAGTACTAGTGGCTAGTAACTAAGCCATAGCAAGTACTTTGTCTGAGTCAGGGCTAGATTTACTGGCTGAGGAAAGGTCTGAAAGGGCTTTGCCCTTCCCCATGCACCACCATCTGCCGCTTCCCCGCTGGAGCACCATGAACTCACATGTTCTCCATGCAGTGTGCATCTGCTAGCCAACTCCTTAGCAGTGTCTGCAGTTGCCAGAGTAAAGGAAAAGATGTGGTACTGTGCAGGACACACTTCATCCTGTTTCTAGCTCTGTCAGGCAGGGGAATGGTTCAGCTCTTTCATTCTGCTACATCCAGCCAGCTTTGCTTCTGAACATCTGGCAATGGGAACACATAGCTACCTGTTTGTCCTTGATCTTTTTTAGTGATATAATTAGGGCACTCACTTTTAGTAATAAGCTTGTGCATTTTTTTAATAGTTCTTTTTTCTTTCAGGACTATTTCCCCTTTTCCAATGTCCACTGTTTATGTCTAAATGTGGAATAAATTATTCATCTTTTCTGGCCTTCATTTCTCCTTCAGTAAAATTAAGGAAGATTTCTAGTAACATTTAATAATAAATAACAATTAAACAGTAATATTTGATTTTAAACAATAATACAACCTCTTTCAGTAGTTTCAAATGGCCAGTTTATCCAAAGCATATTTTCTTCAGTTGTGTTACAAAGTGAGGTTTCTGGCATTCCCTTGTCTCTAATCCAGTTCATTGTGAGATATGTGCACTCATGTATATGTTATTGTTTCCTAAAGGATCACCAAGATTCTTATTCTGTAAGCTGTACTTCTCATGCATATCTTCCCTGTGCTCCATCAAATCTACCCTTACTATCTGTGGCAGTGATGCTGTGGAAGGCAGTAGTAGCTGACATTACACATAAGCATAATCCTATAGTTTGTGAGACTCTCTGTTAGGGACCCTTTAATTTGATGGCAAATTGTTTTACTAATTTTTATATTTTATCACATATTTAAATAACTTCCAAAAGACTTCATTTTGAATTTTCAATTTGCCAAAAAAATTTGACACAAAACATAAAATAAAATAAATTACCCCCAAAAAATAAAATGGTGTTAAATTTTATGGAATTAATGATTCTTCTGACAGAAGATTCAAAGCAGTGAGTTACATTTCCAAGAAAAATCAAAATTGTAATGAACAAAAAACATCTCTTAATGCAGGAAATAGCTTTCCAGTTATGGATGTTTCATTTTTTCAGCAATTTTAATATAAAGTGAAGTTTGACAAAATAGTAAGATAAATAAAGCACCCTGCAAAACCTCTCAAGAATTTTCTATTCTAAAGTGTAACAATTTCCTCAGAACTGTCCTTGAACAACAGGAATGAGTTATGCTGCATGTCAAATGGAATAAAAGACTTTGTTCTACCGTCATCCAGTAGAAACCTGGGTCCATATGTTTTCATTTGAACACACTGTGTATTAACTTTTGCACACAGCAGTAAGCATGTATAACAATCATCATTCACAGTTTCTATGCAACTGTAAAATATTATAAATCGTATATGTAAATATTAGTAGATTTTAAATGCAAACTGTCTTTACTCTTGGAAGTAAACTGTCATTGTAATTTACTGCACACTGTATGGCATGTATTCTAGGTCTGATATTTACCTTATGCTACTCTATACTATGGCAAAAACGCCTTAGGAGAGGTTTCTGACCAATGTGACCTCAAGCTAAGATCAGAGGAAAATTAAAACCAGTATTGATATTATATATCTGTTTTATCAATTTACTGGACAGAAGAAAAACAGATATTTAAGAATGAGGTACTTCTGAGGTCAAAGAATGCCTTAAGAAATTGATTAAATCATTGCAGCTTATTTTTTCTCATGATTTTTTTCCCAAGCTTCATCCTATCCTCATTTAGATTTCCTAGAACAGTCCTGTATCCATTAGCTCTTTCCCCTACCAATGGTTGACAGATTTCATGATTTATTACTGTTACTGCTTTTTTAACACAGATTGCTGTACAATGACAAACATCAGTCTAGAGTGCAGCGTGAACATTCATATTTTTACTTTTTTTTTTAACAAAGTGATGAAAGAGAATTAGGGTTGCTTTTTGTCAGCAAAGTATGTTTATGGTTTCAACTTTATACAGTCATCTGAACCTTAGATCAATAAATTATTCTTCCTGTGTCTATTTTTCCACATAAAAGAAGATTATAAAACCTTAAAATCTGGTGGGCTTGGCTTTCTAATAGCAATTTAGCTAAGAACAAAAAAAACCCAACTTTAATTTTAATATTTCCCCACAAAATTATGAACAGGCTCAAATTCAGTGTTCATTTAAGCTATATTGTATTTTCTTTTTATCTGCTGTTGTCTGAAAATATAAATATTGTCTGTCTTTTACATGAAAGAAATGGATAATCTAATTTTCTAACATATCCTAGAATTGTAATCCATACTTCACTTCTATGGTGACATTTATGATGCTATTTTTCATTTCACTTCAGTGTACCTCATGTTAAAGAAAAAGATCAACCCAAATAGAGAAATCATCCATTAAAAGAAAGGAGCAAAGCACTTATTGCCTTAATTCAATTACATACACAAGTGAGTTAAAAATACTTCAACACACTTCTTCAGCAGGACCTGGAACACTGAACAAACAAGTCACAAGTAAAGTAAAACTAACATTATTTTAGAATTTACAGCATTTTTGAAATATTTACTTATTAACTCTTCTGGAGCCTCCCTCCATACTTGTTCATGGCCCAAAAGCCCCATTTCAGCCCAGCCTGGGGTCATCAGTCCCTGGCTTGGGGTGGACAGGGCAGGTCCTCTCTTTTCCAGACCTAGACAAGGAGGCCCTTCTTTATCTATCCCATGGGCAGCCCCTGCTGTGAGATCCTGGATCTGAATCTCACTGAATTATTGATATGGGTCGGAACCAACTCGCTGGGTGAGTGTGAGTGTGCATGTGGGGAAGGGCTGGGCATGGACCTGCAGGTCCATGGTAAGGGCTGCACATTAGTCCTGTGCTGAGGGCACAGGGCAGAGCCCGAAGGCAAAGCCTGCTGCCCATGCAGAGCACAGGGCAAGGCTGAAGCCTGTGTGGCTGGGCTGTCAGTCGAGGCAGAGCTGCCTGGCAGCCCACCCACACCACAGCCCTGCAGCCTGTGTCTGGCTACAGCACAACTCACTCTGGCCTGGAAGGCACTGACTGGACATCCTGCCTGGGAGGACTCCATAAATACAAGAGACTCCACATGGGCTTTCTCCCTCTCTAGCTTGCACTATGTGAATCATTGAATCCTGTCAGTAACTATTCTCCTCTCCTTTCTTTCTCTCCTTCTTTCTTCTCTCTTCCTTTATTCCTTTTAATATGTTTTCTTCTCTTACTCTTTTTCCTTCTCTTGTGGATAACTTAAACCAATGAACTGTGTTTTACTAAAGCTGGTATATGGATTGTTTTAGTGGGTGTTTTCTGTGGAATGGGTCTTTGTGCTGAATGGTTTAGTGAAATATTTTTTTCTTGGTTGTATTTTACTCCTGTAAAAACCTGTTGCCAAAATATCTTATTTTTTCTCACTAAATTAAAAATAATTTCTCTTATAGAAGAGTGTGTGACTCTTTCTCCAGATGCTAATTAGAGGTTGTAATGAACCAAAAGGCTTTTAAAAAGTCTTAAATAAACATGTAACAGCTCTGGGCAGTTTATAGCTTAATCCGGAGTGCAACACCTGCCTCCAGAATTCACTGATTATTTCAGGATTATCTTTGAAAATTGAAGACACTGAAATATCATTAAAATTTGAATTTCACATATCAGAAGTATTCGTCATTGTATTTCTTCTTGGTATATCAAATACAATTAATTTGGGGACTTCTAACAGAAGCACGGTTGTAGGAGTTATAAGTCAGCAATGAGATGGAAAAAAGATTTGACCTTCTGATTGTTGCAACCGTTTTCTCATAAGGGCTAATTTTAGCAGTACCAAGGCTATGTAGGCAAAAACATTTTGTACGTTTTCCAGCTTAAAGTTCCCTAAGGGTAGTATCATAGAATTGTTTAGGTTGGAAAAGACCCTAAAGATCATTAAGTCCAACCCAGCACTACCAAGCTGAACACTAAACCGTGTTACCAAGGTACCACATCCACATCTTTTAAATACTTCGGGGATGGTGACTCAACCCTGTGCAGCCCATGCCAATGCTTCACGACCCTTTCAGTGAAGAAATTTTTTCTAATATCTGACCTAAACCTCCTCTGGTAAAACTTGAAGCTGTTTCCTCTTGTCCAGTCTACTTTGGAGAAGAAATCAAGCTATACCTTGCTCCAACCTCCTTTCAGATAATTGTAGAGAGTGATAAGGTTTTTCCTAAACCTCTTTTCTCCAGGCTAAACAGCCCCAGCTTCCTCGGCCACTCTTCCACTTGTGCTCCAGACCTTTCCCCAGCTTCCTTACGCTTTTCTGGACTCACTTCAGCACCTCAATTTCTTTCCTGTATTGATGGGTCCAAAACTGAACACAGGATTCAAGGTGCAGCCTCACCAGTGCTGAGTACAGAGGGACAATCACTGCCCTGGTCCTGCTGGCCACACTGTTTTTGATACAGGCCATGACGCCATTGGACTTCTTGGACACCTGGGCACACTGCTGGCTCATGTTAGGCAGCTGTCAACCAGATCCTTTTCTGCCACACAGCTTTCCAGCCACTCTTTCCCAAGACTGTAGTACTGCATGGAGTTGTTATGACACATATGTAGGACTCGGCACTTTTCCTCATCCAAACTCATACCATTGACCTCAGCCCATTGATGCAGAATGTCCAAATCCCTCTGCAGAGCCTTCCTACCCTCGAGCAGTTCAACACTCCACCCAACTTCATGTTTTCTGCAAACTTACCAAGGATGCACTTGGTAACTTTTTGTAGATGTTAAAGATATGATACAGAACTGGCCCAAATACTGAGCTCTGGCAATAATATGCATTATATTACATGGTAAAACAAGTAACGTGTTCCTTACGGTAAGTGGATCAGCCAGGAGATTTTTGTATGCTGCATACTGACACTGCCCTCAGACTATTTTCTGTATTTGTTCTGAGGGTGTAAACTGTATCAGGGTGCTGCAGGTGCATTTCTATCAAATTAAATAAAGGAAAAGAAGTCGGATAGAGACACTTTCTCTCTTATTTAGTCTTGCACCAAGCTAGATATAACTCTTGGAATTCATTTTTATTCTTTCTCTTAATTTCTTTTTCTTGCAAAGGTGTTCTTAGATGCATACATCAGGATAGCCATGAAGAAACATGCATTAAGAATAATGTGATATTTGAAATGAACACATATATATTACAAGTTTCATTTGTGTATCCAGGGTATCCATAAATTTCCACATTAGGTAAATGAGATGGGTAGGCAAGAATGCTTCTTTCTCTTAGCCTTGATTTATAGGTAAAATAAGAAAAAAAAGTTAAGGTCACAGCTAGTACTTTCAGTATATCAACTCATTGTTTATGAGCCTGTGCATTGGTGACAAAAGGGTCTCCCTGTTGAACATAAACATGCTTTTTCCAGCCTGAAAGCTTATTCTCTCTACATCCTTTCCCATAATCTTGGTAAGAGGCGAACAAGTGAAACGTTGATAAAGGTCAAACTGCTGCTACACCCAGTGGCTGGTTTCTCTGTTCACTTCATTACATCTCAGAAAAAGCTATTTGGATCCCCCACAAAAAATTGTTTTTTTTAAATAGGTGAAGACAAGAACTATAGCACAGTTTTCACACTGTATTCCTCAATGAAAGGTGAAATAAGCATAAATAAGAAAACTAATAAGCCCAAACCTTAAGAAAAACAAGTAGTTCAAATTTGAAACTCTGAACTACAGTCAGAACTGGGAAGTAGTCTCCAGGTTTAATTTGGGGATTAATCAAAGAAAACGCTGAACACTTGCATGGCTGTTCAAACTCCACATGCAAATGACATGGGCAGTCCTAGCTGATTACTACATACAGTGGCTGGTCAGGCTAGCTTACTGAAAACTTTATGAGCTAAAACATTGGCCAGGAACATAGTCGTTGCCAACCCCATCACATGCAGATAAAATATCTTTTATGGTCTTTTAGTTTCAGTCTATAAAACCAAAAGAGCTTTATAGCGCAAATGAAAATTAATTACACAATTACCTTTCACCTGTGTAGGTTCTAAAAAAAACCCCACCAACAAAGCAAATCCCCAACAAAAAAGATAAAACAACAACAAACATGTTTTATTCTCATGTTTAGTGTTGCCTTTCTGCTTGACTCATGGCTAAGAAAGACAAACCCAAAAGATTTAGCAAAACCTTTTTTCCCAATCCCTGTTATACCTTGTCCCTTCTGAACATCACAGCTGAGGTATCTCACCAACCATATTTTTCTTGTGACAAAATTTGCCTGAAGTCTTCAGCAAACAATACTAGTAAAAAAGGCATGGTTAACAGACTTCAGCCTCCTGGAACCCCGCTCAGATTGGCAGGGACAGTGAGGACACTGCTCCTCACCCTGACCTGGAAGCCCCAGAGTGGCTGGTGGGTCAGAGAGACCCCACCTGGAGGGGTTGGCTGTAAGGACCAGAGCAGATAAAACCAAGGGCATGTGTTTGCCTTGTGTCAAGGCCCTACCATTGGACTTCTGAGAGCTGGTCTTCTACACGGCTTCAGCGGTAGCTATCGAGTCTGTGTCTCCCTCTTTCTCATGCTCTCTTCTTGATCCCTCTGCTTCTCTTTGTCTGCTCCTTTCTTGATACTTAGGGTGCTTTGGAGCTGGAAGGATTTAATCTTGACGTAAGTGTTGTAGAGTTGGTTGGATTTTGACTTCAGTGTTGTGGATTAATAGTACATGTTGAACCAGTATTGTAGTGCAATATTTTTGTCTAGCTTGTGTGGTGTCCTTTGAAACTTTGGCCAAGTGCCCTTATCTACTTTGCTAAATTAAGAAAAAAAATTCCTTGGGAACAAGCCCATGGCTTATTCTCTTACTGCTATCTCAAGAACCCTCTATCTATATATTAAAGTAAAATTCATACCCAATCCTGTGAGCCGGCAGCTCCTGGGGCTGGAGTTTTACACCACCATACAGCTGCATCTTTTGTTTTTCTGTGACTTTGCTGTTCTAAGTCCATCTTGGTCACAATTTCCGCCTCCTATAAGATGGAACAGAAGTTCATGTATATTGAATATTTTCAGGACCATAAATCATCACATATGCGCTTCTTTTCACTTCTTTCTCTAAGTGTGCTTGTTTTAGGGAATATGCAGCTTACGATATCACTGGATTCTGCTTTATACTGGAAAATCCACTGAAAGATCTAGAAAGATTACATTGCATATCCATTACTTGTTTTCACCTAACAGATTTCATTTAAAATAAAACCTGGATAATCAATTAATGTATTGACATTTGCATGTCCAAATTCTTAAGGAAAGAAAGTCACACCAGACTGTGATAATTTTACTTTCTACTAAAAGAATTATGTGCTTATTTTTCTTAGAATCTTGCATGCTTGCTTATTCTCTGGGGTTTTGTGTAACATTTAAAAACAACGTCAAGATTATCGAACAAACAAAGCTGAATGCTATAGTTTAAAAACATCAAGTAATAACCTTATATCAAAGATTAATGTCAATATAGTGACTTGAATTCCTGGAAAATACATGAAGCAGATATGTACCTGGGCTAGTCTTAAACATTTATCTTTACTACCAGGATCAACAGCAATAATATATTCATTAAAGCTTTTAAATAGTTATTCATAGGCACAGTGTAAACATACTTCACACAGCTGTGGCCAAAAGATGAGCTAGAATTTAGAGTGAGCAACAAATGGGATAGAAAATAATGCAGACATTATTTTAGCGTGAATCAGTGACATTTTTATATGTATGTAAAATATTACATGATATATATATATAACATGAAATTTTCCGTGAATAATGGAGAAACTGCTGGGAAGATAAACTGAACTTTAAAAAAAAAAAAAGGGAAGATTCACCCCTTTTGTGAATCCTTCACCAGTGTTTATCTTCAGTATACCAGGCAAAAATGGCAAATGACATTAAATACCTGAGAAGTCACAAAAGGTGGTAACCAAGGGAAATTAAAAAAAAAAAAAGAACTTTAAAATAAATAAAGCCCACTAAACCTCCTTAATTTTCAATCCAATTTCTTATTTGTGTATACAAAACTATCATTCATAATTTTAGTCAAATTTTACTTACGAAAGTGATGCTTTTTTTTTTTTTTTTACCTTCCCTTGAGGTGTTCAGTGCTTGTCTTCTCATTTGTCAGAACACAGTTAGATGGAGCTCAGATCAGATCTGGTGCAAACACTTCCATATTCAGGTTCTGTTTTCTATTTCCACTCCTTGAGATACACTTTTTAATTCCTTAGGCAAGCAAAAGATCTTATTTGCCATCAGGGAGAGAGTTAACAGAAGTAGTTCTTCATCTTCCTGGATGACAGCAAAGACTGGAGAAAAATTCTTTGTGTGGGCTTAGAATCTGATAGAGACAGTGTACACCTACAGTGAGTATCCAGGTGGAGTGACATTAATCATATGCAGTCTTACCTAAACTCAGCAAAATCTCTGGAAAGTGTCTCATGGATGTCTGTACCTAAAACAAGATTTAAACCAGTGGGAACAAGAAGATGTACAAAGAGACTTGAGAAAAAATTTTTTTTCCGCTTCTGGTCTGTTACCATTGGTCACATGCTTTGAAATGATATATCAGCATAAACATTGTTATGTCCGTTGGGCAAAAGCAGAGGAGGATGAAGAATATAATCAATCCTTTTAAAATGCCATATTATGTTGCTCCAAGAATGTCTTTTATGTTGAAATGTTGTCAATTCCAAACACAAAATACCTTGGAATTTGCATCAGAATGATGCTATAAGATATTTTCTGGTTCATTGCACTGCAATGTAGATAAATTTTTGTCTCCAAGACTAAATCATGGAATACCTTAAGGTATTCTGCACCCTTATTTCCATCAGCAACCTAGGAAGTGATTATCCCATTGAACCACCTATGCCCCACAGGTCTCATTCAATCATTTTTCTGTTATGCTATATTCAGATGCTGCTGAATTTGTTTTCCAAGAGGCAGGGTCTCTGATATCAACTGACTAGCTGTTTTCATTAACAGAAATCACGTGATTAGCAAATGAGCTACTATAATGCCCTGTAAATAATGAAATGTGAGGGGGTTTTTTTGGACATGTATCTTTGATTGGTTTCTTAGAAATAAAGATATGTGATGTGAATAGTACAAAGAGACAAATACATGCATATTTAATGATAACATATTTCTATCCTTCTATGAGTCTCAGTGATAACATATTTTCTATATTCTTAAGTCTCCTCCTTTTTTATTCTATACAATTCCATGAATAGTAACTGCATTCCTAAGAAACCATATATATATATGTATAATCGCGTCTTGTCGATATCAACTGGGGAGTCTTTCTGCTGTGCCTTTTGCGACCGGACTTGTCTGTCTCGCATTGGCCTTTTTAGCCACCAGCGCGCTTGTAGCAAGCGTGGGTAGTGCCCTTCCCAAATCTTCGTTCGCGAAGCCTAGCCATGATGATGATTGATGATTATATGTATATTACATCTTTCAGAACCAGTCATGAGAAAATCCTTTACTGTATTGTAGCATAAGAAATTAGCAAACCTTTGCTTTCAGTGTGTCTCTTACACAATATGAAGCATGAAATAATGCATTTTAGTTACAAAGAGTCCTATTTTTATAGAGAGAGCTTGATAAAATCAACTACTATTTATTTTATTTCTGTTTTACTCTTTTGGATTTTACAGTCTTTTGCACTGTTACTCTGGATTGCTTACCATGTGTAGGCACTTTCTGTATTTGACTCTCCCAATCTGTGATCTAATGTCCAATAAAGCCTGTTTGTATTCTGAAGGAATAAAAGAATATAAACACAGATATTCATTTGCGTTCGTTGAATGTAGGTGTGTATGTTCAAACACAAGTAGGAAAGAATGTCAAGGTAAAGTACATTAAAATAATTTATGTGAAACCCAAATTTAGATGTGTAGATACCGCCATGAAATATTTTACTTGTCATAGAGATATGAACTATTTTATCTGTCATGGAAATGTTGACTTTTATTTTAAGGTACTATCAAACAGCAATGGTATTGCTGCATTATTTATCAAGCAACTATTCAATAACAAAAACTCAAGTTGCTGCTTTAGATTTATTAGATATCCGTTGTTGAACAGGATGAGTAGTTCAAATATAGATCACTACTGTAGGTCACCAGCTGGTGAGAGGAATTGTTGTCATGCTGCTTTGCTGATCTGGGGCCCTTCCAGAGCTGCTACAGATATTGCCATGGAAAAATTAACTGAAATGAAGCCAAAACCCACATGCTTGATTTTCCATGTAAGTGCAGTCAGTTGAATTAGACTAAGATCACTCATGTGCATAAAATTAGGGAGATGTTGAAGCAGTTAGTAGCCCAGTAGAGTAAAGTTTGTTCCTAATGAAATTTCTAGTCACAAAAAGCTGAAGATAAGCTAGATTTTTTTATTATTATTATTTTTGTTCTGGTTTTATGCACTGCAACACAAGGAAAATGAATTAGATACTGTCATGACAGAAGGTTCAGTTCCTTTTTGCACCTCTCCCTATAGAAGTCATCCATTTCTAACTCAATATTAATTCTGTCTTAAAACAGGTAAAGTAAGTTTTTTTTGTCACAGCATTAAACCCACAGGTGTTCAAATCCACAACAGACTCTGAAATATAAAAATATTACACATATAGTTTGAAAACCTGATTTCCAGAATCTGGAAAAGTAATGTGCAGTGGGATTCAGTTTAAGATTCTGACACATAAACTCTCATCTAATTTCTAGTGTCTAGGGGCAAATTACACGACATCACAGTCTTGGAGCTTCCATAATAGTCAGTGGAGAGAAACTGAGTGTATCAGTGCAGTGTAGAGAAATGCGGAGTTGATTGGTCACCAGATGTTTTCTTTAGGATGAAGCAAATCTTCTTAGCTGAGTTGATTGAATTGTCTAAGGAAGCAATTTGGTTGCCCTAAGGTGTTTAAGATGACATGATGTATTCTTCCCAGTCTTCAGCTATTATATCAGAAAACCATAAGGCTTTTTTAGCCCTGTTTCCTATTGGCCAATTTCGTACAGGTGTCTTGGGATGACTGTATTCACAAAATCAAGTTCTGTATCTCCACTGACCGCAATGGAAATTTAGACACTAACTCATACATTGACACCTACAGCACAATCAAGTTGCCTAGATATAGGTAATTTATATTATCTAATATAGCTTCAGATGTAATATATCTTTTTGTCCTTCAAATAGGACAAAAGACCTAAAAAATATTTGTACTCGTCTATAGTGGTTGATAAGAGGACAAATATGATGCCCTGAAAATTCTCAAGTGGCACTAGATAATTTTATCTAAATAATGTATTTGTTCTCAGGTTTAGATGACTTAAATTTGCATCTCACTGAATGTATATCTATTATATCTCTAGAGCAGCTGTATTACACCTGTAATGTTCAGTAAAGTCATTCAGCCATTTCAACATTGAGACAACATAAGATGGTATGAATTGGCAGTTGAAATGGCAAAGATATAATTTTTACCAGTTTTGTAGTATTTACCCTTTCATGTTATTCTACTCTATTACCTGTTTGCAAGAAGTTACACTAAACCATATTCTCATATTCTATAACATTTTCCTGTCAAAAAACAGTAAAACAAGTTTTCTGAAAGTCAAAGCCATAGCAGTGCAAGGCATAACCAAGAAATATGCTACATCTTTGAGTATTTGCACATACAACTTCACTCAGCACAATTCTCTCACAGAAAAAAAACCAAAACACAGGGTTGAATTTTGTGTTTTTTACTGATTTATGATTTAGAATTGTAAAGTGACAGAAGGCACCATGGCATCTTAGGTGTGTGTATATTTACAAGTAAGCTAGTATGTAGTGGTTGCATAGCTTGCTTATTTTACTGCATAAGAGCTCATCTGGTAAACTCCCACAGGCAATAAATTTCAGTGATACCAAAAACATTTTCACAGGAAAAAGAACTGCTCTTGCTCAGGAAGTTACCTTCATGTTCCAGTACAAATTGACTGCTTGGTTACTTATACTCCTGGAAATTATGAAGTCAAATGAGAAATTGACACAGATGCAGAGCTAACAGTTGGTTGAGAAACAATATGTTAGAAGACTGAAGTTAATTCTATTTAGAATTCAAGCAACACAATTTGAAGCTTTTGCAGGATACGTGTAGATTGACTGTTCATAAATGCCTTTAATTCAAAGATTTTTAAAATAAAACTCATCTGTTGTATAAAAATTATGCCAAATATTCTTGGTTTTTCTGGCAACAAAGAGCTAGCCTTTGTCCCTAGAGTGCAAGTGATTGGCTCACAGAAAAATCAAAGACTTTGTTCCAAAAAAGTCTTTGTTCCAAAAGAAGTCCTTGAGAAGACATAGTTTAATACAGATAATAGCCATATGCCAGATATACTTCCTGGAAGATCTCAATCCCATACACATGTACTATGTGAAAAGTATAACTGATTGGAAAGATATAGAGCTGATACTAAAAAAAAAAAAAGGGAAAATATGGTCTTCAGTGATGTCCTTGATATTAATATTGAGGAAAAATTCACAGAAAATCACACTATTCCTAATATATTTATATAATTTCTTTTCCAAGTGTACTCTCTAGTGTATTTTTAATTGATAAATTTTACTTATGCTATCTAATAATAAAAATACAATATCTGTTACGTGATTATGACAATTAGAAATTAATGGCTCTGTTCAAGATTACAACTCAGAGGCAGAATACAGTCCATTGTTTTGATGCTGCTGATGGTGAGGGTAATGGTGATTATTGTAACTGGTAATGAAAACTGTTCCTAATATCTTCAGTAATCTCAAAATATGTTAGGAAAAAATACTGTATAGTAAGATAATACTCTTTTTACAGTTTTAGGAGTGCATATTTGAAAAGTATTATGACTGTAATACATTTGTAACTTTATACTAACCAATTCAAAACTACTCAAAGTTCACACTGGCTTATAGTATTTAGTTTGTAATTTTGTTGTTCTTATCAGTGAGCTCAGCTTCTCAGGTTTTAATGCCTAAGCATTACAGTTCTAATCACAGGATCAGTAATTTTGGTTAAATAGTCTAGTTTATTTTGATCAATTAAAAACAATTAAAAAATCAGGAAATATTTTGAGTTAAAAAAATAAATCTGTAGTAAATATTTTATCTTTGATCTTTCCCTTTCCTATTTTTCCCTTCTATTTTCCTTCTTCCCAACTCAACCTCTTCCCCTCTCACCATCTAATGTTGTTAGGGAATAATTAATTATCTCAATTCCCAAGAGAATTTCTTATGCTTCGGGCCTGCAGAGGTGATTTGCTTTCCTATTACAGGACTTTTGTTTGAAATAATACTTTGGGGAGCAGGGATGCAGGTCAAAATATGCCACTGATCAACAGATTGCCATAACTACCTGGTTATGGGAGAATTATCTTTTCTTCTTTCTAGTCCTACAGAGATGAAAACATTCTGAGTTATTTAATAGCTGCATTTATTTAGTATTTATTTATAAAGGACACACACACACAGGGCATTTATTTAGTATGCAAATAATAAAGTATCTCAACAGCTCTAACTGGCAATTCTCATCTCAGAACATTAGTCTTTGGCTTGTATACTTTTGTGGCAAAAGACAAGTCAATTCTATTTCTGCCCTAACTGATGAAAAATAGAGGGTCTTGACCCTGAATTTTTGTTAGAGCTTGTTTCGGTTCAGTTGTTCCCACTGCAAGGGAAACAGCTTGTTTTTCATTTGAGAGAGTCAGCAGGAAAAAATCTGTTCTCCATGCTAGCTCTTTTCAGAGCAGACATTTACAACTGACCATCAATGTTAATTTACAGGTATTAGTGTCTTACAAACACAGAGCCTTCTGCTAAATGCTTGAGTGAAAGATGAATGTGAAATCCATTGAAAATTGTTGGGATTCATCCTTAACATAACCACATTTGGAGAGTATCTTTAGACAGCATGATTGTATCCACTTATAAAAGGTGAGTCTAAAGAAGAGCTCAAGGATTTATAAATTATTTTGAAGGGATGCAAAAGTGCAACCTAAAATATTTTAAAGGTCCTGATTTTCAGTAAGTGATAAGAATTTTCATCAGCACTCATCTCTTCAAGTACAAGAAATCTCTGGCTTAGTTTTAGTTTCTTCACACACAGTCTAGAAAACACAAGTGAACTGCTTATAAGAGATAAGTTTTTTACATTTTTTAAAACTAACACTTGTCCAAAAATGCTACAAGGAACAAAGGACTGAACAGGATCTCCTTGGTCAGCCCTTACATGAAGTTTTATTTTAATACATGAAGTATTAATGTAATCCCCTGCATCAGTTTGTCATGACCCACTTAAAAATCTGCTATACCTGTATTTTGTGCCCTGACAGCTGTTACTTTTCTTCTAAGAATAGTTAGTTTGCCACAGATAAAGAGGGAACTACTAGTAGAAAGCACTGGGTACTGTAAATGACAAGAAAGCAACCTTCATTTGGCTGCTGACTTTCTTATCAGGTATGACACCTTCCAGCTTGTTGTACCTTAAAAGTTTCTTTTATTGTATCCCCTCAAAAGACCCAGAAAACTCATGGATTTATTTTTATGAACATGTGAAAGCAAAAGCTGGTAAATTGAGTATCTGAAGCATTTTCTTAAAACTTATCAGGAGGAAAGCTTGTTGCTATTTTTGATAGTACCTAATCTCATAATAGCTGACCAAGGAAATTAATGAAATTTTTGTTTTAAAACATTGGAAATTATTTTAAGCTAAAATTTCTATGTTTTATTGAGAGAAGGTTGTGAAGCTTCTTTTCTTGTGCTTAAGAAAACATACACAAAAAAACAAGCTCTGTAGGATCTGAATACAATAAAAATGCAGGGCAGGAGCAATTCAGAGCATGGATCAAAAATCAAATCCCTTAAAATAACCTGCTTGGAGTTAAAGACTGAGAGCTATGGAGAGATTTTTCTTTAATAAATTATGTAAATTCAAGTTCAATTGTGCTAAGCCTGGACAAATGGAAAATTCATATGATATTAATCTTTCAAGAAAGAATTATCTTTTGCTCTAACATCAGTGAAAATGAGAAATTCACTAAGGTAAATGAGAGTATATGCCTCTGCTGTTGGTTTTACCAGGAAAAAAGAACAGAACACTTCTGTTCTTTGAGGTGAGTTGCCTTGGCAGATGGCAGCCCAGTGAGACAGGGAGGATTACACCAGGGTAGATTGTGCCGCAGGTTCTCAGGCCTGTCATACTCAGGTGCGGATGCTGAACCATAACAGGATGCAGAGATACTGTAGAAAGAGGTCTTTGACCAAGAGTATTCCACCATTTACCAATTTTTAAAAGCTTTTAATATGAAAAACTGTTGTACACTTTCATTTTTATTGAATAGAAAATTAGAAATTGGGTTTGCTGTGTTACAGGTCTGAGAAATTACAGAAATAAAAATGGCAAAATAAAAATTATTTTAACTTAAGAACAGCTATACCAGAGTTGGTGAGTGGCTACTGTAGTATACATTTAAGACATAGTATATACTTCCTTTGCTGTAGTGTTATTATAATGTACTCATCCTATACTTGCTGGGGTTAGAAAAGATGTGTTGTTATCACACATGCTGCCTGAGTAGGTGCAAAAGGAAAATCTACCATTTATTTTTCACAGTGGCAATACAATATTGTCATCACTTTCTATTAATTTCCCTGTAAATATTAGTATTGTCTGTCTTCCTTCTGACTGATGCTGAGCCATAAGCAGGCATTTTCATTGTACTAACTAAATGGCACTCACTTCTTTCTCCTTGGAGGTTACAGTGCTTTTATTCTATTTATTTACATGTTTAGAATTTTTCTGATGAAACCACATATAATAAGACAATGACAATTCATTCAGCCAAATTTTAAGCACAAACACTATCACTGGGGGATCCGTGGGTCCTGAAAAACACTTCTTGGCTGTTGTCGTGTGAAAGGGGGGAGTTTAAATTTTTGTCTGTCAATGATGCCAGGAAAGTTGAGACTCTTGTGTCTGACAATCTGTCAGCTTCTCATAATGAGACCCTTCACCTACAGATTCACAAGATAGGAGGGTGATTCAACTGCCCTTGTCAGGGGGACTCAACCAACAGTGTGAAGACCCCTCAGTGGACCCTGCCAGTAAGTAATGCCAGCATCTGGAAACACAAATTCTAACAGTTTGCAGAATAACACTCTTTATTAGTAAAATTGTGACAGATTAATAAAGTTTGAGGGCTGTCGGTGATAGGGTCTGACTGCAAAAATATGTTTTAAAGCCATCTACCAATTATTAAGCAAGCACAAGCTCTAATACGAAGCAATCTACTGCTAAATTATAGGGTAAACATAAACACAAACTCTAGTCCTAAAAGCAGCATTTAACATCTGTAAAGTATAATTCTTACCCCATAGGTGTGTCTGTGGGGAGGGGAAAATAGCCTCTGCCGCTCAGCTGATCCCAACAGTTTTGGAGGAGTCTTCCTCAATTTTTCCCCTTACTTTTATACTATTTCTTTATGTTTAGGTGGAGCTTGAGTGACTTTAGTCATAAACACCTTTTATTTCTGATTGGTGTAAAGTCCTCACACCATACGTACTGCCGGGGGGAGCATGGTCATGCTTGGCACCTGGAGAGGGAGTTCGACATGGTTCCTGGCTCAGCAGCAGAATGCCTTGTTCCTCCCTTGGCTGACAGGTACTGTGCAGTCTCATGAACTTTAGTGTTACCACAATGTTCCCCATCTCTGCTGGGCTCCATTCCATCCTCTGAGCAGATGATTATCACTGTATGGGGAGCATGTCGACTGCATTCCATCCAGGTGCTAGCAGCTGCAGTTTACTCTAGAATTCTTAGTCTCCTCTAAACTGTAGTCTCTTCCCTACCCATCATCCCACAGGTGTGTCGCAATATGCCTCTTGCAGATGACAGGCTCTTATAGTGCTAAGAAGAGTGAAGAAATAATTGATAATGTAATCAAAATTATTATTAGTCCAGTTAAACTGATGCTAATACCAGCAAACCAAATTATATACTTAATACAGCTAACTTGCATTAATAATGTGGTTAATTATCCTGATTTATTTTCACTCCTCCAGTGTATTGATAAAGCCAGTATCACAAGTCCAGAAAGAGTATGGTGGTACTGGTAGCTTTGGATGCTGCCTTTCTTTTTGATCTACATGTGAATATTCTTAAGTGCTTGTCAAAACCATCAGGTTACTTGTTTGTTCTTCATATGCCCTCAATTATATGTATAATTAATATTTATTACACGTTGAATATTTCTTTGTTCTCTGAGATCCCCTAAAACCAGTTTTACTGTCTGCTAAGCAATGGATAGTTGACCATTTATGATTAGTGTCTATAGCTGAGGGACTGGGTCTGAACTTTGAAGGTCCCTGTGGTTACCCATGACTCCACTCATCTATGCCACAATCCTTTTTTAGTGTCAGAGATAGCTTGTTCTGCTGCACACCATAGCTACAGACTGGCTTAGTTATGTGCTGCTTTTGGCTGGGATAGAGTTAATTTTCTCCACAGCAGCTGGTATGGGGCTGTGTTTTGGATTTGAGCCAAAAACAGCACTGATAACACAGGGATGTTTTAGCTGTTGCTCTGCAGAGCTTATGCAGAGTCAAGGCCTTTTCTGTCTCTCACCCCACCCCAGCGAGGAGGCTGGCGATGCACAAGCAGTTGGGAGGGGACACAGCCAGGACAGCTGACCCCAGTTGTCTTCAGGAATATCCCAGACCATATGACATCATGCTCAGCATATAAAGTGGAGGAAAAAGGAAAGCACAAGGACTTTTGGAGTGATGGTGTTTGTCTTCCCAAGTCACGGCCACATGTAATGGAGCCCTGCTTTCCTGGGGATGCTGAACACCTGCCTGCCCATGGGAAGTGTTAAATGAATCCCTTGTTTTGCTTTGCTTGTGCACAGCTTTTCCTTTACCTGTTAAACTGCCTTTATCTCAACCATGAGTTTTCCCACTTTTACCCTTTCAATTCTGTCTGCTGTCCCACCAAGGGGACTGCCTGAGCAATGAGCTGCTGCATGGGGCTGAGCTTCTGGCTGGGATTAGACTGTGAAAATCCATTATTTCCATAAATATGTCAGCACTATTGTGAGAGTAGGCATCACCCCACATCACTAGGCAAAGGTGATCTACAACATCTGATCATTCTCAGAGTGGATCAAGAAAGTACAGAGAAAGCCTGATAGACTTTTGCTGTTCTTACAAAGACTGTGGCCCATTATCAACATTTTCAAGGCCATATTTTTGGGACTATGAGGCTATAGATGCTTCTAGAGCTTTGTGAGGTTGTTATCAAGATCAAAGTTCCTTTTTCTTTGGAGCTGGGATGTCTTATAGGAATATGTTATGATATTTAGTTTAATTAGTAATCTTCCGGTTATAGCAGTTTTTATTTCAGGATATTATAAAATAATTTTCTCATATTTTTCTTCCAGTTTTTGGAATCTTCATAACTGGCCACAGTATTGGAGCAGCTAATGAAGTTCCCTATAAAACTTGCATTTAATTTTTGTTTTTACTTGGATTTAATAGTGAACCCATTACCATTTCTAAGGATCTTAAATATTATGCTGATCACTGCCAATTTTAGTCCTAGGGACATATTTGCATAGCAAGTAGAGAGATGCCTTAGCTTATTTTGTATACTATGGCCAAAAGCAAATTCAAGCTGACTCCTTTGGCTGTAAAAGCAGTGGAAAGGTCTTATGTCTTCCTTGGACGTGATTACACTGTTGAAATGCTTAAAGACCTCTCAGATAGAAGAGAAAATTGAAATAGGCCCAAGAGATGCATGGAGTCAGAATAAATGTAGCACAATATCTAACTAGGAAATGCACTGAGAAAAAAAAAAAGTATCACTGGAGTTAAGAAAACAATTTTGAAAAAAGTTCCTGAAGGAAACTAAAAATAAAACCAAATTTCTAAGGAGTCTGTAACACAGCACATTTCAGTTATACAAAAGATTAAAAATAAAGGAAGCCAGCGAGATTTACCAGAAGCCTATCCTTCTGTACTGGGTTTGCATGGATAGGTTGTGGTACTGGGAAGCTACAGGGGTGGCTTCTGTGAGAAGCTGCTAGAAGCTTCCCCTAGGTCCAACATATCCAATGTCAGCTGGCTCCAAGACAGACTCACCACTGGCTAAGGCCAGGACCATCACTAATGGTGGTAGCCCCTCTGGGATAACAGTTTTAAGAATGGGAAAAGTTGCTTCACAACAACAACTCCTTGTCAGAGCACATGGATGTCTGAAGGAGGTGGTGACCCCATGGGAAGCCCATGCTAGAGTAAGCAGGGTCTCCTGGCAGGACCCACAGAGCGAGGACTCCACGCTGGAACAGGTTTTCTGGCAGGACTTGTGATCCAGCAGGGGACCCACGCTACACCAGTTTGTGAGGAACTGCAGCCTATGGGGAGAATTCACACTGAGAAGTTAATGGAGGACTGCTTCCCATGAGGGGGAACTCCATGCTGGAGCAAGAGAGGAGTGTGAGGAGTCCTCCACCTGAGCAGAAAGGAACAGAAGAGACAAAATGAGATGAACTGACTGCAATCTCTACTCACTGTCCCTCTCCACTGCTGAAGGGGAGGAGTAAGACAATTCAGGAATGCATTTGAGTCTGGGAAGAAGAAAGGGCTGGGGATGTAGGTATTTTTAAGATTTGGTTTTATTTCTCATTACCCTACTGTAATTTGATTGGTAATATATTAAATTTATTTCCCCCAAGCTGGGTCTATTTTGCCCATGACAGTAACTGGTGAGTGATCTCTCCCTGTCCTTATCCTGACCCATGAGCCTTTCATTCTATTTTCTTTCCCCTGTCCAGCTGGGCAGGAGAGAGATAGAGCAGCTTTGGTGGGAACCTGGCATCTACCACCTGACAATGACCAATGTCAATCCACCACACTTTGTATGAAAACATAAATGATCCAGGCCTTTTTATTACTTGATATAGTTTGGCATATCAGAAACACCAGACTTTCATATTAGGCATTTACTAATGTGTCAACTTACACAATTTTATCTTAAGAATACAGAAAAATGTGATAGGAAGAGGAATAAAGGAGTTATTAAAACTTTACTTCTTTTAGCAACGTTTATTATCTAAACATTGCTAAAAGAATCAGAAGCACGTTCATATAAGCAATGATGATAAAATACTGTAATGCTCCTCAAACAAAAAAAGTGCACAGTGACATGCAACTTTTGACCACCACGTTATCTTGAATATACTGGCTATGAAAGCAGTACTTAGTGTAACATGTTCACATAAAATGTGATTTCTGACTAATTTTGTTGATATTATCATTAGTGTGTAATGGATCAGCAATCCATTAAAAGGGACCGCAGCAGGCATTATACGCCTTTGGCTACACTAGACAATCAGAATCAGTTAGCACCAGAAAACATTTTCTTGGTGAATATGTTGAAAAATAATATGAAATTTAACACAGTCAAACCTTAAGGACAACACAAATCCTGCGAAAGAGAAAAGTGAAAAGAAAAACATGGTAAAAATTGTTATCAAACTTCTACTATCTGTGCTCAAGAGAGTGCTTAGTTAGATGACAACTTGTTACATCCCTTCCTATGGCCTGGAAGATCTGGGGACTCCCTGGTAACACCCATAGAGCTGAACTACGCCCTGAAAAAGGATGGCCGACATCCAGGTTACCTATTGAAATAAACCCAGTCCTTGTCACTCCCAACCCACAGCTGGATATTTTCTGGACAGAGGATGTCCCCATGCTAGGAAGTTTTTTTACTAGTCAGCAGGAGGCCTCTCTCTGGCGTTGTATCTTCCTTGGAAGTTGTAGCCTTATCTCTGGTCCTGTCTGAGGCATCATCTCCTTGTTACTCTTTGGAGTCCCTGCATAGACCCTGAACATGGTTCATCTGTTGCAGTGGCTTTGGCTGTTAGGTGACTCCATTCCTGTCACAAAGATCAGACCCCGTGGGACTGTGCTTTTTGATGAGGGCACCACTATGCTGGGGTTGTCCTTGATTTGTGGCTTGTCCCCATGGGTGGAGCAATCATGTTCTTGCTGCTGCACATTTATTCTTGCTGCTCATGACATTTGGTATCTGTATCAACCTGTAGTACTAATGCAAATGGATTAAATAGAACTGGGTATGATCATGGAGTGATAAACAAGTGCTTTTAAAAAGCAAGCCTCCTAGGCAAGAAACTAGGATTTATTACATCTCTCTAGACAGCAATTCTCACATGTGCCTACAGTGGTAATTTTCATGTTCTCTTTGCCCACACGAGTGGACAATTGTATCAGTTACTGGATGAGTATGTAGGTTGGTCATGTTATGGGAATTTAGAGCTGGTTTTGTCTGCTTCAAGTGAACTGTTTCATAGATAACTGGACTGAGGAACTTTTATATCTTTGAAGCTTGCTATCTTCTCTGCCAAAATTGGTTCCCAAGTAAAAATTTGTCTAGTTCTGCAATCCTTATGATCACAGGAGGATGCACAATTTTAAGTCAGAGGGGTGTTGCAGCCAGCAGTGTTTCAAACATCAGGACCACCCTACATTCAAAGATCATATATAATGTAGCTTCTAACAGAGGGGGTAGTCTCAAATGTTCATTTATCTGTTATTGCAGATTCCTCTTATTATGACAAGATCTCATTGTGTTTAAATCTGGTTTCAGAGAAAAATGAGAACTTTTTTTTCTGTTTTGCTTTTTGTTATTTTGGATACAAAAAAAAGTAACACAGTCTTGAAACTAATAGCAAATTATTTTTGTACTCATACTTGAAAGACATTTAATATTGTGAAGATAATATTATTAAGATTCATTATGAAATTACTATGACAATTAAAGTCAGCTGTGAAACACCAGTTCAGGAGTAACTCTCTCATTTTAAAATAATATCATTAGTCTTTGTCATGCAGAGACATGTAATTAATGTAAATTTAATTTACATATTCCCTGCATAGTTTTTCTTTTTTAATCTTGTAATCACCACAAGTAATTTTTTCAAAAAGGTGACCTTAATAAGTGATTAACATTTTTCTTAAAATCAACCTAACAAGTCTTAATTTATTATTATTAGTCTTACTGTAAACAAACCCTCAGTTCTAAAAAAACAGATGTTCAAAAAGGAGAAAAGGTAAAGATAAAGGTAAAATGTGCATTGTTTCATTTAGAAGAGTTGAGATAATAATAAAAGCATTAAAATTAACATATGCAAACACAGCCACAGAATTCACACCAACTGTGAATCTCCTTAAATGACTCTTGTTGACCAATAATTCCTATCAGGAAGAAAACTCTGAGTCTGTGATTAATTATTTGTAATAGACATACGAGCCAATTTATCTTCCTTCTTCTATATGAATTATTCACAATCATATTTCTCAAATACAGTAATTATTCAAAGACTATTTTCATCTGTGAATAGGATGTTCACAAAATAGGTATTGTGAGTGTATTTTAAAGGTGAAGTTACAATTCTGTTCTACTTTCCATGGGTACAAATTCATAGAAAAAAAAAAATATCTTCTTACATTGGTGAGTAGAAGACCAAAGCAACTGAAGCAATTGGGACACACTAGGAATTCTCTGAACACAAAGAATTTCCAGGGCCTGAGAAGCCAAGAATTGAAAGTATAAATATTTAATTTGTTGAATTAATTATTAATTTTATTTGAATAATCTGTCATTGCAATAGAAAATTATTCTCATTGGCACATCTTCTTTCCAGCAACTCATTTGCTAGAATATTCACAAAAAGGCGAACATAATGCAGTCAGTACTGTGAAAGAATTAGTTTAAAAGTGAATATTCACAGGAAATTATTTGCCCAGCTGGCAGAAAGAACTGTGGTAGCTAGAATAATTACTGGATATCTGAAGTCCATAATTTTAGCCAAGACACAAAAGCTTTTCTGTGCAAAAAGAAATCATGGGGCTTGGGATATTTTAAATGAGCTTTTGATATTACTCCTGTCATAGTTCCATATGACATGTGTCTTCATTGCTAAACTAAAAGTCACTGTCTGAATCTGATTCTGCTCTGTCATACATGAATGTTGAATTAGTCAATGTAGGATGATATAGCAGCAAGTAGTCCCTAATGTCGACATCACTACCATGGACTGCATTTCTGTGAGAACCGATCTCTTATTACTAAGCCTGAGAACTCTGAAACCAAATGCTGTGGTCACAAACTTATACTGCAGTCACAATTTTTAAAATCTGTGATGTGATACATAATGGCAACAATTTCTTAAGGAAAAACTAAGCTTAACAGCAAGCTTCATCACATTCATGGTTAACATAACTCAGATGTTATTTTTGACTTTCCAAAGCATGACAAAATTTTCTGTTGTAGTTGGGTTTTTTCCCCTCAAAAGATCTAAGATTTTTCTTTCGATCTTCCATGCTGTGGGTTTGGAATTTAACATGCTTCCTATAACATTCCTCACAGATTGAATGACTATTCTAAGGTGAACTTGTTCAGACAGAATTAAATAATACAACATAATCATTAAAGATCAACATATCTTGTGCAACAGCCTTAGACTATTTCTTAATGCAATTAATTGGAATGTTAACAAAAAGTTCTAACTAAGTAAAAGTTTTTGAATGTGCTGGTTCAAATTACTTTAATGGAAAAGTAATATGCAACTGCTTCCATGTTTTAGAATAAGACTTTAGAATCATGTTATTCCATTCAGCACATTAAAGTAAAGTAGGTAAGGTTTTCTTTTCTCATGTTCCTGTCTTTCAAAATGCCATTCTGTAATTTTGTCAGCAATTATTTTACCATTTTACAGAACCTGTCTATCTACATGAAAAATGGTTCTTATCAGCTAGTATTATTGCTAGTTCATGCTTAAAAAACAACAGTTAAAAATTATATGGAGTGACATTCTCCCACCCTTCCTGCTGGCTTAGTGTAATGGATGTCACTAAATTAACTCCAACTCAGATGGACAAAAAGTTGCCCATGGAATTTCCCAGTACCTTGACACTTTTGCTTCCCCTTTCCGAGTTTCCCATGTTCTTTGAATTTTTAAATCAGGACTTGATATCTTCTGAAAAGTAGTCTTTAAACTAATAAGACTCCAAAGGTAAACATTATGTTATTAGGGCATATGGCCCGTGTTATTCAAAAAAACATAGTCCAGAAAACAGAACAGGTTTTCCTTAGTTGTAGATCAGATAAATAAAACATTTAATTCTGAACTTGAAATATATTAATTTGAAGTTCTTTGCAGATGCTGAAGTATTCCATTTTCAGTCCACCAACAGTGTTTTATGTTTATAACAAAACCCATTGTTTGCTAAAAGTACTTGATACAGCTACCAAGGGCTCTGTATACACAATTTCCTCTTTCTACTTGAATGTACTGCTGTTCATTGTGTTTCAGATATAGTCCATGGCTGCAGTGTCTCATAGATAATTTTGCAATAAAATCTGTAATAAAAACTACTTCTGTAATATGCTGATCTCTCTCTGGGAAATAACTTCATGGTTGAAGTTATGTAGCTACAGTGTGCAGTTATGAAGTTATAGCAGTTATGCTATGTATTTCCAGTCAAAAGTCTAACAGTGAGAAACAGGTGATATAGTGGGAACAAAAGGGTGATCTAACGCCTCTCTGACTTTTGCTTTTGTGCAGAATTCTGTTTTCCTGACATGGATAGCAAAAAAAGGAAAGAAGTCAGTGTGAAAAGATGGAGTAATTCAGATCAGTAAGAGTTTATCAGTTCTTCATCTTATTACTATTTTTCTTTTGGTGTCTTGTCTACAGAGGAATCATGTCATTCAGATGCCATTAGATTATTTCCAGTATTTGTGTCATGACACCACTTGATGTCATACATAAAGGCTTCTAAAGGAACTTGAGAAATACCGTTTCTGGTAAATGTATTGTCAGAAAAAGAGAAATGAACTCTCTTAACCAAGGTGAATGTTAGAGACCTGTAAGCTACTATATACTCACTATTTTAGCGCTCTGGCTGCTGCAAAGTTTCACACTATGGAAATGAAGTTTCCCTTGAAATTGAAAGTGCAGTGACATGTTGTTAACCAAAATAAATTAGGTGTAAGAAGCTCTGTGTGATGTTTCTCATGAGGTGGAAGGAAATAACTCAGAAAATTTCTACTATGGATACAATGGCATTTGCAATTTCTTAGTGTGATTCCACACTGTAGAGTAGGGCTTTAAAGTTCTAATTCTATATTATTCTATTATTATAATCTTATTTTTGTTCTCTACAGCCCTGTCATTAAATGGCCCACTGACCAACTCATGCCTTAAACACAGAACCTGTGACAGAGGTTCACTAGCAGCTAAGGAAGAAGAGTCCTAACATAAACTGTTACAAACATATCAGGTACTCTACTTACCCTAGAATTAACAAAGGAATTTAACCAGTTTAACCAGTAGTAGTATCAATCCTCTGTCCCTGTGAAAAATGTTTGACCATTTACTAGCCAACCTTGTCATTTATTAAAAGGCATGCTTTTTTAACAATTCTAGCTGAAAACTGTGAGAATTTCCCTGGTATATGTTTTCATTATATTTACAATTAAAGAACAAATTTCTAAACTTGTTTAGTAAAATCTTTATTGCTTTGAATAGACACTACCTTTACAGAGAACACACAGTGTCATGTTTTATGTGGAAGACCATAAAAAATCTATTTTATATTCAACTTATTCAGCATGGTTAATGATTAATAGCTGTGAATAATATAAATTTTCACTGTGTTTAAATACACAGGCACACTAAGCATTTCGGAAAATAGTTCTTCACTCTTTTAAAAGAAGTTCTTATCTTTCTCACGTTACACTGTGAAAGCTGCATTAATAAGTGTTATTGAAAAAATTATTCCTTCTTCAGTGTTCATGTATCTCAGGGACAGATATAGATATGTGTTCCCTAATGATATAGTTAACTAATTCCAATTTGATATATCATGAGAAATTCTGGTCTCATAAAAACAGTTTGTGAGGGAAAAGCAAACAAAGCAATATTCTCCAAAATTATACCACATTAAAAACAATACAGAACTATAAAATCACTCGATTCTCAGAACAACAGCTATGCTTCGATATCTAGTTTTGTAGCTTCATGTGACAAGACCTAGTTTTTTTGTATTAACTAGTCCAACTTCTCTTGGCTGTAGGCTATGGCTTTTCTAACTGTCCTATTTGATGTTCAGAAGATTAATTTTGCAATTGGGATACCATAATCACACATTACTCACTCCCACGGCTTCCCCTTGTCTTTACATATTCCCCCATGTCTCATCCACATTGTACATTTTGGTCCTTTTAAAGGACCTTGCCCCTACTGTGTGAAAAGACAAGCTAAAGTAAGAGAGAAACCACCATCATGCTGTGCAAATAGCACTTTACCTGCTAATCACTATCGCTTCTTAGTCTCTGACAGAATGGATTTGTCTTCATAACCCCCGATAATGTTTTGCATTGAACTACAGCTGTCAAATGAAGGCTGTCAGGTTCCTGTGACAGGTTGCTGTCACATTTTAGGATAAGTTGTTTGGTTTCCAGGCAAGTCAGGAGTTTTCCGTCAGGCACATATTTACGCCAGAAGTTACAAAAGGAGCATTAATTGCACTACAGTACATAAGACCCTAAATTATTCCACTCATACAGGACACATTGATTTTTTTTGCCAAGGAAAAATACCCACAGTAACAAAACTATATCCATTAGAGATGGAATGAGTAGATTCTTGTCCATAACTTCCCTGGTCAGTATTCCTGCTGCAAGGCAGGGGGGTTCCACAGCTTACAAAAGAGCCTAGATCTCACTTTGCCTGCCCTCTTCCCCTGTTTTATGTAATCATATTACGCTACCATTTACATGAAGTTGACTGTGTTTAAATGTCATATAGTAGTCTGAAAAAAAAACTGTTTACCTTTTAACTTTAACTTTTAACTTCTTACTCAAGAAATTTTACATCTGCCATGCCTTTGATTTCTTTTTCATAGTATCAGTTGTCTTTTCCTTACGCTGTCTCACACCAAATGGCATACAGTATCACATCCACGGTGATCAATCATCAGAGCCTGAGCTGAGCAATACATCTCTGTGTATTACTACTGCAGAGTAAGAATGACAGAAAGTACAGTATGTGGCCTAGTGACTTTAGCAAAATACATATGTAAATGATATTATTTCAAACTCAAATTTCACATTAGCAGATAGGAGTTTGAAGCTGAGGGTTTTTGACCAAAAATTCAGCGATTCCTTCATCACTGGTTATAGCGAGATTAACAGTATTTGTTCTGTCCCTTCCTTGGAACAATGGGTGTTGATATAGATACAAGAAAACTATTTATTCTCATACGTATTATATATGCAGTGATTTCTCACACCTGATGGTTCATTTTATGAAAATTTTAGCATATTCAATAAAAAAATATTTCCAAGAAACTCAGAAATTATGTAGGAGGGCACTGGATAAAAAAACTGAGGGAGCTGAATCTACAAAATATATATGAAGCTGTCATTTATCATTTCTTTTGCTCTTCATTTTTTATGATATCTGCTATGCTACAATCATGTCATTATTCCTGGCTGTGGCCATGTTCTTGCATTCCTAATGGTGTATCAATGTTTGTTTGTATTTTCAGGCAGATATTTTTGTGATTATTTTGTGTCAAAAATCAAACAGCTGTCTTCCAGATATTATTCTGATAAGATTAACTGTTTTTTATCCACAGTTATGAGGTATTTTAATTCTAGACTATTGCTTAGTCTTGATAATCATGTTGTCAGTCCTTTAAGCAATTTATTACAATATAGTATGCAATTGTTTTATTATACATGAAAGGTTATAAAAGGAAGGCTCCCATTAGTGATGTGCAGCTTGACTATGTGCATGGCTGTCAAAAAAAAAAAAACAAAAGGCATGTCACTAGGAAAAAGAATGGAAGGAAAAAGTTGAACAACCACGATATAAAGCATTACTCTTCTTTATTCTTTTATGTTTTATCAAAATGTCAACATCTTTAGCTAATATAGTTTACAGAGGTTTCTTAATTCACATCTGGTAATTCCACAAGGTAATTGTGGAATTAATAAGTTGACATTTATTGATTAAATAAACAATGAAAAATAGAATAATGAAAAAAATCTATTTGTGGTGAGTAAGACCTCCTTCTTTCAGCTAATAATTCGTGAGAGAAGAAAGAGCCAGAAATAAAGGAAAAGGTTTTCGTGACAGAAACCTTGATCTGAACATGCTGAATTCAAGAATTTAAGATTGTCTTTTACAGCAAGAAGATGGGCAAAGAAAACTTGGAGACCAATCACTTGTCCAAAGGCACATTCAACTGTATTTCAAGTGCAATTTTATCTTCCTCATCTAGTTTTTGTCAGAGCTCTTTTAGCACAATCAGGACGTTTTTCTATCCAGCTTTCTGGAAGATCATTTTATATAACCAACTCTTTCAGAATTTATGTTTTTTTCAGAGCAGATGCATGTTGTCACTGCTACAGTCAAAAGGTTAGCCACTTCAATACTAACCTCTTTACTTTCTAAAGTTATGTTCAAGTGTTCTTTTGGTTGGGTGGGTGGGTGAGTTGGTGGGTGACTGCAAGTAATTTTTTGTTCCAAGAAACATTAAATAATTTTTATTAGGAATTCAAAGAAAATCAGCATTTAATTGATTACATCAACTCCTATCACAAAAGCATATTTGTATATACTGGGTTGTTTCCTCTGTTTTCTTTCATTATTGCCCACATAATGGGTGACATTCATTTATATGGAGGCAGATCTCTATCCTATATAGTGGTCTCCAACACTTGCCTTGCTTTTCAACAGGAGTGAACATCAAGGATGAAGCATTTGAAAGGTACACTACCTCAGTGACCTACGATTCCACTACAGCTACTAGAAACAGCTACAAGCATTTTGAATAAATATTTGGTTCAAAAAATATAAATATGTGTATATGTATAATATAGGCAAACACACACAATATTTGCCATAGCATCCACCTAGAACTGTGCCCTTTGGATGACCTCCAGAGTCTTGAAAGGCTTTTAAATCTATGAATATTTATATAAAACTAGAGCAAAATACCAAATGCACTAGAAAAGAATGTGCAAGCATTAAAAAGAATGCTGTTTGAAAAGACAGTATCAGAAGAGGCCAGGAAGTTAAAACTACCATGAGACCAAACAGAGCAACAAAACTAGTTCCACATCTACATTAGAACTAAGAAGAAGACAGCTTAGTCCTATTATTTGTTTGATGGAAAAATAAACGTAATGGATGGTGCAAGGAAAGCAGAAGTAGTCAATGCTGTCTCACACTCACTTCATTCTTTGCAAGCAAAATAAAAACAAAGAAAAGAAGATATTAATTGTGGCCAAACTCTGAGGAAAATTAATTTTTACGTGGAGACAGACATAGGCAGAATGTGTAAAAAAAGACTTTAAAAGTGTAGACAGATCAGATGCATTCAAATCCACAGGCTCCGACAAAATTCTCCCCAAGGTACTTAAGGAACTAGCTAATACAATCTTGTAATCATTAGTCATTCTCTCAGACAAACTACTGAGCATGAGAAAAGTCCCAGGGTATTGAATATGGCCAAACACAGTATTTATTCTTAAAACGGAGGTGAAAGAAGAACCAGAAAGTTATAGATATCAGTCTGATTTCAGTACATGGAAAGAGCCTGATTTTTTTTTACAACCAAACATTTTGTAAGCTCGTAAGAGATGACAAGATCTGAAAAAACAGCCACCATACTTATGTCAATAACAATATAATGGATGCTCTGTTAGGCAATGAGAAATAGTATATATCATTCATTGTATTTTTTACATATAGGTTATATGGGATATTTTCTTACAGATATGAGAAAAACACAGTAGGGCTTTTTCTCAGTTCTTTACTAAAAGCGGGTTAATCCAAAAATACTCTTATATGAGGCTGTTTCAGCGTGATTTTATTCTATACTTACAGTAACTTCAATAAAGGAATAAAAAATATGTGGATGAAAATCAAGTCATCACAAAATAGGAGTAATCAAAAATACCTTTTGGGCAGGGATCAGACTTTGGATGATCTTTGTAAATGGGAGCTATAGCAAAAATCATCAGGATGCGGTTCAGTCAAGAAAACTGCAAAGTACCATTCCCAGGAAGAAAGAAATCAAAGTCATCAATGTGGCAGAGAGACAAACTGTCTATAGGCTGTCGTATGGATGCAAAGGTTCTCTAGAATAAAGCTAATTGGACTCAAGGCTATCATAAAGTTTCAGAATCTTTCTTTGAAAAGTATTCTGCATAAAACTCAAGAAATTATTCCCCTCAGTACTAGAAAAGCTTCATCTGAAGTAATATATCCAATTTTGGGAATGACAGTGATGCAGACAGACCAAAGACATTATAAAGCGAAAAAAGATATTTAGAAGACATGATCTAAGATTTGTTTTGTACAGCTTTTTAAATACTAAAGTGGGAGACTATATAGAGACCTTGCCTAGAGAATTGCCTTTTGGGTTTTTACATACTATAAACAAGATTATGATCAAGTATTTTCCATGTCTACTAAAGCAAGGACAAAAGTATAATCTCTTTGATTAGCAGTAAAAAGATATTGCTGAATGTCACAAAGAAATTCTAATACTGTGACAAGCACTGAAATTGTCAAGCTAGGGGAAATTTTTGAAATTCACTTCCTTGGAGATTTTTGGCAGACTTTTAAGGGATATAAAAGCATAAGAATAGCTCAAGCAGGTTAATCCACATCTACAACTATCCAGGACTTCAGGGGAGACAGCCAGATGGTCCTCCTGGGGTGAATGAGGCAATGTTTCATAATTTCCTGAAGGAGTGGGAGAAAGTGAATGTGTGACAGTGGATATAAGTGCCTCCCCTAGAATACACACTGAGACTCAAGATATTTTGACTCTGGGAACCATAAACCAGGAGCATTTTGGTTGTGTTTAATAGTTTCAGATGGATTTTTCTTCTCTTTTTCTTGTGAACTCCTTTAGCATTTTTAGCTTGCACAACATCCAATGAATATACTTTTCACAGTCTTATGTGAACTATCTTTTAATGATCATTTTAAACCAGCTGTCTGGCACCTTCATTTAATTCCCATAGGTTCTTCCCCTGAGAAAGGAAATTAACTATATTTTCATATCCACTTTTCCAGTGCCACTCAGTCCTCTCTCACATCTTCCCTCAGTCATGTCTTTAGCCTGAAAATGACAGTCCTGTTGGATAAATGTTTGCTAGGGATAGCCTAAGTTACAGTGAAATCTCCCATAGGCAAAGGGTTAGAGTAGACAGATGAGATGCTTGGAAACCTTTTAACCATCATGAAACAGATTGATGACCTGTATGATTCTTCCTATTGTTGAAATTTCATGCATGTTTTCTTTCCTGCAATCCAAACAATCTTATAACCAGAATATAAATAACCTGTTTACCAGAATGTGATTAAGAAAACTAAAGTGTTACAGAGGAGAAAAATGGTGTAAATGGCACACAAGTGTCTATATTTTAACCAAAAGTATGAAATAAAACTGGAAATTAGACTTTTTTTTTTTTAAAAAAAAACCATCCAGTTTTCCATTCTGCAGAAAATTAAATCAGTTTGAGATATGCTTTCATAATAAGCTGCAAAAAAAAATTTCCACAAGTATTTTTTGACAGATATTAAAGATTCTGTTCTAATTTTTCCATCAATATTTTGTTTAAGAAATCCTTTATCTTAAAAAATTGAACTTCAAATAAAGCTTCTATTTCATAAAGAAAAAAGAATTATTACCAATTTCCAGAAGTCCTTTAAATTTCCATGTATAAGCTGAATCGAAGCAAAGGATCAGTTTCACTTATATAAATAACTTGTTCAGCCTTTATTTCCTGCATGTGGGTTTGCAATAGCAATTGTTATATATCTAAGTTTGCATATTTTTAATTGGTTAACAGGATATATAACACTAGACACTCCTTTTTTTTTTCCATATTCTTTTAATACTAAACACACAATACATAAAATCAATTCTAAAAAATATCATTGTAATAACCTTTCTTCTTTGAACAGAATTTTGGCAACAGTAGAATGAATGTACTTTTTTTTTTTTTGTCTTAGAAAGTGCAGAGAAAAATAAAACATTAAAGTATGTGGTTGAGCAAGAAAAATTCTCTATTCGTGTTTTACCCAGTAGAGAAATGGTTTCAGCTGGCATAGCATAGATTTGACAGTAACATTTAGACCCACTGGTCTTAAAAAAACTGAACACACAACAAGTTTTCCTCTTGAAGAAAAAAATTTTAATCATGGATCAGCCCCAGAAAGTCTTTCCCATGCTCTGTGAATCTTGTCATTCCGGAAAACGTAGTGTCATCTTGTTAGAGGCCTCTGGTTGACAGACATGGAGAGAGGTACAGAAGCAAAGCCTGTCAGTGATATGTAGTCAAAACTGGGCTGTAGTGTTCTGCACATAAGCTTTGAAGCCTTATGAATATCATGGGCAAAGTGGTACTTAAAGCGAATGCTAAAAATAATGTGTTTTGATTATCACAGAGTACATTGGGGAGGTTAAGGCACCATTGCAGATCAGCTGTTCATGCTTCCACACAAAACCAGATAAAAATGAAAGAATATTCCTCAATAAACAGATTTTTCAGTATTAACTATCTTCTTAAAAAAAGAAAAGCTTAATTTCTGTTAAAAAAAAAATCTTTAAATAATCTTTAAAAAATTTACAGGTCCTTTATGTTCCTAGAAGTAGAACACCATAATTTCTCTCACTAACTCTTCAGCAAGTGTGGAGTCTTGCTGTAACGATGCTGATGTGTCATAAATTTCTTACATATACTGCGTGTTTTATTGTGCATGTATGAGAGACATCATAAGGCTTACACACAGGGGTGAAACTTTGCTGCTGATAGCCTGAGTTTGTTTTTACTAGGCTTATTCCTTTAGACTTTTCCTTTAGTAGCATCTTGATAGCTTTTTAATAAAGACACTATTAAAAAATGGCTTTAAAAGTACTCAGGGCTAAGTGCTTCATGCTTATTAGATTTTTAGTAACACACCTGTTTGCTAGCGTATCAAATGATAATAAAAGGTAATTTACATGGATCTGCAATAAGATTTTTAAAACACTGTTAGGACAATGTGTACAATAATTTTAATTACTTTTATTGCTTTTGTTATTTAAATTAAACATATAAATGTTTGGGTTTTATTGGAAAACTATAGTCCTTCAAACTGAGAATCCAATTTCAAACACTTTTTGTGTCTTACTAATTCTCTTTAAGGAAATTCAGTTGATTTGCCATTTATATTTTCCTTTAAGAAATTCTCTTCTCATTTATTTTGTTTGAAATCTCAGCTTTGAAACAATGTAAATGAGATCGGAATGTGACCCAGTGAAAATGGTTTGCCATCAAAAGATTCACACTTCAAGCTGTGTTATGTAGCTTTCCAAAAGTGACATCTGGCCTCTTGGCAGGTTCCTCAGGCAGCTGTGCTGGTGGCTTAGAAATTGCTGATGGGTCTGCCATACGCAGTACCTGCAGTTTGGCTGCTTCAGACTTACTCCAATTCATTGCCCGAGTGTTTAAAATTTGCTTTGAATTATTTTCTATTTGAAATTATTGGCACACAATTCCTTTTTTTCTTTTTTTTTTTTTTTTAAATTTAATCAGAGATGTGGTCAGAGAGAAGCGTTCCAGCTTCTGTTGCATTGGCTTTGCTGGAGAAAACAACTCTGTGATCTAAGAATATCCCTGTGCTGCCAGCTGGTATTAAACAGACCTCCAGGATCTGACCAACAGGTCTGTATAACTCACCTAATGCCCCAGACTATCTGGATGAACATACAGACTGTATAGCCCCGGAGTAGCCTCAAACAAGCTAATTTTGTTTCCTAGGATAGAATGTGGTGTACATATTCATTATTTCATGAAACTTTGAAAGTGTTGAGATGTCAATAACACTGACAGTATTTATAAACACGGATTGCATTCAGGGAATATTTGTCTGTTTGGTATGTTAATAAGATGAAAAATGGGACACAAGTTTCAAAGACTGACAGGCATGAGACCACAGAAAGAGCTTTGTGTTCTTTAAAAGGGTGCTTTAACCAATCTGTTTTTCTTCTTTGTTGGCACATCTGTACACAGAAACATTATTTAACAGTTATATCGTTTTAGCACCAAGAGACCCACACTTCTAATAAGGTATCAATTGTGCTAAACTCTGTACTCTCATCAAAATGAATACAGCACTGCCTGGCAGCAGTTTGCTGAATGATAAGATCCTCTTCCCTCCTGCTGCACTTTAAGAGGTAGACTTCATGCCCAGATTAGCACAGCAGAGATGCAGGGAGCAACACAGAACTACTTTGCAGATATTCTCAAAGTCAATAGTATAAATTCTGAAATAATCTCTCTAATAATTAAGTTCTTGAAAGATTTTAATCATTACATACCCAGCAGTAAATAGATTAAACACAAAACCAGAGAGAGACATGTATTAAAAAATGTATTGTAAAGTCAGCATGTATTCAGATATGCACTTTTTATGAACATTCCTAAAGTAGAGTAACTAAGCACACATTGACCAGGAAATAACAAAATTTAAGTTATGTATAAATTATAAGCTCTGTCACTCTGAATGAGGGTGACAACACCAGCTATTACAAGTAATCAATGCAACATAATACTTCTCGTGCATCTTATGTGATGGATGGAGTGTGATGGGTTGAACCTGGCTGGTAGCTAAGCCCTCAGTCAGTAGGGGGCTCACTCACTCTCCCCTAGTGGACTGGGGGGAAAATTGGAAGGAATGAAAGCAAGAAAAAACTCATGGGTTGAGAAAAAGACAGTTTAGCATGTAAAGGAAAAACAAAGAAAACCAAGAGATTCAAAGGCCATCATTCAACCCATCTCTGAGCAAAGGCTTAGCCCTGATTGCCTTGATTGGATTTGAGGATTGAGAAAGGCAGAGAATACTTGACACTTTTGATTTTAGCAAGGCTTTGGACACACTTTGCTTATATTCTTGCATTCAAGCTGGACTCTCGTAGTGCAGATGAGTGGACAAGCAGATGGATGAAAAACTGAGTAAGTGCTTGAACTCAGACGTTGCTGATTAATGAAGCCCAGTCTACCCAGAGGCAGTGTACTGCAAGAGTCTGTCCTGGGATTCATCAGGTGTAGAGATGACAACAAATTGCAAAGGGCAGTTAATCTGCTTGAAGGCAGGGCTAATTCAGCTAATTCAGCAACAGCTAATTCAGAGCTGTTGGGATTATCCAAGAGAGCCATTTTGAAAATCAACAAAGGCAAATTCAAAGTCCTGCATCAGATATAGACTAATCCCCCACAACAGTACAGGGTGAGGACTCACTGACTGACTGGGGAGCAGCTCTTCTAAAAAGAACCTGGGGATCTTCATGAGCAACAAACATGAGAACAAATTGAGCCCCTGCAGCAGAGAGGGCCAGTAGTTTCCCTGGGCTGTACAAAGGGGAGTACAGCCACTAGCCCATGGAGGTGATTCCCTTTTACTTGGATTACTTGGAACTCGTTAGAATGTGTCTGGAGTTCTATGTCCAGTTTTCTGCTCTCCAGTACAAGAAAGACTGATAACTTGGAGTGAGTTCAGCCAAGATCCCTCAATATGATTTGGCCTGCAGCATCTTCCCTTTGAGGAGATACTGAGGAAGCTTTGCTTGGAAAAGAGGTGGCTTAAGGAGGGGTGTCCTTAAGAATCATATAACCGTATAACTCTTGCTAACCTTCCCATAAGAAGACCTGGCATTGGTGCATGGCATGATGGTGCATCAAGAAGAACTCTGCTAATTGGAAGAGGAATATCTCTTCTTTTAATCTCTCTTACTTACCAAACCTGAGTTTTCTCTTCAAAACCCTAGTTTATGTTACAGTGAAATTTACCATTACAGATAGAGTAGCCTTTTGGTGGCTTTGGTGTGATCATTTCAAGAAATCACAGGTAGATGAGCCTCAATGTCATCAGGTTTTGCTACATCTTAACAGATGATAACACATAATGATAACATAATATAATGATATATATTTTACTCCTTTATGTTCATAACTGTCAACTACAGGGGGCTTGAGACCTTTCTGCTCTCAAAATTATTATCAGTACAATGTTCCTTTAGAAAACAGCTATGATATTGCCTATGCCAGGAGGGGAGAACATACCGTTTTCCTGAAACTGAGAGTGAATGGCAGAAGTTTACTTACAGTTTCACTACTTCAATACACATACCAATTATCTTACTAGTCTTGCCAGGAATGAAACTGGGCATCAGAGCTGGTTATTTTGCTTGATGTACCCAGGCAGACCACTTGTCTTACCTTTCACTTTCTGTGTAAGGTCCTCTGAGTATTTAAATAGGCTTATTCTGTGTGCAAGGTTTATACTTTTTTACTGGTAATACAAGGGGTTTTTAGTACAATACAGGAGATGAAGAGAAGCTTAATACACATATCAATGGAATTATGTAACTCGATTGTTTGTGATTATGGGGAAACAGGACTTAATGAATCTGACAGCCCCTGGCAGCATTATGCTCTGGGTTCTTGCTTCCTTACCTCAATGACATATATACGAGTTGCATGCCTAAAACATTGTCTTCCTTCCTTAATTCGTAGGACAAAGTTTTCTTCGACATAAGGTATGTACTGTGTTTTGCTGAAATTTAGTTCATTTCCCCATAGCAGCCCTCACAGTGCTCTGCTTTGCACTGGTAGCTGGGAAGGTGCTGATAACACAACAGTGTTTTGGCTACTGCTGAGAAGTGATGGCACAGTATCAGCACTGTCTCTCCAACATCGCCCCCAACACACCAGTAGGATGGTGGTGGGCAAGATATTGTGAGGGGACATAGCACAGACAGCTGATCCAGACTGACCAAAGGGATATTGCATAGCATATGATGCCTGCTCAGCCACAAAACCTCCGAGAAAGGAGGAGGAGAGGAGGCATTCATTATTATAATGTTTATCTGCCGTAGCAACCACTATGCGTTCTGAAGTCCTATGCATCCATTTAAAAAATATAAGGCAAATAGATCCCTTTTAAATATGAGTAGGTAGAACGCACAGTTTGGATAACTTTCCTGTATGCCGTATGTTCTGATATAATGCAGAAGTATTCAGCACCTGAATATGTTATGTCTTTGTCTAATGATCTGGACAACTGTGAGATAATACATTATTTTGAATTATTTATTAGTAATAATGGTTATGAAAAAAAAATTAATCTAAATAGGTTTGCTCGTTATTAATACATAGCACAAGAGACTTTCTCCCCATGTTTAACTGACTCTTGTCCTGTTCAAGATAACAGGTTTGGGTTCTGATGGAGTTCCCTCACATAACCTCAGACATGTAATTAGGAATCTGGTCTTAGTAGTCTAAAAGTCTCAATCTGCAGTAAGTAAGTGGAAAGGTGGAGACAGGAAGAAAGTAAATTGGTATTTAATGTAATAATTTATCAGTTTGTATAATACTTGAGATATATAACAAATAAAAATACAGAACATATTTTATATATCCTGTATTTTAAGTTGTACATTATGTGCATATATAGTTGCATAGGTATTTCTGAATATGCAGCTATAAAGGCAGGAAAAGAGTCTGCCCTCTGGGACACCCTCATTCTAACTCCCTCTCTAAAGAGGTGTTTTGCTACCTCTAGGGGACCATCTCTCTGGCCGTTGACTCACTGACTATAGTGAAAGCTTGTACAATGCTAAATGTTAGGCTAGAATGCCCAGTTTGTGCAAGGCAAACCTTATCATTAGTTTTCTGCTTATTCACAGGCAACACTTGTTTTCAAGGAGGCCTGCCTTAAAAGAGCTGAATTTCATACTTTCAATACAAATGATCATTTGCTCTGCCCTTAACCTGGTGCCAGTGTAGAGGCACAATTGATTGTCTTGGTGTTAAGTATAACATGATGGATATACAGAACTGTTCTTTCTTTAAATGATAAATTTGTAGCTTGCAAATCACACCTCAGAAGCAAACATGACAAATGGTAATAAATGTAAGTAGTCACTCTTAACCTAAAGTCTCATTATTTTTAAACTAATCTAGCAATGGCGTACTGAGGAGCTGTTTTAAGGCAGCTCTTGCAACATAGGAGAAAATCAAGTGTTTCAAGAGAGAAGAATTTTCTTAGCTAAGAGCTTTGAGTTTGTTCCTGAGATTTCTTAGTTTTCTTTCACATCTGAAGAAACTGGTTCCTCATTGAGGAACAACTGTCTGTCAATAGATTTAAACTGTCAGATGATCCTTCTGGATATTAGCAAACATTTATGTTCCAGGAGGACTTCTGAATCACAGTAAACGCCTAGGTCTTTGGCACAGAAGATTATTGCTGAAATTAAGCAATTCTCATGGATAATTATCAAGCATTTTACATAAAGGACAGTGAGGTGTTCTTTTCAGTATTTCATTCCTTGGATCATTTGCAGACATCTTACCATAACCTGACTACTCAATAGCCTTTTTTCTCTCCACAGCTTCTCAGAAGCAAATAGTTATGTCAAGTTTTGAGCAACTTTGAGGTCATATTTATCAACCATGATCTAACCAGGACATCTTAACCATACCTATAACCCCATCAGTAAGAAAAATTTCCTGTGCAACAAAGTTATTAAATAAGTACTATAAGTACAAAATGGCAATGAATAATCCCATTCTGTCTTTTTATGGACTGTACCAAAGATACAACTACGTAAATACTGAAGACATAAAATAATGGAATACCACTATATGTCTACATCCCTCCCCATGAATACCAAATCTCATTACTTTTTTACTTTCTTCTGAGGTTGGTTCAAGTCTCATAAATAGAAGTTAAGTTCTTACCTGAACAAATCAGAGCCAGTGTCCTAATCTTTCCTAGAGTAGATTATCAGGTATCCTGCTTGTCATCTTAGACAGCTTTGTCTGACCAAGAGCTGAGCTGCCGTTCTCATATCAGGCAATCATATACATAATATATTCAGTCTTTGCAAAGCAGCTAAATGATATTCCACATCTTTTTGCAGATGTCTCCTCTGGGATGTCTGGAATAGTGATGAGTCTAGCAACTTTCTATAACGTTACCTTAAGAGATGTATTTTCCTTCAGTGTACTCGTACAATTATTGACAATGCAACGTTATATTCTACCTACAGAGTTATGCAATACCAAAATCCTACTGCAATCTAATGAGAATTGGACAGATAAATCCTTCACAGTATTTAATGCATACTATCTATGTGTGCTATCTGCTGTTTGTCCTCAATACCTTCTCCTTTGCTACAGCTGGATTTATATTTCCTCTCAGTTTAATTGTACATGGAGTTAATATTTTTCCCTCTTAAGAAAACATAAAAAATTCAACTTCTTGCTCTGTACTAACATAGTTAAACCATGAGATAGAAACCACTATGTCACATCTTCAGCCAGTGTAATTCAGTATAACTCTACAAAATGGAAAAGAGCTAAAGTGATTGAGACATTCTGAAAACCCAGCCAGAAATCAATTTCTTCAGACTTTTCTCTGAGAATATGCAATATTGAATGCTGATATTCTGTTGGCTATAAAAAACCTCCGAAATATTTCAGTTAAAATATATTTCTCTTAAAATGTAAAATTATTGTGTCAAAAGTTCTGGATGTATTAAAGTTTCTGATACTAATATAATTATTTCTCATGAGGAAAAGAAAATTAGAACAAGAATATATATTCTAACTTTAGTATTAATACCTTCTTTGCATTTCACAAACAGGTAGAAACATTTTATAAAAACATTAAGTGTAGTTGTCTCAATATAGACTTACACAGATTGTTGTCAACTTCTAAAAGCTGCAAATTTTAAAATAAAATTTTTTAAAGCTATTTATTTGCCATTTCCCTTCCCTTTGGGGAAAAAATGCAGTGTTCTTTATTTATATGTAATTTGCAGTATCACAGGGATCTTAAAATCTTTTAAAAAGCAAAATATTTAATATATCATTCATTTCAGAAATCAGAAAAGAAGCATAGCAATATGTCATTCCTTTCTACAGAAAATAAATGTAAATGAATCAGTCTGACCTGGGAAAAAATGAACTATTTTTGTTGCACAACTGTATCTAAATCAAGGTGTGATTGAATAAGAAATATTAGGCAAATACTAGAAAGCTTATGATCTATGTATCAGATAACATGCAATTAAGGAAGAATTAATGTGAACAAAATGGGAAAAAAAGAGATTTTGAATTAGTAGTAAGGATAAGAAATTAAAAAAAAAAAATTACGAGGAAACCCTAAGTCTGACTTAATTACTATCAGAAAGTGCTGGACAGATGCTGATGCCATCAGGCCTACAAGATTATGACACCAGAATGCTCAGTCCTTCGGTCCAGGATCCCACCATCCCTGTCTTCTTGACTACAGAAATGAGTACCCCTCATGTGGTATGGTAAGAAGAGGCCAGTGTGCCCTGGTTTAGTCTTCAGTGATGAAGGGCAGGGCAGTCCAGCAGATCCTCAAAGAGCACCAACCACGTGATTTCAATACCTTGCTACCTCTTTTGCAGTTTCCTAACCTTGTTTTTCACTCTTCCTTTCTACTCGTCATTGGTTCCTGGTTTTACATCTGTTCCAAACTTTGCTATTTCTGTTCCCAGTAATGTGAGATGATATCGCTGATGCTGTTATCTAGATTGAGTTGGTCTTGCAAGATTTTGCTCTTCAAAAACAATGCAGTATTCACTTTCAATCACACATGGTTAGCCACTTGTCATATACTCTCCTCCAAATCAGCCCAGTAGTTTTTAACATCCTTTTCAGTTGGTTTAACCTCAGGCCACATCCTAGTCATTGTCCTGGACATTTTCTTGCAGCTGTGACAATTACTAGGAGAACAGAAAATATCTTTAAATTCACCATGAGGATGCTTAAATTCAGCTCCGGCACTGCAATTAACTTCAACAAGTTATGATGTCTCTTCCATACAAAGTGCCATCCTGGAAGAAATTAACAATACATGGATGACAATCATCAAGCCTGGATGTAGAAGAAAAGTAGTTTGAATACTCAGACAGAGTCTGATATTATATTGTAAGTCACACCCAGAGGTGAAGAGGCATTGATCTTCAGATACGGTCTAGTAGACCATACATTCCAGAAACTGTAAACTATTAATATTTGGAGTGTATGGATGTGGTAAGCCCGTTTTTCTAAATGGCTCATATTTTTATCTCTAACATACTCACTACCCAAAGCAAATTTTAGTTAGGTGTAAAGCCCTGGGCCAAGCCACGAGCTGCCCAGGCATTTTACTTATGTTTAAGACTCCAAGAGTTCTCACCTGAACTTTTGCAGAGCCTTTAGTTCTTTAATACCTTGAAGTTGCATGAAGAGAAAAAGCCACCCACATTTTCCCAAGAGAATTCTTTTAATTTAGTGAGAAAATATTCATTTTGGCAAAAGGTTCACAGGAGTAACAACCAAGCCAGAAACATTTCACTGAAGGACCCAGCATATGACAACCCATTGGTTTTAAGTTACCCGAAAGACATTAAGGAAAGAGTAAAGAGAGAAAAGAGATTAAGAGAAAAGAAGGTCTGGCCCTTCCCCCCCACATACATAGAGCTTGCTCCAACCCAATAATAAAATAATCCAGTGAGATCTGAATCCAGTGTCTTACATCAGGTTGCACATGCGCACATAATAACTTTAAATTCTGTAGTAGCTGAGTCGTGCTTTTCAGACCAATTTCAGGAAAAGAAGAATACCTCAAATTTCAGGCTCAGTAGAGAGGAGATAATAAAAAAGCAATGACACATTATATCAAAAAGGATATTTCTGATTTCTGTGAATGGATATAGAGAGAGGTGCAAAGAGACAGTGATACTGTGAAAAAGATTAATTTCTGTAACTTCCAATAACTTCTGAGAAATTAACATTCCTAAGTACAGAAACATGAACATCAAAGAAGAATCTTTCATGCTTTCAAGTGTGAGAAAAAAAATAAAGAAGCAGAAAAAAAAGAGAAAGAAAAAAAGGTAAAAATAGACATGTAAGTGTCACAAAAATAATTAAAAATCAAATAGTTGTGTGTGTACCCATCTCTATGTTTGATATTCAAGTGCTTTCAGATAGGCGTAGAAATTCTATTTTTAATAAAGGTGTTAATTACATTAATTGGAAGATTTACTTTCCAATAGTTGTAAAGGTATTACAACAACAATCTGCTAGTTGCACTCTGAAAACATTGTTAGGACAGTCACTTTTTAGCTTGCTTTAAGCTCTTTAATACAGGATTTATTGTAGTATTTTTTACCAATTTGAACAAATATTCTTGAAGTAGCCTAGTCATTGAACAACTTCAAACTCCTAATTCTAGCAAGAACTCAAACATACAATTTACTATTCGTATAAGGAAAAAAATAATTATACCTTTGTGAACTTGTGAAATCTTAGTTAGCAGCAAAGAAAAGGCAATAATTGTCCTCCATTGGTCACTTATTCCAGACTGTGCACAGACATATACAGCAGGAAAGCATCATAGTGCCAGATCACTTAGCTTGCTTACCCGGTGGCTGTTCCAGTTGCTACAGCCAGGAGATAGGATCCTCAAGCTGTGCAGTAGGCATGTCTCTCAGGAACGGTAAATGGAATATATCCTTACCATCCTGCCCTAACAGTACATCACCAGAAAGCCTTCACTTCTGAAAAGATCTTCCAGTCCTTCCCCTTCCTCACAGTTCTTCCCTTCTCTTTTCCTTCTCACTGCCCCAGTGAGAGGAAGATTTAGTCCCTAGAGGTGACGCTGGGTCCCAGGATGGCAAATGGGGCAGCTGAACTGGAGAAGATGAGAGGCAGGAGGCAGCCAAGAAAGTTGTCAGAAGCTACTTTCCCCTGATTTCTGAATGCCCTGACTGCAAGCCAGCAGAGAAAACCCTTTGTGGATTTCAGTCACTGGTCTAGAGAATCATTCGAGTTCAAATCTCCTCTTCTATGCAGGTGCCATGTCATGACTTTTTACCGATAAAGAAGCAACAGCAAAACCTTCTTCCTTTTCTGACAGAGGAATGTTCTACACCAGCTGTCACCTCAAAGGTGATTGACTCCTTGCTGTTATTTTTCATAGACAGGATTTCTAATATGCACTTTTAGGAACAGATACAATTCCAGAAGAATTTGTAATGGAAAGTTAGAAACTCAGTTTTCGCTAGGAAGGCTTTCTGCGAAAGGCAGTTTCAATGCTTTCCCTGCTGCATAGCAAGAGAAGTTCTCAGCCTTGCTCTCTGGTATGTGAGAGGACAGAGATAGCCCTAACACACATGCACAGAGGCCTTGGGAAGGCAAAAGAGAAACAGAGAGAATAAAAGAGGGCTCTGAGGGGGCAGGAACTCATTTTCTCGCCCCTGAAGGTCCAATGCGCTGCCTCGTAAAAAAGGAGTCCTTGCATCTGAAATAAACCTTTTTTTTTAATCTTTGCACCACCTTGGCATTCTTGGGAAGAATACCTGCGTATGTTTACCTTATAGTAGTTGAGGCATGTCAGTCCCAGAGAAGGATGATACTGTTCTCCCTCTCTCTCTCTGTCATTCTCAAAGCACATCTCAGAAGATGTGCCTTTTCTGGATTACTCTTCAGAGGCACTTTTCTCTCTGCATTTACTGCAGTCACGTGTATTTAAAATGTTTTTATAATTTCAATCTCTAGGGTGTTTTTCCACAAACTTTTTTTTGAGGGGTGGGAGATTTATACTAGTCTTATAATTACTTTTTCCCAAGTCTTCGTTCGCAAAGCCTAGCCATAATTTAATTTTGATGATTTGATGATGATGATTGCTTTTCCAGAAACCTGCTCTATCATGTTCTCTTCATCTGAACACAGCTTCCATTTGTTGAAGGATATCTTTTTTGCCTCTATTAACTTTTTTTTTACTGAGACATTTAATAAGTCTGACTCCTTATTTGTCCCTTTTGGAGCCCTTTTCCTTTGATGATTTCTGTTTGCTAATATTACTGTTACTTTAAATGGTCTCCAGTGCTTGTATGTGGTGATTTCAACTTATCCTTTAAAATTCCTTCTACGTAGTATCCCCATTTTTGTGTCATTTCTATTTCCCACAGTTCAAAGATATGGAAGAGTTGTTTCCTCCTATAAGTATTTTGAATTTGAATGCACCAGTATTAGGATTAACACCATGGTTGATTCTCTTTTGGTGTCTGAAATAATCAGTGTGGAAATATATTGTATGTAATGTATGTAGATTATTCAAAGTACTTTAAAATGAAGGAGTTTAGCAACAAGCATTTTAATTATTTTAGACTTTATTGTTCCATTCTTCCTATCTAAACACAAGCATTTTCCTGTTTCCTAGAGTACAGTATGGTCTCCTCTGAAAATCACAGTTTCCTCAGTGATCAGTAGTTACCAAGTGCCAACTTCTAAGGAAATTAACCTTCTGAAGGTGGTAAGGCATTCTTGCTGACTGTGTAAGGACAGTCAACAGAGAGAATATGTTCTTGATTTAGTCACTATGGTTGAGTATGTAAGCTTATGTGGCATGAATCCGGGCCTAAGAATACAGATTTTGGACAGATATAAAACAAATACAGTGACTCCTGATGTCCAAAGTATTTTATTAATTTTAGCCATTTTAAAGTATTATTTTGAACTTATAACCTACTAAAAACACAAAAAACCTAGAATTACATGTAAATTAGATTTCTGTACCATTGATGTTAATACTTTTACATACGGTCAGTGCTTAGATGATACACAAGAAATTTGTCATTACATTTATCGTTATTATACTTTGTTGTATTTATTTAACATATATTCAGTTCAAATAAGGTTCAAAATATAGCAAGAGTAACATCTTCAGAATCAACACTGTATACAGCTTGAATAGCTTTGCAGAACACTTTGCTCAGAAAAAACAGTTTTATATTAAAGAAACCTGAACTAGTCCAGCATAAAATATTACGAAAAATGCAGCAGCTGTAATGCAATGGCAGAATGAACAATGAAGAATTTTTGCACCCAAGAAAAGCTGCTGAGGAAAGTATATAATGGTGCACAAGCAAGAGAAGACTGTAAACTTTGCTTAAACCATTTTGAATTTTACGGGTTGTTTGTGGTTTGTCATGATCAATCCAGATTGGAATAGCAGCGCACACACAGGGTCAGCACTGGTGCTCTCAAAAACTGTTAACTCCTGGAAGATCCATGGTGGAAGTTACACAGAGAAGCCTCCAAGACAGCCCTAAACACAGCCCCTGTGTCAGGCTCTCAGTAGTTACCCCCCAATTCCTGCTGGGTGCAGTGTAGACCCATGGTCATGGAACCACACAGGAGAACAGAAATTAAACCTCAGTTCTTTTTCTTCACAGTCAGAAGGATCACTAGCCAGATTTATGCATTCAATTAATGACAAGACTTCTTGCTGCACTCCTGTGAACTATAAATACTTACAGTTTATAAATTCTTTGTTAATTTTCAAATGGGGGTATATGTATGATTGAACACTAAGGTATTTGTCCTAATGTTTAATATTAGTTTCTCTGTCTTTTAGCATTTCCTTTCTCCCATTCTTGGAACAAGTGGAGATGTCCAAAAGAAAAATAAACTACCTAGTTCTAGGTAGTTCATATTTCCCTGTTGCAGAATAGCCACTTTAAAATTGAGTAATCACAGTGCAAATGTCAACACAGAGAATGTTTAAACCTTTCAAGATGGAGGGCACCTTTCAAATTAGAGGACAAGGATGAAGATGTAAAGTTACACAAAGATTTACCAAAATTTAACAAAAAAATCCAGCACAGTTAAAGAAAATGGAGTAAAACATGCAAATACTGGTTAAAAAACCAGAAGATAACCTAAACCCCCCTTTCTCGTTCAAACAAGTAAAAAAATAATTTTTGTGCAAACCAGGGCAAACCAAATACTGAAGTGTGTCAAAAAGTCTTTGAGAAGCATCTAAAAGCAAAAGGCTACATAGTAAACTTTTAAAATAAAATTATTAAGGGGTCAAAGGAGATTTTAAGGAAAAGTTATCTGTATGTCCTCTATTTCTTCTTTTCTTGTCTGAAGTCTTTGTAAATGGCCGTTCTTGTATAAAGAAAAATCAGACTAAATGGACATTTAGTCAGACTCAGACTTGTAATTTTTGAATCTTAGAGTTGTATTATATCAGTATGGGGTAAAGTTCTTAATACAGCCTTGAAAACCTGCTCCAGAAAAAAAGCTACCTCTCTATTTCTCATTTGCATCAAGAAAATGAAAGCAAGAAGATAGAAATCTCAGTACAGAGCATCTCAATAGTACTAAGTTTAGTTAAAAATAAAAAAAGGGTTTTTTTTAAAAATATGCTAATCGGAGAGAGCAATGGTCAAATTGGAAGGCAGGGCACAAGTCTGAGCACCCAGCAAACCACAGCACCCTAATTCAGAGCAGTAGCTCTGGTCATGTAGCATCTTAACAACTTTACCAAGAGCACAACAAATTGCACTTATAGCACAGCAAAGCAGCTAAAGATTTCTGGAATTCCTGAGTGAGAAACAAGCCTTTACCATGATACTGTTATTAGATCAATCTTTGAGTCAAAAGGTATGCCTGCTTAAGAAATTAGCTTGCATGCATTGTCGTAAAAACAATGTCGCTGCTCCTATAATATGCTCATTTTGACTGAGGAGCTGAATGGCTCAGAGGGTTTTGAAAACTTAATTGAATGAATATTTCATACAAATTCCCCATGGTACAATAGTTTTCCCTGATAGCTACCAAATCGCCAAGGCAAATGCTCCGTTTTTGCACATGTGCATAGCAAGTAAAATGTGCTTTTGACATATTTAAGAAATACTTAAGTAATGCCTCTTTCAGGACATCTCTTAATTATTTTTACATGGAAAATGGTTTTTAAAAATGTAATTAAACATACTGTTTTGTATATTGAGCATTTTTTTTTCTGCTAGAACAGACTTTTTTTTTTAAGAGTTTTGTTTTAGAACTTTACATCTATTGGAATTGGTTAGATATTCTATCCATCAAGTTTCCCACAATTGTCATGATTATAATTTTAATTTTTTAAGGAAACAGTGCATATAGTACTGCTTGGACACTATATATATCTTAAATTGGTAAAGAATGCTGAGATTATTTCCTTATCTTACAACGCAGAAAACATGATCTCTATCCCTTTGATCCAGTTCTTATTAGCAGACTAATGCTCTGCTTATTAGCAGAGCAATGTTCAGCATTGCTCCTTTAATCAAAAATATAGTTTTCAGTTTTATTTTAGGCTCTTCATGCTCAAATATGTACATGTTTGTATGTTCAGGTAAGTTAATGCTTAGTTCTTCTGCCAAACACGGGTTATATAGAAATCTTTGGTGAAACAGAATCGTCCTGACATACTGTAACACTCACTGTTAAATGCCACATTTCAATCTTTTTCATTAATCAGTTCTGGAAACATCTTATGGCAGCACACCTCATTTTTACAAATAGTGTATTCACGTTAACAGTAACAGAGACAAAAATGTTGAGGTTTAATTATGTCACATAAAGATATCACTATTCAGTTTATGTTCAGAGATGTTTTTCATGCTGATGTTGTGCTCTCAAAAGCTTAGATGTTAGAAAGGTGTAGTGGAAACTAAGTTCAGAAACTCAGATACAAATAAGGTGCTATGTAGTTATGCTTTTCATCTTTTTTTGGTGAAATTGATTGGGGTTGTGCAGTATTTGTAGGGACTTACTGACATAAATATCAAATTCTTTGATGACAACATATGTCTGTAGTACAGTTAGTGAAGCCAAAGAAAACCATGAATTGACATAGGGAATGCAGTTTTAGGGTCCAAGAACAAGAACCTTCCAGCACAAGCCCTTTAACATACTTGGCTCTTCTGTTTGAAGCAGCTGAATGCTGTATGCCAACTATTTTGTTCATCAGTACTTTCTTCATAAACGTTTCTGTCCACCAAAGAGAAAAAGATGTCTAAGATTTAAACAGATTTGTACTCTAACAATTCAGATCAAATGTCCTAGCTTGTTTTAAATACTAGTGAATCCAAGCTCCTACCCAAGTAATAGCGTATGAATGCACAGACATTTATATCTGTATTTTCACTGTTCTTTTTCATGAGATACAAGAAGTCCTGGAAAAAGTGGGGAGACAGTTGAAATTAATATATGCTATTTACGTGTTTGTATATATGTGTGTTTGATTGTGTAAGTAGTTTGCTTATACAAAACAAAGAAGTATTTTTTTCTACTTGACAAAACTTTCATTTAAAGGACATTCTATCTTTTAACCTTAAAAATCTTCTTACATGCTATTGAGACACTTGAATGATGAAAAATTAACAGAAATTAAAGCAATTACCATTTTCATGCATCAAATAGCTTTATTCTGATGGCTTAAGTTTTAAAATTTAAAGGAAGTACAAAATAAAACTTCTGATCACGTCAGAGTGTTTGACAGGGAGTGCAGTACACTCAACTAAAGATGTAAGTTGGCGAGATGCAAAACAAACACTTTCAATTAGAAAGTTGAAGAAATAGAAGTGTATGCAAAATAGCTAAAGGGATTGAGATCTGCAGTCTAACCAACAACTGAGTTCAAAATGTTGATGACATTATGTAAAGGCTGAAAGCACTGACACTGCAATAGAACCTTCCCTGAATTCTTGTCACAAAAGGATTGCTTAATTAAGGCTGGGGAAGGGAGATAAGTGCATAAAGCTGAATAAGCCATGGTAGTGACTGAAAAGCAGTAACTGAGAACTTAATAGTTAATGCCTGAGGGACAGTAAAGTGCATATTTGGAAGACTGAGTATCTGAAAATAAAGACTGAGTGAGTATGCAGGTGCCCCAAAGCAGGCAGTAACAAAGAAGAGAGCAAGAAAAGTTAGTGACACATTGGCCAGCTTTGCAGCAGAGGGTTCTCTGTGTAAGCAAGTTTCAAGAGAGTAAATTAGTTTAATGTGTATGAAATATTGCTGGGCCCTCTTTTCTCCCCCTCCTCATGGCTGTTTTATGGAACCACATTTAATTGCCCAGCAAAGATTTTTCCATTGCATTCACTGTGCAACACTGAGCCATTCCATGTACAGTACTAAGCAGCAGTCAGTATCACCACAAACCTCCTTGTGGCAGAAGCAAGCAGCTGGGTGTTAATAGCTGCGTATCAGCAGCTGATCTGTAATGAGAAGTTCCCTAGAGCATCCACTTCCCAGCACTGTAAATGCATCAATTTGCCTGTTGCTCAATTAATATGTCATCCTTTATTTATGTTTGCAGTCTTTACATATTTTACATCCATGATTGATGATGTATATACAATAGCACAGTAAACACATTAGAAATACCAGATGGGTGGGTGGATGAGATTAGATTACTGTTTCTGTCATGCCCATCACAGATCAATCAGATACAGTCTGCTCAAACAAGAAATCCACTTCCACTTAATTAGCATAATCTTACTGTTCTATAGTTTGTTGGGAGGTACTATCCCTGGCACAATTTATTAAGATTAAGTGCTATGATGAAACTCTGCAAGTACAGGTTTCATCTACTCTTCTCTTGGAATACTTTCTAGGAAACTCAGCCACAAATCATCAGTATTTTTTAGTTGTCCACAGAATCTCTGTCTGAATCAAAATCTATCAAACTCCTGATCTGTTTCAGTGATTGCTTATGTCAATACAACTTCCCTCCCAAAATAATCCAAAAAACCCCATCAATGCAAACACTAAATAGCCAAACAAACTCCAGCTTCATCTAAGACACTCAGAGATGTGAAAGACCTCCTTTGGCCCATTAGAAGGAGAGAAATTAATTTGTATAGTTTCTTTCTGGCAAGGATAATGACTCCAGCCTTGAGTCATTATAAATAACGCTAGGTAACATATTAAATTTTTCTGAGTGGTCCTACAAAATAGCTGTGCTTCTTGAGATGCTTTCTGCTAGTTTCCTGGTGGATGATGAACCAAATCCATGGAGAGCATGATATTCACATGCCAGGCTGTGTATAACAGATTTAATAAAATTATATCATGTTGTAGCACTAGAGTATGACATACTTGCTATTATGAATCTTGACAAGTGTTCTAAAAAATTGTCCAGAATAGGCAATCATTTGTCAGGATCTGTCATAATTCTTCCTCATGCAACCTGGTACTTTTAACTCTCTGACCCGTGGTATAAGCTAGGCATAGAGGTTTCTTTAATAGGAATTTATGTGGTTTCCCTAATGCTTTAATCTTTGCTTCCATGATTTCCTCTCTATTGTATCTTCCCGTTAGAAACCTGTCAACCCATCTCGTTTATTTTATTCTCATATTCCCTATGATGTACTATGATTCTAGATATGTTTAATAAATTGGATGCATGGGAGCAAGATATCTCCTCAGAAGAGGTTGAAGAGAGCTTTTATATCAGGAAGAAGATTATTTCTGTCCCTGTGGCAGCAAATAAATACTTTCCATTTTCTAATAATGCATCTAAAAAATGTATCTGCTTCAGACTGAAGGATGCAGTAAATTTTTCTCAAATAGTCTAGGAAACTTTCCAATTTTACGCATCTGAACAGCAGACCTACCTTGAGCTAAAACTGTCAAGCCAAATAAGTCCATTTAATTCAGGATTTCTGCATTAAAAGGTATAATAAATTTTGCTTTTTACTGGTTCTTTGTGTATTATAATGCATTTAATTGTCTGCGTCCATTTGTGTAAAAATGTTAAGATGTATTTCAGAACATTCTACCTCTTCATCAGACACCTGTACATGACCTGTTCTTCTTTTAGCAAATGCTGAGAAGGTGAGGATTTAATTCTTTGAATACTGACCATGCGCCAAGCTAGTAATTTAATGCTAGTTGCAATGTACTCAGTCAGAGCATCAGCTGTATGCTATTCAACTGATTAAGAAGTTGCACCCATCTCACTGAGAATCAATAACGAGAACAATGTGTGGAGAAATGTAGCACTATTATGTTGAGAGTGATGTGAAACCCAGTGAAATGTACAGGGAACCATCAAGAGAACACAAGAGTTGTATTTTGAACATTATGGGGAAAATATATTCTTTTTGCCATAGTTCTAGAGTACTGAAGGTGCTGGAGCTCTAATAAAAGGAGGGGGGTTTAGGTTTCCAGGGGAAGATGTAGTGCCAATATATCTTCAATATTTATCTCATGAATGCCAGTAAGAGAGCTCTATTGCAAAACTGCTCCAGGTAACTTTTTCCACTGTGTGCACAACTATTCATAAGCTTAAAGAGATGGGTGTAAACCTACCATGTGCTAAAGCTCCTACAAGTGAGCATTAATAAAATAAATGTCAACTCCTACAAAGAAAGGTGCATTCCTGCTGTAGTTATAAAACAAAAGGATACTTAGACTTACTGCATAAAAGTCCTTCTTCAGCAATTCAGCATAATATGCTGAATTTGGCTTTGCTGAGTACACAAATCTCCTAAGACTGCTGAGTGAAGTGATATGACATTGCTTAGTACTGCTGTAAGGGAACCCATGGGGGAATTAGCAGTTCCACTTACACACTACGTTGATGGCCCTTGCCTTATCCAGGGTACATGTTTATTCCCCTAGCTGGATGACAAAATATCAAAACTAGATCTGATTTTTATTCCTGTGAAATCCAAATATCTGAGGATTGGAGAAAAAGGAGGATGAGAGCCTGTCTCCTGTTTCTTCCTAACACATTTTCAGTCATGCTAAGGTGTTCAGTCCTCTTTCTACTTACAGCAAGTGGTATTTATTTTGATACTGCTCATACTCTAGTTAAATTAGTAGGAAAGCCTCAGGTATTTGCAATATAAATATTGACTAAAAGCTGATATAACCACGTATGCTAAGTTTTGAAACTTTCTAGAACCTCTTCATTACTTAAAAATAACAACAAAAACCAAAAAAACAACACAATAAAAATAATTATAGTGTCATCTACCACTCAGGACAATAAATTACAGTTTTTCTGTGCCTCTGCCTTTCCAAGGTAATGATTCTGCTTTGACAGCATCTTTTGGCCAGTTGTGCAAATTACCTTCTTAGATTTTTCTCATGGTACTTTTAATGATAAACGTGTAAAACTACCAAAGTTTTGTCACTTTTACTGCTCTTTTTCTCACTATCTTCAAATAGATAACTTTAATTTTTTTCTCCCTTAAATCAGACAATAAACAGAGGAAAAATGAATTTGTTGTCTCTCTTTTCTCAGTCCAAAATTCAGAAGGTGTGATACAGCATTAGACTAGGAATTCTTTTCCTTTTATACTTTTTCAGTTGCACATTTCCTTCAGATAAATCCTTTTCTCTATGAAAACTATATACACTTGTATGAAATTTTGGACAGATTTGATAATGACCTTAATTTCAATACCATAAATAAAAATATTACTGATAAGGCAGCAGATACTACCCCACCACTTTCTAACCCAGCACACAAAAATGCAATCATAGATAAGAAATGAAACTTTATCCTATTTGCAGCAGCATACTAAATAAATACTCTCCAATAAAATAAATAAATAACCCTTTTCACAAATACAAATAGAAATAAGCTATCTGAACTCTAAGAATGCTTTTCTGCAGTTATTAAAAAGTAATAAGTGCTGCACAAAAAAAATGCACTTATCTCACTGAATCCCCAAACTCTTGTCTTTTGATTAAATCCCCCAACTAGATGATACAAGCTTGGCTTCAAACAGGAGACCCATAGGTTTTGTTGGGAATAAAATCTACTGATTTTGAGCACAAGGTGATAAGAGCAATATGTCTAATTTCATTTACTTTGAACATTACAAATTGGCTGTTAGAACACTACTGAAATTTAAATCCAGCAATCTGTCATAAGCTTTGGTGAGAATGGTTGTAGGCGTTATACTGTTTTTTTTTTTAATACACTCTATCCTGAATTGTAGGCAGTATTGAATTATTTCCTTTAATTGTACCTCATTTCATACTGGATTTATGTGCTTTCACCCTACAAGGAGGTGAGCAGGTAAAAGGTCCTGCCATTATTTATTAGTTGCAGTCCAAAAAGATCCAAAACATTTTGAATTCGGGGGGGGGTGGGAGGGGGGTTGAGAGAAAATGCCTTTAAATCCCCTTCAACATCACAAAAAATGGAACAGTATAAGAAAATACAGCAAAAGATTTCCACTGCCCTTAGTCCCCAGTTCGTAGTGGTAGCACAGAAGTCAGAAGATGAAGAACAGGGCTGTTCAATACGAGTAATGGTGTTGCACCCAGGCTTTGACTTTGCTATCCTGACCCCCAGAATAAAAAAGTGATCACAGAACATAATTAGAAGTGTCAGGATTAAGCTTTTAATGTCTGTAAAACTCTTTGAAGATAACTGTTCACCATGCTTGTGTTCTACTGATTGCAGCAGTCCTATTAAAGTACAACCAGAGACTGAAAACTGGATGTTATTGCGCTCGGCCAAATAGTGCCATAACACTGAGAAGAGAAACACCTTTAAAATATTAACCTGTAAGTAATATCACGTATGTTAACTTAATTAATTTTTACTAGTTAACTATGGGCTTTTCCCAACTCTGTATGACAGATATTTTGATTACTGTTTAAAATAAAGATCTATCTGCATCTTCTCATGCAAATAGTTGATTTTTCAATTAGAATTCTCCCTAGTACTCTGTAAGCATATTCTTGTCATCTTTTCCCAGTTGTTTCATCTGCAAGTAGAAGTCTATGATTCCTTGCACCAGCACTTGGACAGCAAGCTGGTTTAATGGTTTGCCACTACCTAAACCAGGAGATTTTACTCTTCCCTTTTCTCCTCTCTTTCCTTCTCTTTGTTCCACTCCTCTGTTCTTATTTTATGAACTTGGTGCTTGTCAGTCTCCCCTAAGAGCTAATCTACTGAAAAAGGGAAAAAAGGAGGGGAGGGATCAAAAATGAATGTCATTGAAGCTTCTAATACTTTTCAAACATTAGTTTCAGGGAGCTGACAGGACAGTGTAAATGGGACTTGCTGGGGTGCAGGAAGGTAAAAGGGAAAAGCTGCAAAATCTTTCCTCTTGGTGGCAGAGGCATTAGTTATTTTGGCTGCTCACAAAAACACAGCTTTTGATTTCCATGACCTATTTCTGTGACCTGCCAAAAATCCTCTTCATATGAATGGGGAGGTTTCTAAATAACTCTTTAACAGTCATGTATTCAGTCGGACATTGAACTGCAGTAAAAGAATGTTTATTCCAGCTTTCGAAGTATGATAAAAATAACACATGGCCTTTCAGAGACACATGTAGGCATCTAGCTATATGTTATTTTATGCCAATACAAACACTTTGGCAGTCCAGAGTTTGAGCCTTAGGACCAAAAGAAAGAACAGACACTTGTCTTCGAGATAACAAGATGCAGCAGTAAAAAAAAATATACCTGAAAAGTGTTTTATACTCTAAGAGGTATTTATTTGAAAGTCACTACATGTGGTATCCTAACTCTCTATATTTCTGGAGAGGTACATAACTAACTAAACCTACTGGTAATCAAGACCAGTAGGTGACATTAGTATACGATAGTTAGTAAGGTATGATTAAAAATCTAGATTTTAAGCTTCAATTCCTGGCTAGCTCACTGACTTTGTATGATATGCTGTTTGCTTTTGTTTAGTTTATTTAACCCTAAAGTAGGAGAATAGTTGTCAGTTGTCAAGTTGTGCTTGAAAGTTTAGTTTGAGGAATTAATTAATTGACATGTGTGTGGAGTATTACATTCATTTAAAATGTGCAATATACTATTAATGTGATATATTATTATTCCACTGTGGGGTTCCATTGACTGATGGCAGGATGCACAGTCATGGAGAGCTCTTCACGTCAGTGTCTCTCCAGAACAATTAGGTGGCAGCAGTGATCATAAAAATCTTTCTTTTATCTCCATTTGTCAAAATAGTTAGACATTTTCTTTTTGCATCTAGATCCAGTTATCATGATTGAGATCTTTATTATGTTTTGACTGCCTGACTCCAATAGTCATTGTCTTAGTCTGACACGTAGCAGTCAAAGGCACAGTAATTAGCAGGCACTTGCAAAGCCAGTACTTCGATGTTCAGCATGCAGGAGAGCAGAAGCTGATTATGAGAAGATTCAACTTTCTCGCAAACTGTAGTGAAGAATATTAGTAAAAGATCAAGTAAAAAATTTAAGATACCAGGAATAGGTGAAAAATTTGGAAGTACTCCTGGTTTCTCTTTGCTTGGAACATTGGTAGTTTATTAGTGCAGCATTTTATACAGCAAATTCTCCCTATTTTATGTTTTGTACAAACAAGCTTTCGATAGACCTCTTTCAAAGCCACACACTGATCTTCTGGCCAGTTAGTGTTGTAACACTCCAAATAAACGGGAACATTCTAAATAAGCATCTTAAAAACACTCAGTATATTTGAAATATATCTAAACTACACAGTGCAAGGTAGTGTTGTAATACCCCAGAGGTTACCCAGAGATGCTCTGACTTTGGTATAAAATTAGATTTATTTGCAGGCAGATTTATTTGTGAAACCTACAAATAGCTCCTTGTTACCCACAGAATGGTGCTGATATTTAAGCTGTCCTTAATAAGGGAGTTTCGGTGTCTCCATGAGGTAGAAATATGTGTTGTTGACAGGCTTTTGGATGAAATCTAAATCTGAGGTGTTATATCTTGGCTGTAAATCAGTATGTATGATCTACTAACTCATATTTGATTGAATTTTTTCAACATGTCCCTTATAGAAATTTTAGGCATGTAGACCGTCTGCTACTTCGAAAAAATGCACTTAATACTGTGGTATAATGTCTACTAATACAATCCTAATGTTACCAGCCTAGGGATGCTTATAATTTTCTATGTTATGATGTTATGCTAAATGTAGCTGTTCATACCCTAATCAGGTAGATTGCTTCATTCTTCAACACAGGTTCCATTTTATTAATTGATGTCATATTTCACCTTACAGAGGAGAAACAAAAAAGAGGCCATAATCTCTATTATTCATTTCCTATATAATCACAGTTTTGCAAAGGTCAGTCTGAAGCCACATTGGCCAGAGCCAAGACAAAAATTTGGGGATAAAGATGAGACTCCTAGAAAACCCCAAAAATTGCATTCATGCTGTAAGCCCAAGAGCATACCAGCTGCTGTGTGCATCCAGATTCTGCTCTATTTACACCCTGAGGGGACTCAGTCCTCACCTTTGTTTCACAGTTACTGCTTCACCTTCCAAACTGTGCACTATTGTTTTCGTCTTTCCAGTGCCATATTGTGCAAAAATGTCCAAGATGACCAGAAAGTAATAATATTTTTCAAAAATAGCAAGTAATGGAGTCAGGTTTGCTGCCCACACACATTCTTTTTGGTCCAACAGCATACAAATTACTTTCATCACACCAGCTGAAGCAGGAAGGACCAAGGGGACTCCCAACCTTGCCCAGAAGAGCCTGGAAGAAGAGGAATAGAGAGGAAAAGCAGAAATTAAGTCTAGTGCTCCTCAGCAGGTGACTGTCACACCAGTGGGTGCACAGTTAACCTAAGTATTCCAAAGAGAGTTATGAAGATGCTGTATGGTTCACTCCTCTACAGTACAAGAAGTATGTAGTGGTTGAGAAAAAGACATTCAATCCTTCCAACAGACGAGGATTGTGTTGGGGTTCACATATTTGCAATTATTGTACCTTTAGGAGAAAGAGATAAAAACAATTTAAGTTTTCCCATTACTCTATATATTTATGTAATTCAGGACACTAGCCAATGCCATATACACTTGTTACACCCTCAGTATCATTTTTTAGTTACTTTATTTACAGGACTTTACTGAAATAGGAGTTAACATGAACAGAATATATCAGCAGATGGTGAGATGAGGTCCACAGACTAAATTAAGACTTTTTTTCTAATTTTTTTTTTTCTGTCAACAAGGTCAATAAGGCTTTTATAGATGCTTTGTACTGGGGGAGAGGGGAACAGAAAGTATTTGAAAATTGAATTAAAAAAAAAAATTTATATGCAGGAAAAAAGTTTTGGCATTATGTTTTCTTCCAAAATCTATGAAATTGGGAGAGATTTTCTCACTGATTTCCCTGGTCATTTGTTCAGGACTTAGATGAACAAATATCAGAATTAAACAAATAGAAACCAATCACTCTAAACAACAGGAGACAGACTTACGGTTCTGACAATGCAAAATGGCTATTGTTTCTTGCAGTCATATGCGTATCTGCAACACTGGTGGGAAATATAATTAAAAGAATGCTTTGATCTGTAAAGAAAAACAGAAAAATTGACTTATCACTTTTTCATTTACTTACTAAAATTATCAGAAAGAATGGGTTTAGACAATTCATCACTAGAAAATTGGCTGTCAGGCAATACAACAATCTCTTTCTACAAGAACAATGTAGTTATTAAAAAGTGTAAATTGCTTCTGCATCACATAATTTTATCTGTGTTGGGTTTAAAATACTAATCTTTAATAGGCACTTTTTTTGCAACTACAAAATTAACTTTACATAATATATTCCAGACTACAAATGCTTTTAAAATAAACAATTAAAAATTTCATTTTAATTGAAAATGCATATTGAAGTTATAGAAAACAGCATTTCCTCCAAGATGTAGAACTCACAATAGACATTAATCCTTTCTGTCTCTGGTTCTAGCTTTCTGAATTGACAGATCTTTATTTAATTATTCAAAAACTACATTAAAACAATTAACATGACTTGTATGAAATAGTAATTTCTTCTGGCATAAATTAACTTCCAGTAGTTAAACAAGATTCTTCTTCAGAAGTCAGTAAAGTGAAAAATTATAAAAATTCCCCTGTCACACTTTGCCCCTAAAACCATGTGGTAGGAGAGGCAGACATCAGCACTTAGGAGTTGGAGGTGTTTCCAACAGTAGCTGGAACTAGCAGGAGCAGCAGGAATGGTCGTCGCATCTGGGATTTTATGCTCCTTCCACAACTGCCACCAGCAAATGAAAGCAACAGTCTTGGAAACTGAATTGGAAAATTAGTTTCCTTCCACTGTATTCTTACGATGTATCACTTCCTCATTCACCTTCTCTGTCAGTCTCTCTCTTCCTTAGGATAGCCTTTGTGTTGCTCTGTACTGTGTGCATGACTAGTTGTGTGGTTCATGAAGCATTCACAAGATACTCTGCTCTTATCCAAGAGATTAAACCACTTCTGAATTTGAGGTACTAGAGTCTTGTTATGTATGTCTTTATAAAGAAAAAAGAGCATTTAATTGCAGCTGTAGTTAAGGCTGATTGTATTTATAGCCCTTATATCCATTTGGGATTTGAATGCACAGATGTGGGATAGTGCTGAGCTTTTCAGTCCTTGTCATCTATGTTCTTTGGGAATGTCTACTCTTTCCAGAAGAGGTGCATTGGAATAAACTATATTAGTTATAGCTCAGCACAGTACCTCTTCCAAAGGTAGATCTGCATTTCCCTGAGCAGACCAACTACTATGTGTCCTGATAATTTCTGTTCTTTTTAGTGAAAGTCCTTGTATCCACACATATATATTAAGGTCTGGTCACTACTTACTCATCACATTATATCTAGTCTTCCATCTTTTGGAACTTCTTTCTTTACATGCTAAATTTGAATTTCAATATTATTGTTATGTGCTTAACAGACAGTACAATAAGTGAGGTTCTAAGCACTACTAGAATAAAAATGAAAGTGAAAATGAAAGGAATATTCTGCAATCCTTTACAGAAACCTTTCACTTTTTTAAGATTCATGACCATTCAAAGCCAGATGTCTTGTTCCCTTAGGCATATATGGGAATCCTTGTCTTAAAGTGTTTCTGTATTGAAGGACCCTGTCTAGCAAGTACCTAAATGTGTATCCTGAGCAGACTGTTCAAAAGAAACTGGTAATTAAATGGTACAGGTGAAACAAAATGATTATGTAAAACATTTAGTGGTTCATCAGACATTCAAACTAATGTGTATAATTTGTTTTAAACCCCACACTTCTAATACTTTTAGCTTTAAGTTCCAAGCTCATTTCACCTTAAAAGATTTGCTGGCAATATTCCCACTTTAGTTTTAAATTAATGTACTTCTGCCAAAGGAATAAAAGAAAAAAAAAAAGGCAATTTGACACGGCTTTACAGACTAGTTTTACACAGAAACTTCGTAATGGACTGAATCATGGTTCTCCTTCCTTAGAATTGCTAAATAACTTTCTTTCTTGGGGAATATTTTTGTGTGATGGCTCAGATAATGCAATAATTTTAATGGAAAAGATGCTCAAACTTCTCACACTTCCCGTGTTGGCTGCTTCCCAGAAGCTTCATTCAGACATTCGTGTAGTAACTTCTTGATGATTCTAGAGTCTTTGTGACCTAAATTTTAAATTTTGCATCTAAATTACAGACACATTTTAGACTGAGGAAGTATATTGCTTTTTTGCTGAACACATCTATGTGATAAAGATGTTGAGTTTTTAGAGAAAAAAGGCTGGAACCTCTTCTTTTGTTAACATCATTGGTATACAAACACTGATGAACAGTATAGTAACATTATATGAAAGAAAAAAAAGGACTGAACTCTGTCTAGAATCTGTGATTAGAGAACAGAAAACAAAGAAAAAATATTGCTATTTTTTCTCAGAGTCCTGCTTAAAGCTACGGAAAGGCTGGAGTCATAATTTTGTTTTGTTTCAAAGCCTATGAAGGGTCAGCGTCACAACTCCATGCTGCAGTGCAAGACTGAGGCTTTTGCTTGCAGTGCCATTTTTCTACAGGGGTGAACTTGAACTAAGTCCTGATACTGCAAACACCTTTAGAGGGAGGGGTTTTCCAGAAGAATTTTTTCGCCTAGCTTTCTTGAGCTGCATGAAAGACATTGCACAGAGCCCGTACTGCCTTTTTGCTTCTCTACCCATTCAAAGGGCCTTTAATACCAGAGTAGCTAGTTAGATTCATAGAGGTCAAATCTTGGAGACAATTGCTCATTTTTCCCCATGTAGCACTGCCAGAGGATTTGAAGAGGTAGTGTTTGGAGGGAGTCTGAAGTCTCTCTCTTTTTTCATTCCTTTCTGATATCTGTTCTGTGATCCAATATCTATCCCTGTGCAACAACTAAGGGATATCAGCTGCCTTAATGAAATTTATGTAAAATTCTGACCAACCAGAAAGAGAAATCCAAACTGGAACAGACATAAACTAGAGTTATTAGGATGATCAAGGGACCAAAAAGCCCCCTGAGGGAAGACAAAACAATGGATTTTTTTTAACTTATCCACATACAGGGAGACATAAAGTATGTTATACACATTAAAGAGTGTAACCTCCATGTAAATCAAACAACAGCGCAGAAAGCTGGGACCAGAATGGCCATATGTAATTTAAAAAATAGGTTCTAAAACTCAGAGGAAAAAGGGCTTTCCTCTGAAACCACCTGCTGGTAATAGCAAAGGGAAAAGAAAACCAATCCAAAACCAAATATTGGTAGACTTGAAGGTGGAGATTATGACTAGGTGGAGATTATGGCTTTTGCCAATCCTAATCTAATCCACTGGTGAATGGTTCCACTAACCCAGAGGAAAAGGTGTTTTGCATAGACTAGAAGAGGTCACAGTGCAAACAGCTGCTCTCCATGTATACAGAAAGTCTACCTGGCACCATCACTGCTATAAAAAAAGGTACTAGTGGTGCTGGGGAGCTGCTCAGCCATCAGGCCAGGCAAGGTGAGCATATAATCAGTAGTGGACATGGCTAAAGCACCTCTCCCATAGTCAGTAAATCTCTGTCTGTCAGATTATAGGCTTTCTGGTATTTCTCAGAAGCAACAAGCAATTTCAGTTATTAAACATTTCATCAACTGTAAAGAAACATTTATTTTTAAGACATATATTTTTTAAGTGTTGCCTGTATATAATTGTCCATACATCACAGGAAGCAACTCGTTAGCACAAAAAATGGAAGACTAATCATTTTCTGATAGCAAGGAAAAGCAAAAGTCCTTCAAACAGACCTTTCATGAAAAGATTTAATGCAACAATTAATAAAGAGAGAGTAAAATATAGCAAATCAGACAATTACTTTTAAGTATCATCATGTGCAAACTGAAGGTCTTTTGCTCTGCTCTAAAATTCTCTCAGCAAATGTACACCTCTACTGGCTAGGATGGACTAGTCTTGAGGGATAATCAGGCTTGCATGAGATCCAGATTTCCAGTAAAGAAGGAGATAGAGATTTCTGGCCATTGCTAAGCAGAAGAATACAAAGGGAAGGCTCATTTAGTAGAAGTCATATATCTTACTTTCTCTCCATAATTTTGCATTAGTAGTCACTCTCAGCAATAGGTAATTAGACAAAATGAAGCCAGTATCACCCAGTACGGATCAATTGCATGAATTATTAAACAAAAGGGTATAAAATTAATACCTTTTTTAAAATGATAGACAATTTTTTGAAGTTTCCTGAAGCATCCTAGGCATTCAAAAGTATATTTTTATGCTTTTGTTTCTGTTGTCTTCTGAATACAGTTGTTACAAGTTTTCAGTCCCAGGTGGAGGCACTTCTAGCTTCTAAATCAACACATGCCTAGATTTCCCAGTCTTGACTCATTGCCCCTTTATTGTTCTCTGCTTTATACTGATAATTCTGTTTTAAAACTTATTTTTGTCCGCATTTAATGTGCCTGCACTCCAGGGAGTGCTTATCATAATGATCATACAACTGGAATCAAAGATTATAAGGGTAAATGCCTGTAAGGGACATGTTAGGATTGAAATGTTGACTGTCCTGGTATTTCATGCCAAGCTTAGAGCATTGTGTGCTGCCTTGCTTAGGTCCCTTAATGATCACTGTTCTAACAATGTGAAGCTGCCTTCTAAATAGGCATAAAATGCTCCCAGTTGGAGACCTCTCTTTACAGTCATTCAGATCAGTGCCAAAGACTAATAGATTCAGTGGAATACAAATACATCCTTGATTCTTTTTCTTTTTTTGAGAAGTTTGTAGCTAAAAGTATACACAAATTAAAGCAGAAGAAAATATTTGTAGTTCTCAGAAGATTCTTAATAACAGAATCCTAAACGGAATCTTGTATGAGGGGCTAGGAAAAACTGCACAGCTTTAGACTTTGCCCTGTAGCTGGGAGATATAAGAAATCTTTGGCTGTGTCTGAGATTCTGGTTGAGTTCATGTGCAATTATATCAGAGCAAGTTTATTCATGGTGAAGGGGCCATTTACACTAGTATGTGCTTTTACTGAAATATAAAAACAATAATTTGTTTTGAAAAATAATTTAACCATTTGCGAATCATTTTTTTCTGAGTAGAAAAAAGAGACAAACTAAATGTATATATAACATATTCAGACATGATATAATCAAAGCATGCCTTTTAGAGTACATGTCTTTTAGAACTGGGAATGAAAGGTGGCCTATGACATACTTTACAAAAAAAAAGAAACACAGAACTTCTTCAAGTTTCAGTTTTCCTTACGGTGCAACATAATTAAGTCCTACAAGACTCAACAGGATGTAGTCTACTGGGTATTGCCATCTGCCACTTGCAAAATTATTTCAATAGAGGTATTTCAAGAAAGCTTTTTCAATACGTATTTCATTGAATTGTAACATGAGGGCACCTGTACATATTCCCATTAGCAAAACATTTTTAGTTTATTAAAGAATGTAATGGTTTGTACATATAAAAAATGCTTGTGATATCTTTAATTTTGGACTTTGCTGTTATGGAATCTAATGTTTTGATGGTCCTTCACTCAAAATAATATAAAGTCTAGTTGTTCCCTGAGAAATGCAGCAGTAGCTGAAAGCTGATACTCATAAGTCAGACCACAAGAAAAACACTAGGAACATTACTGATTTGCTTTGTTAAAGAGCAAAATACAGAACAAAATAAAATTATAATAATGCATTACCAACCATATGTTTATTTAAAAATATAGATTTCTTGCCTGTGTCTTGGATTGTTTTAAAACAAAAAGATGATGAAGCTTGAAGCTTTGTTCTAAAAGTGAAAGAAAAATCCATCTGAAATTTGCAGAAAGGACGTCTAAAAGAACACGTGAGAAAGCAACAGTTTGCTGCAGGAAAATGCATCATTACTTTCTTCCACACATGCAACAGGCCCTGCATGTTGGATTTGCTGTCCTGCCCTGCCAGTGCATGCCTGTGCCCCTGCTCAAGGAAGGAGTTAGACCATAACCTTGCACATGAGAGGATCTCTACAGACTGAATAGATACTTGGCAGTATCAAGAAAATGCCAACTTAGCCTTTCACACATTGTGTACAACTCTTTTTATGTCCTAAAAGGGTACTATTCTTTGGGCAGTGTCTCTTCCTCCAGCAACCATCAATTTCTTTCTGTTTCTGCTAACACTGCCACTTTTGCTGGCAGATCATCACGGTTAGCCCAGCAGATTTCCAGACATCTAGGAAACACAGATAAATGGCCAGGACCCACGTTCCTGCCAATTCTGGCACCTGTACATATCACTCATCTGGATTTCCCAGCCTCCAAGGACTGAAATGCTCAGGACTTTGCTGCTATGGGAAGGCCATTTCTTCTTTTTGGGCACGAGAACACATCTTCTCCTATTTTTAAAGACTTTCTTACCTTTTCTATGTTCCCCTCTCTTTTCCTGCTGTCACCACCCCAGGCACATTGGGAATTGATAATGTGAACTGGAGGCGCTTCCACTTTTAATTTTTATTCTCCTTGCAGTCTGAGCATAACTGATGGGAGAGCAGAAATGCCGATACAGCTTAGGTTCACTTGGAAAGGGAAAACACAGCTACTCAGAAGCCAAAATTTTAAGGAACAGATAGTCATGAAGAGAAAAACAAGAGGCCATCTTGGCCGCAGAAACCACAAAGCAATGGCATTTCACATCTCTGTTAACAGGAGAAAAAGGGTCAACAAAATCCCAGCTCTGGACATGAGGAGAGCAAACTTCAGGCTTCTCAGGGATTTAGTGAGTAAGGTCCCCTGGTAAAATGTTTTGCAGGTGCTGGAGTCCACTGGGGCTGGTCACTCTTCAAACATCTCATCCTAAGGGCACAGAAGCAGGCAAATCTCAGACGTCAAGCAGAAGAGGAGAAGGCTGGCTTGGCTGAACAGGAATGTTCTCTCAGAAATAAGGCCAAAAAGGAAGTTGTATACCTAGTGGAAGCAGGTTTAAGCAACATGGGAAGAATTCAGAGATGTTGCATGCCACTGTAGGGAAAAAATTTGTGTAGCCAAAGCTCAACTGGAGTTGAAGAGGCTAGAAGTGTGGGGGACAATACAAAGATATTTTTCAAATATATTACTGACAATAGGCAGTATAGAAATATCATTGGCCCATTCCAGGATGAGGATGATTATCTCACAAACACGGACAGAGACAAGGTAGAGGTGTTTCATGCTTTCTTTGTCTCTGTCTTCAACACAAATGATGGACCAAGGGGGTCTCAGTGCCCTGAGCTGGAGGACCATGACTGTGAGAATGATCAATTCTCAGTTGACCCTGAAATTTTATGGGATCTGCTGCTCCAGCTGGATCCCTGCAAATCTATGGGATTTGATGGGATTCATCCCAGAATCCTCAAAGAGCCCACTGCTATAATTGCAAAACCTCTCTTGAATGATTTTTGAGTGGTCTTGGGAATCTGAAGAGGTCCCAGATGAACAGAAGATGCTGAATGTTGTCTCAGTTTTCAAGAAGAGCAAGGAGGACCCCAGAAACTACAGGCCTGTAAGTTTCACTTCAGTGCCTAGTAAAGTTATGGAAAAGATTATTCTGGGAGGTACTGAAAAACATCTGAAGGACAAAGCTGTCATCAGTCAGAGCCAACACGACTCCATGAAAGGAAAGTCCTGCTTTTCCAACCTGATTTCATTCGATGACAAGGTAACCTACCTAGCTGATTAAAGGAAGCCAATTGATGTAATGTGTTGGATTTCAGTAAAGCTTTTGATACTGTCACAAGAGCCTTCTGAATAAACCATCCAGCACACAGGTGGATAAGCACATCATGTGGTGGGTGAGCAATTGGCTCACAGGTCAAGCACAGAGAGTAACAGTGAATGGGGTAACATCAAACTGGTGACCTGTCACTAGTGAGGTTCCACAGGGGACCTCTTCTTATGCCCTGTGCTCTTCAGCATATTTATAAATGACAGACACAGGGTTGGAAGGGATACTAAGCAAGTTTGCAGATGACACAAAAGTGGGAGGAGCTGTTGACTCCCTCGAAGGGAGAGGCCCTGCAGAGAGACCTGGACAAATTGGAGGACTGGACAATCAACAACCAGATGAAGTTCAACAAATTAGATTTAGGAAGAAATTCTTTACTGAAAGGGTAATCAGGCATTGGAATGGGCTGCCCAGGGAGGTGGTGTGACTCTTGGGGATGGTCCTGTGCAGGGCTAAGGGTTGGACTTATGGGTTCCTTCCAACTTGGCATATTCTGTGATTCTATGTTGTGTATAACTCTGCCCACCTAAAAAAAAAAAACTAAAACAAAACAAATCAAATCAAACCAAACAAACAAAATATTTGAAAGAAGAAAGAAATTACCTTCCTAATGGCAAACTAGAGACATTTCACAGTTCCTTAAGACCACACTTTTTTCTAGCTATTAGGAATGACAAAGCAACTCTAGGAATACAACACAATGTTTCATCTTCTTTCAAAGAAAAACAGTCCTCATTTGTTTTGTTTTCTCTTTTCCCTTACCTTTATTCTCTCTGTTAACCTGCAACTATATCTTTGTAGTCTGTTACATTCTTCTTTTCTCTTCCTTCAACTTATGTCCTGACAATCCCAGCTGTCCAAAGAGCTGTCAATGTTCTCATGCTCAGAGTTCAGTCCTGAAGCTTCAGAAGCTTCATGCTGCAGTATAGCATGCAGAGTCCATATGTGACTTCTGTATCTCAGAACAGTGTTAAAAAAGACCTGTATCTTGGATACAGAGGGTCTAAATTAATATATCACAATGCTGAGAACACTGGTATGGTTTAAATCCTACCCATCTATAAAGCTTAGTCAGTGAAAGTAATTTTCCTTCTCAAGATTTTTCATTCCAAAGGCTCTAGAAAAGAAAGCTCTGCTCCACATGGCCCTGTTTTTTTTCAAAAAAGATTTTGAGAGCAGATTTTGCTTCTGACTTTAAAAAGGACAGAAAAGATGTTCCTGGTACGTGATGCACTATTTTAAGTAATTGGTCTGAGTTTAGAGCAGTCCTTCAGGACAATATAATTTTTGTTTTCTTTTAGGACTGAAAGTATTTCAGTCTTCAACATTTCCTTGTAAATACTTGTAAGTGTGCTTGGGCTTTTCTCAGTCACCACTGCCAAAGGTGATTGCTTCTACTGATGGAAGTAGAGGAAATAGGAGGGAGAGGAAATAGAAGATATATCTATATCCATATAGGGGAGAAGGGATGTTGTTTCAGAGACAGAACAGGTTTTCTGCATTTTCTGCTACCAAGTTTCTGTAGTTTTTGCTATCAAGGTAAAATATCCATTGGAGCAAGATTATTTCCTGGTGGCTAGGACACTCACTCTGGGGAAGATAAACCTGGAATCTAGACTCAATTCAATGATTCAATGGTGACATCTGCATTTCATGTGATTTAGTTAAAATGCAAGATTAAGCATCATGGATGTGAGAGTTAGAGGGGAATATACATTTAAAAATTCTTATGTTTTTTAGGATAAAGATGACATTTCTCTTTTTGGATGATTTTTACCAATTCAAATACATATTTTTATGTAGAGAGCAAAAATGTGTTTCTATGGAATTTAGATGTTTCAGGACATATATGGCATCTGTGCAGAGTTTTTGAGAACCACTATTTCAAATTAGGTACTTAATGCAGAAGTTAGGTAGAGCCTAAATTTCTCTCCATGCATGCAAGAACATCTTTTCTTATTCTTTCTTTTCAGCACAGATGTTTTTACCTTTCTCCCATGGTTGTTTTTCTATAGGTGCTGGTTTAGGAAGAGAAACGAAGCTCTTCCCCCTCCAGAATGCTAAGAATGAATGCTGTGTGAAAAACTGTATAGGTTTGTTCCATCCTTATTTTTAATGCTTGTTGTAATAAACTGTTTTACTTTTTTTTGTTCGTAAAGAATTTGTGCATAGCTAGTATGTTGTAAAGATAAGGATTCCT